>JAODKM010000099.1:8992438-9004917 GCA_026780845.1 Petrocephalus sullivani | reverse complement strand
AAGGATAACAACCAATGCTTTGAGATGGCTACTGTGATCTAGGTTGTCTGCCCAAATGGAGCTAGCAATTTCGTCTCATCTTTACTCGTCAGCACATAATGAACAGAGATTTTGCTGTAATTTTCGTTGGCAATGATTTTTTCATTTACGTTGTCGTTACAATCTAGTCATGAAATGAAAGGTCGTCAACGAATACTTATCGTCAAAATTTTCGTTGACGTAATTAACACTGGGGCCAGGCAACTTTCTTCTCTCAGGGCTGAGGTTAAGGATCTTACTTCTGCTCAGGCAGATTTTTTGTTGCTCAAGACCAGGCAGTTGTACTATGAACATTCAGAAAGGCCTAGCAGGCTTTTGGCTTGGAAACTTAAACAGGCAGAATCCCTTTCTTCTATAGATGCTGTTAGGGATGCTTCTGGCTCCTTACTTATGCAGCCCTTGGAAATTACTAATACCTTTAGAGACTTCTATGTTAATTTATACAAAAGTGAATCTTCTGTTGGGTTGGAAGAGATTGAAGCTTTTCTAGATCCGTTGGACCTCCCCTCCTTAACCCCAGCCCGAGCGGAGTTGTTAGATGCCCCTATTACACTGGATGAGCTTAAGACTGCTGCAGCCTCTATGCAAAAGCGGAAGGCCCCTGGTTTGGATGGAATTCCTCCAGAATTGTTTTTGGTTGTTTGGGATCTGGTTGGACCAGTTTTTCTGAAATCATTTGAATTCTCTCTAGAAAGTGGGCATTTTCATAGGGATCAGAATTCAGCTCTTATTTCACTTCTCCTTAAAAATGGCAAGGACCCTACTTATTGTAGTAATTATAGGCCTCTCTCCCTTCTTAATGCAGATATAAAGATTTATTCAAAGGTTCTAACGCGCCGACTGGAATCTGTAGTATCCTCCTTGATTCATTGTGATCAGACTGGTTTCATTCGCGGTCATCTTGCCGCTGATAATATGCGCCGTCTTATTCATATTCTCATTTTCTCAAAGAGCTTGTTCGGCAGTTCTTTCTCTAGATGCCGAAAAGGCCTTTGACCGGCTGGAGTGGCGGTATTTGTGGGCGGTCTTACAACATTTTGGGTTTGGTCCAGCTTTCGTCCATATGATTTGTTCCCTCTATGCGAACCCTACAGCTTGTGTTAGCACAGGGCATATGGTTTCGTCCCTTTTTCCTTTGGAGAGGGGTACAAGACAAGGGTGTCCTCTGTCGCCAATTCTTTTTGCTTTGTCTCTGGAGCCCTTGGCTCAGGCAGTTCGTCAGTCTCCCTTAATCAAGCCAATATCAGTTAAGGGTTCCACTCACTCTATTTCTTTGTATGCCGATGACAAATCACTGTATGTTTCAGATATATTCATTTCCTTGCCTTCTGTTTTCTCCCTGTTTGATAGATTCGGTTCCTTTTCAGGCTACAAAATCAATTGGTCCAAATCTGTTTTGATGCCTCTCTACGCCCTTGCGTCCTCATTTACTCCCTCCCTTGCTCACCCAATTAATATTCAGTCTACAGGTTTTACGTATCTTGGTATTAAGATTCTTCCTAATATAAATATTCTTTGCAAACAAAATTATAGGAAGATTCTTGAAAAAGTGAAATTGGATCTGAGTCGATGGTTCCCCTTGCATGTTACCCTCCAAGGCAGGATATTGGTGGTGAAGATGAATATACTTCCACGGGTGAATGTTTTGTTTTCTATGCTACCATTGTCTCCCCACCCAACATTCTTTAAAGAGCTTGATTTGGCTTGTCGTTTATTTATCTGGAATAAAAAAAGGCCACGAATAAGATTGAAAACCCTATGACGTCCTGAATTTTTATTTGACGTCTCCGATTTGGCATAACAACTACTTAAGAACTGGGTCTAAGCCATTTGTGTTTCCCCCCTGGGCTAGTAAGAATGTTCATAGACTTGAGGACATATTTGATGAGAATGGTCTGCGCTCTTTCCAGGACCTGAAAGAATCTTACTCTCCCCCGGGTTCCTCTTATTTTATGTATTTGCGGGCGTATGGTGTCTCATGGGACTGCACTTTGAAAAATGCATCCTTTAGTCTAGACTGTCACCTCGGGCAGTACTCCGCGTGGTTTGGCTTCAAGGATATATAGTAAATTGATCTCTGAGAACGATTGTCCTCTGGGTGTTACTCATTCTTGGGAAAAGGATCTAGGACTTGGAGTTAGTGTGGATTGGGGTAATAGTTGGAGAAATGTTTCTTTATCTTCGAGAAATTTGTCCCATCAGTTAATCCATTATAAGGTTCTCCATAAGTTTTATATAACTCCACTTCGCGCTTTTCAGATGAAACTCAGTACTGATAAATACTGCCCGAGGTGTAAGTCGGACATTATTGGCACATTTTTGCACTTATTTTGGGATTGTCCCACGGTGGCAAATTTTTGGTTGTATACTGCTGGGGTACTCTCGAGTGTGCTTGGTGTATGTTTACCAGTGTCCCCAGCTCTTATATTGCTCTGTGATGATTCATCGATTCAGTTGACCCAGTTGCAGAGAGCGATTATGTTGGCTGGTTTCACAGCCTCTCTTAAGACTATTTTGAAGATGTCTTTTGATTCATTAGGCCAATGTGAATGAGTGTTTTTGTCATTCTTTTTGGATGTTTTGATACTTGAACGCTCTACGTAATGCTACGGTCGCTACCCTGCATAGTTGGACAAATGCTATTTCTTTTGTGAGACGACTTCTTTAATGTATCCTGAATGTACTTTCTGTTTGTTGTTCAGTGGATACAGAAAACCCAATAAAAAAAAAAGCCAAGGCCTACCCCAAAACGTCCGCCAATGGCCTATGTAACCCACACCATTTATCGGGCACCATTCCGACAGCCAGCGATGCAGCGACGATAATTGCAGGTACATTTCGTCGCCACGTCTAGCAGGGATGGGGCCAGAGCACGTTACTGATGGGGACATCTTCTTCGCAAGGCTGCACACCTCTATGAAATTTGCTTTAGTGATCTCCGATTGCCTCACTTGGACATTAGTGCCGACGTGGATTACAATATGTGAATACTTACGTTTACTCTTAGCCAGCACTTTTAAGTTGGATAAGATGTCAGTCGCTCTGGCTCCAGGGAGACAATTTACTATGGTCACTGGAGTCACTACTCTCACATTTCTTAGAATAGAATCGCCGATTACCAGAGCACTTTCAACAGGCGGCTCAATGGGTGTTTCGCTGAGTGGGGAGAACCTGTTGGAAACGCGATTGGGTGAATGGAGTCCTGTTTGGACTTGCGGCTATGCTGCCGGGTCGTCACCCACTCACCTTGCTGTGAAGGCTCTGCTGCCGGAGTGGGGGAAACTAGCTGACTATCGCGGACATAGCTGGAGCCGCTAATACTGACTCTCACTCTCCAGAATCTCTGGTAACGTCCGGATACGTCCCTCTAAGTCTGCGATCTTCTCCGTCAGCCTGGCCACTAGCTGACACGTATCGCAGACAAACGTACCGCTAATGACGGAAGAAGAATACTAAACATACTGCACTCGGCGCAAATGACAGGAGCCATATCGATACATTTACGTTTGGCGGGGAAACTCCGGGCTTGGAAAGGTGAAGTTCCAGAGAGCTGGAGAGCTGACGGTGTTCGAACTTGCGAACAAGTTATAATTTGGTTGAATATAATAGAGCTAATAAATGGCTTTGAAAGAGATTTATAAATGAATTAACAGATTTTGGAATAGTCTAGAATGCTCTAAACTGCTATGCGTTCGCTCAGTACACGCACGTGACGTCAAAGAGAAGCCATCTTTACATCCATTGAAAACTAATCGGCCTTAAAGTATGAGATTTACCAAGGTAACAAGCAGTTCACTTCTCAGAGCAGTGTCTGGGAGGTGGTCCTAGTTGTCTCAGCTAATATAGGTAATGATCAAATCAAAAACCTGATTAGTTTAATGGACAACAGGCTCATGATGGTCATTGAGAGGAAAGGAGGACACAGCTTGGTAAAGTGGGCTGTATAGAACAACTGATAGTTTGTTATTCTTTATATAGTTTGAATGGCTAAAGCTGTTTTTTATTATTATTTTTGTAGATGGTGAAGAGAAAAAAAATCCACGTAATTTTTCATTGCCTAATAATTGTGGACACTGATAATCTAGCACTTTTATTTTTGTTTGTGAAACTCTAATGTAACATTTTCTCTCTAAAATTAAGCGAGGAATACTTGTTGCCTAATAATTCTGCACACAGTGTATTTGTTTGATTTTATTCATCTAGACGAGGGGTACTCAAACGGTGGACACCAGGCTGCATGCTGACTGAAACGCAGATCCAGATTGCGCAACTGATGGAATCCCCCAGTTGTCAAAATTTATTGAGGGGTACTGCCCCATAGACCTAGCGTTTATGTCACTGATGGAATTTGGATTTTGGGGAAAAATAACTGAGTACCCCTAATCTATCTATCTAGCCTATCTTACTCTGTATGTTATCCAACATATCAAAACAACAAAAATAATCTTTTAGCCATCTCCCATGCTGCTCTAGAATAAGTGAATCTCATTTGCAATGTCTAAATTAAAACTCTTAAACAGTTGTTACATAGCCCTGCTGCTAACTGCCTCATGCTGTTTTACCTCCTCAGGTGTACCAGTCTGATCCCATCTCCCAGTTGCCCCTGGCTTCCCAGTTTGCAGTTACAGTTATGGCTCTTCCTGTTCCAGAGCTTTGGGACAAATTTTACCAGAGTGTGCACTTCTCTACGCACAGTAAGCTTTGGTTCTTACTGGACCTCAGATTTCTTAAATTGTCCAGCATTTCTTGGCACCAGCCTTACAAATCCCCCAAATTAGCAAGGATTCTAAGCTCTCTCCCACTTTCAGTTGTCCAAGATTACTATGTATAGCTGGTGAGCTGACGTGTGGTAAACTTTAAATGTTAACTTACAGTCATACACATACAGCATTACTATCATACCGCATCGTACTACCACATCGGACTTAATGTCACATGTGAGAGTACATTTCACTAGTGTCGACTGCCAAATTTTTACCCAAACTTTTTGCATATTTGCCTTATTGTATATAGTCAACCTCACAGTGATCAATAATACATTAGTTCTCTCCTACATAAATGTTATACCCTCTTCCCAGCATGCCCAGAGAAGAATGGCTTGGAGCAGTGCCAGAGGGGTGAGTGTCAGAAGGGGGTGAGCCATTGTCAATTATATATATATATGTGTGTGTGTGTGTGTGAAACCTATTTGGGTGTTTAATAAAGTTCTGCATCTTGAGAAACTGCATCAAGCCCCAAATGATAAATACAGTGGTGTGAAAAAGTGTTTGTTCCGAATTTCTCTTTTTTTTCCATGTTTGTTACAACTAAATGTGTCAGATCATCAAACAAATTTAAATAGTAGTCAAAGACAACACAAGTCAACACAAAATGCGGTTTTTAAGTGAATGATTTTATTATCAAGGAAGAAAAAAAATTCAAACCTACATCGCCCTGTGTGACAAAGTGATTGCCCCCTAAACCTAGTAATTGGTTGGGCCACCCTTAGCAGCAACAACTGCAATCAAGCGTTTGCAATGAGTCTCTTACAGCGCTGTGGTGGAATTTTGGCCTACTCATCTTTGCAGAATTGTTGTAGTTCAGCCACATTGGAGGGTTTTCGAGCATGAACCGCCTTTTAAAGGTCATGCCACAGCATCTCAATAGGATTCAGGTCAGGACTTTGACTAGGCCACTCCAAAGTGTTAATTCTGTTTTTCTTCAGCCGATCAGAGGTGGACTTGCTGGTGTGCTTTGGATCCTTGTCAGGCTGCAGGACCCAAATTCGTTTCAGCTGGAGGTCACGAACAGATGGCCGGACATTCTCCTTCAGGAGTTTTTGGTAGACAGCAGAATTCATGGTTCCATTTATCACAGCAAGTCTTCCAGGTCCTGAAGCAGCAAAGCAGCCTCAGATCATCACACTACCACCACCATATTTTACTGTTGGTATGATGTTCTTTTTCTGATATGCGGTGTTACTTCTGTGTCAGATATAATGGGACACACACCTTCCAAAAAGTTCGACTTTTGTCTCGTCAGTCCACCGAGTATTTCGCCAAAAGTCTTGGGGATCATCAAGATGTTTTCTGGCAAATTTGAGATGAGCCTTAATGTTCTTTTTGCTCAGAAGTGGTTTTCGTCTTGGCACTCTGCCATGCAGGCCACTTTTGCCCAGTCTCTTTCTTATGGTGGAGTCATGAACACTGACCTTAACTGAGGCAAGTGAGGCTCGAAGTTCTTTGGATGTTGTTGTGGGGTCTTTTGTGACCTCTTGGATGAGTCGTTGCTGCGCTCTTGGGGTAATTTTGGTCGGCCAGCCACTCCTGGGGAGGTTCACCACTGTTCCATATTTTCGCCATTTGTGGATAATGGCTCTCACAGTGGTTCGCTGGAGTCCCAATGCTTTAGAAATGGCTTTATAACCTTTCCCAGACTGATAGATCTCAATTACTTTCTTTCTCATTTGTTCCTGAATTTCTTTGGATCTTGGCATGATGTCCAGCTTTTGAGGATCTCTTGGTCTACTTCACTTTGTCAGCCAGGTCTTATTTAAGTGATTTCTTGATTGAGAACAAGTGTGGCAGTAATCAGGCCTGAGTGTGGTTAACAGGGGGGGCAGTCACACAGGGCCATGTAGGTTTGGATTTTTTTCTCCCTTAATAATAAAATCCTTCACTTAAAAAGCGAATTTTGTGTTTACTTGTGTTGCCTTTGACTACTATTTAAATTTGTTTGATGATCTGACACATTTAGGTGTGACAAACATGGAAAAAAAAGAGAAATTAGGAAGGGGGCAAACTTTTTCACACCACTGTATATTACTTGAAGAGCAATTTGAAGAAGATCAGATCTGATAAGATTATAAATTTAGTTAGCAGTTTTTATATATACAAAGACTAAACATAACTTTAATCTTATCTGTAATATTTAATCATAAATAGCACACGGACTGTTTAGGATTATAACTTATTTTGAGTGTGCTTCAATATTATGCTGGCCTGTCTTGCAAAACCTGCCAAACTCCAGGTACACTTTCTCTTTGGCACCTGTTTTGGTACCTGTTCAGCTCCTGACAATCAGGTTTGTATTGCACTTGAGTTACAGGTAATTTTTTTATGATTTTTTCTCATTGGGCAGGAGCAAAGCCAAGGCCTAGACAGGATATGTACTTCTAAGGCTATGACCATATTTCCCTTGTTCAAGTGTTGTTATGGTCCAAGATGATAATAACATAATTTCAGAATCATCTTTTGCTTCTTAATGCTGGCAATCTAGTGTAAATAATACTTGGAGGACATTAAGGTCAAATGCATCTATCCCCCCAAACAGAACAATTGGCCCCAGTCTGCCCCCCCCCCCAGTTGAAAGGGTCTAGAACCTCCACTTAGGTCATCAGGAGGCAATAGCAGAAAATAAATTCAGGTTTTTGAATGCAAAATATAAACTTTTGCTTCTTGTTATTTTTAAGATTAAATTTGAATTTATTGATCTCTGGGAGAAATTTTTGTGCATACAGTTGCAAGAACATAGTGCACAGATGAATGATACATGATATATATAGTGACAAACAGACAAACCTATGTCCTTCATGCAAACAAAGTAAACATGGTACAAACAGATTTAAAAAGCACTAAATATTCTGCAAATCAGTATTGTGACACTAAAAATAAATATTTAAAGATAAGAATTTTGCATTATGTGCAAATAAATTATGTGCAATTAGAACAGAAAGCTCTAGACTTTCTGCAGGGTGTTAAGATTTTTCTTTTTTTTCCTCTCTCTCTGTCTTCCTAGACTGGTACCCAGAGAACATTGAATTGCATCAAGAGGGACATGACATTGTTGTAACCTTTAACCTTGCTCCCCCACATCTGAGAATCAGCCATTATTTTTCATGGTGCTATGGCGGGGGAATGCGCAACTACACGGAGATCAAAACTGTGAGTAAAAGTTTACCAAGGGGTACTGGGAAACACTAAAGAAGAGAAAACCCAGGATAAAAATATAATCATAACAGTCCCATTTGCAAAGAGAGAGTCTATGCGGGGTCTGAAGGACTGCATAGGTCCAAGGACTTTGAATGCTTACGACAGTCTGTCATTCAAAGCAGTATTTCTCAGTCCAGTCCTAAGGGACCTCCAGATGGTTCATGTTTTACTCTCTCACAGTTCCCTACCTCAAAAACATGGGTATTTGAATAATTGAAGACATGTCTTACTCAAATATCCTTTGTGTATATCCTCGGTGTATTGATTTCAAAAACATTCAACACATAGAATTCATGAAGATCATTTACCATGTGAACAGAACAATTGTGTTATGCCTAGTGTTTGGACACCCTGCAGACTTGTTCTCTTGCATTTGCATCTGCCCTTACATTCTCTAACCCTATCCAAAGTCACTCTGTTCATTTGTAAGTCACATAAGAATTCTGACAGTGTCTGTGCTTTCAGATTGAATGAATATTGGCAGATTTTTACCATATTACACAGTGCAAAAAAAGCTAAGATGCTTAAACAATGGAGGAAAAACTGTAAGTGTTATCTACAACACAACATTCATCCAGTTTTATCACAGCTTAGGGACTGCACGGTAGCTACAGGCTATCGGGCACATGTCAGTGTGTTGGAGCAACTCAGCTTAGAGACTGACATAGCTCAATGTGTATGGTTCATTCAACTCAGAGACTGCAAGATACTTCTCTGCATGATTGAGCAGTTCAGCTCAGGAACTGGCATTGATTAGTGCGCTTGATAAATTCAGCTTGTTTCAGAATCAGAATCAGAAAAACTTTATTAATCCCAGAGGAAATTGCTCATGTTACTACTAAACAGTCACACAGAGACACAAGACAAGAACGTAAAAAATATAAGATATAAGTATAAGAAACCGAAATTAAATTATAAAAGAGAGACTCTACGCTATATACACCATGATACATACATAAAAAAAAACAGAAATACGATATATTTAATAGAATAAATACTGCTAAGTGATTATTGCATGTAGTAATACAGGTAAATTACCAGATACATATTGCACATCCGAGTAGCAGCAGGTTTATTGCACAGGCTAAAGTATGGGTGTGTGGCAGGATGGAATTTATGTTTAGCGTCTGAAGACTGGGTGTGAAATCAGTGTGAGGAGTCAGAGAGTCTGATGGCTGTAGGTAGGAATGACCTTCTGTGGCATTCAGTGGAGCACTTAATGCTAGTCTCCCTGTAGCTAAAAGTGCTTCTCTGATCAGCCACTACACTGTGGAGCGGATGATTAGCATTGTCCAGGATGGACTGATGTCTGAACAATATTCTCCATTCAGCCACCATTTCCAAGCTGTCGAGTTCCTCACCCACCACAGAAGCCGCTTTCCTGATAAATTTGTTGAGCCTCTTGGCCTCTGCCACTTTCATGCTGCCACCCCAGCTTGCTACAGAGTATAAAATGGCGCTGGCCACCACAGACTCATAAAACATCCGCAGCATAGTGTTGCAGACTCTAAAAGACCTGGGTTTCCTTAGGAAGTACATCGTACTTTCACCCTTCTTGTTGATCGATCCAGTGCAAGGACAGGTGTAGCTCAATTAGGGCTGCAACTAACGACTATTTTAATAGTCGACTAGTCACCGACTATTGAAACGATTAGTCGACTAATCGAATGATTATTAAATTTTTCTAAAATTTAGCATGAGATTGCTTTAATTCTGTGGAAAATGATAGTAAACACAAGAAAGAAGGGGGTACTTCAATGAAAAATGCATATTTTATTGAACTTTGCTGCTGATAGGCCGATTCATACGAAAAGTAAATAAAAATGCCCTGTCTAAAACCAATTAGGCACAGTGCTCGGTCAGTATAGACATAAATGCATAAATAAAGAAACTATCATTTTTTTAAAGGGCAGGCACATTTGTTTTATAAGAAAAAATAAATTAAAATCAAGTAAACATTTTCTTCCTGTAAACCAGGGGCAGGCACATTAGCAGCAATAAAACAGTAAACAAAAATATTAAGTGCATTTTGTGAGATACATTCAGTGGTCAATCTGTTGCAAAAGAACTTTACAACTCGTCTCAACATTATGAAATCTAACGGTTTTAAAATAAGCTTTCAGAGTCATCTGAATTTAAGTTGTAAACATGGACTGTGTGATACTACCTGGACACAAACCTGTCATGGTGAACAGACGAAGTTTAAAATCAACATGAGGCTCAGGCTATGTCGTTCAGTTTATTCATATTAAGGAAAGTCAGCATATCCACATGGTCTCGTGTGAGACTTGCTCTCTTCTGGGAGCAGATATTTCCTGCTGCTGAGAAGATTCGCTCTGCAGGGGTGGATGTTGCAGGAATGCACAGAAGAGATCTTGCTAGGTTTGACAGTGTGGGAAAACGCCCCTCATTTTCGCTCCACCAGCTGAGAGGGTCTTCTTTTTTGGCTATTGGTGGCTCTGTGAAGAACATCTGAACTTCCCGCCTCACCATTTGGATTTTTTTGTCCTGGGTTTCCTCCTCTTCCTCACTCAGACTGTCAGTGTCAGACTGAAGCAGGTTATCCAGCGCTGACTTTCCCCCTGGGATATGACCCCTTTTCTTCTGCTGTAGCTCCTCAGGGTCATCGTGTAGCCCAGTCTTGGCCTTTGCTTCTTTGATAGCAAGAACTTCAACTGTACTTTGCACCCTTGTGCCATCTTCAGGTGAGATAAACTTCAGCTTTCTGAATCTTGGGTCGATGGCAGCTGCAAGAACAAGTGGGTTGTCTCTCTCTGCAGACACAGTGTTAAAATTCTCCCATCTCTCACTTATTCCTTTTCCTGCAATGGCTTGAAAGGCTTTTCCTGAGCTTGTCTCAAACTGGGTTTGCTGTATGGACCGTTGCAGCCCTTTGACCAGCTGTGGAAGACATGAAGCAGTAGCATACTCCTGCCCACTGAGGAAAACGGTAGCACATTCAAAAGGCCCTAACCCTTGCACCAGCTCTTCAAGTAGTACCCACTGCTCTGGTTTCAGGTCAAAGTAGTGCTTGCCTCTTGGTGTTACCTCAGGGTCTGAGAGAGTTGCAGTGACTGGCCAGCGCTGCTCCAGGAGTCTTGCTACCATGTAATAGGTACTATTCCATCGCGTACTGACGTCCTGGATCAGCTTGTGCTCTGTGGTGTTCATTTGCTGCTGCTTCTTCTTCAGTTTTGAATTTGCCAGCTCACTTCTCCTAAAGTGCTCCACTAGGTTTCTTGCAGCACCAGTAGCTTTGTTGATGCTGGGCTCTTTGAGGGCACTGTTGACGATAAGTTGGAGGGTGTGGCCAGCACAGCGGACTGAAGACCAACCGTGTTTTTCTTCCAGGAGTCGAGTTGCCGCCACCATGTTAGACCCGTTATCATGTACTATTGCTTTAATTTTGGTAGGCAAGATGTCAAATTTCTCTATTACCTCTTCCATCCATATCATGATGTTCGCAGCAGTATGCCTCTCCTCCAGGGGTAGAGTGGCAAGGTTCAAAGTCTTCATTTGCCAGTCTTTGGTGATGAAATGACACGAAACTCCAAGATATGCCTCTGTGGCACGGCTGGTCCAAACATCACACGTCAGTGTGATGGAGCTGTTTACCTCTTTTAGGATCTGCTTTACCTTTAAACACAAAATTTGATTTTTGAAAATATTTTACATGCAAAAACCTAAATGTCAACAGAAACTATTCAACATACAAGTTTTACATTTTTAATAATTGCAGCTACTATGATTTTACCAAAACGAAGTTATGTATTTCAGCTATTTTAATATATAATATTATATATATATATATACATACACACACACACACACACACACATATTTACATATAAAATTGCTTTTAAATTAAATTTTTGATTTTTTTTTGTATGAAATATGTCTGACTGTGTGTGCATTATAAACAATTACCTTCAGAAACGTTGTACTGTATTTCTGCTCCATCAAGTGGGTGAAATGGGTTCTGGATGGCAGGATGTAGTCTGGATTGAACTGGGCTATCATTTGTTGAAACCCAGCACCATCGACCATGGAGAGCGGCCTCATATCATAGATCAGCATCTGCAATACTGACTCAGTGAGGGCGTTCGCCTGTTGTGGGGTGCACGTCTGCTTCTTTTGCAGAAAAGGGTCCATGGTGGCTCTCTTCTTCAGACTGCATGCATTTAATTTAAAATACTTTTGTCAGGCACAGTCGAGCATAACGTTAAATCTCTTTTTTTAAAGCGAAAATACGCTCATAAAATGTACAATGTACATCCAAAACAAAACGTATTGGCTTCCATGTTATTTAAATCTTACCGAGGCGAGTCAAACTCCGTTTCATTCAACTGTCCGACGTGCTTTCTCTTTAAATGTTCATGCATCACCGAGGTGCTGCCGTGATACGCAAGGACGGCTTTGCAAACCATGCAGGTAATCTTTTTATTCGCCGTATCCAGGCTAAAATGCTGC
>JAODKM010000099.1:8967360-8984434 GCA_026780845.1 Petrocephalus sullivani | reverse complement strand
ACACAGAAACTAGAAAACACCAACCAATACACTAGGATAATAAAATGGAACATAGTAACCAAAAACACAAGGAGGGTCAACTTGAATAAAAAAACTCAAAATGGGAAAAACATAACACTAGGAAACGGAAACAAAAACAATACAAAGTTACTAACAAGGCTGGCAAGTGGCCAACTTTGAACCCATGACACAAAGAACAGTGGCAGCACGCTCAGCCCACTGAGCTATGCAGCAGCCTGAGGATCTTGGGCAGCAGAACTAGGGGCAAGTAACAGGGAGGGGGGATCAGGCTGGCCAGCAACACCAGCTGGCCAAAATGGGGTCGGACGGGCACTGATCTTGACAACATGGTCGTTGCATTCACTCTTTCAAGCGGTTATTTGGTTCACCAGTTACTTTCGTTCACATGGTTCTTTGTTTCACTAGTTCCTTTCGTTCACATGATTCATTGGAAACACTTCACTAAGGGTAAAAAAGTGGTTGAGCACTGTTTGCAAATGCAGCACTTTACCATGTTCAGGTTGCTAGAGAATTGTTCTATGGTTTAGTTGTGCTCAATTACAATTTTTATACACATATTGTAAATACTGAACTGAGTAAAAAAAAACGCAAATCAAATCGCAATATCTGTCAGATAAATCGCAATTAGACTCTTTCTTAAAATCATTCAGCCCTAATTCATGAATATATCTCTACATTTTTAGATCAGGAGGGGGGGGGATTTTAGTGGAGCGAGGAGCGGAGCCCATTTCCGCCAAGTAGTAAAAAAAAAATCTCACAATTGCGACTTAGTAAGTCAGAATTCTGACTTTATATCTCGAATTTGCGACTTAGTCCGTGTGAATGGTAGTCTACTGCGAAAATTGCAATCAGAAATGTTCAGTAAACGTTAACCAGGTTTGAAATGAAAGGGGGCAATAAAACTCCCAATCAGGTATGATACAGGCATAGCTAAAGTTAATGCTTTGTTAGACCCGCAAGACCCTGCATCAGCCAATAATGTAGTAATGTAATAATAATGTAATGTTAATGTAATAACTGCCAATAATTTCTCCATTTCGTAATGTAATAAAAGCCAATAAAGTAATAACTTACCAACACTATGCTAACATTTCTGAATCAAAGACATTTTACATTATAGACTTTTATTACACAAAAAACGGAAAAATTTGTATGCTATTTACATTAATGGTAGTTATTACATTATTGACTGTTACAGACCCTAACAATTGTGCCATTGCACAGTGTCTTTCAGTTAATTTAGTCTTTTCAGTTACTAGAAGTCCTGGGCAAACACTGACATCACAAGAATAACGGAGCCCAAACTAAGGCTGCAGTACCAGTGCCACCCTGTTTTACTGCTTTGAAAATAACATGAAATCCATACTACTTGCAACCATATTACATTATGTGTATAATGCGTGTTTGGAATATTTAAATTTTTTTTTGGAATATTTTCCTAAATAGTGATGCTGCCATAGGTATTGAGCGGAGTGGCTTAGTGCAATTTAGAGTGGAGGAGCGGGCGACGCCAACAGCCTCGTGAGCGAGGAGCGGAAATTCTCACCGCTGCGCTCCACTCACATGCTCTGGTGTGAAGCATAACTGTCTGGATGACTTTACATTCCTGCCAAGTGTCATGGTGCAGATGGGTTCACCCACAAGATACAACTTGCCAGCAGGTAACTGAAAGATGCGCTCACAGACACACTTTCCTCAGTGGGCTGGAGAAACAGGATCTGTGGGATCTTCCAAAGGAATTCACTCAGACGGTCGGAATGTGTAAACCCTTCGGACAACGTGCCATGTCAGAGCTTGCTCCCTGCATTCTTGCCCTCTATTTACACAGACCTTTCCACAGAAGCAAACTAGCTAGCCAGACTTTGCAGTTCTTCAATGTTTATTCCAAAGTAAGTTAAAAGGTCAACCATTTTAAATGCCAGTATGACACCAGATGAGTAATATGAGAAACATCAAGTAACCCATTTTATTAGACTCTTCATTTGGGATGCTTTACGCCAATGGAAACCCAAAAAGATGTTAGGGCAGTTATACAGGAGTTCTGAACCGCCGGAGGCCATATCTGTCCCTGTTCTTCCAATTCAGCATGACTAACTGTCCTGTTTACTGGCTGTATGTTTGGTATGGTGCGTCACAGGCAGGCTGACAAAGATGTCTATAAGAAATCCCTTGGGGTGGAACGCAGAGACCCAGCCCCTGCTCACTGTGATGGGTGGAACGTGAGTCACTTCCCCTCTAATTTGAAGTTCTGTAATCAGGATTGGAAAATATATACTGGGATCTGTAACCCACATCCAAGTTCATTTTGGATTTGGAAGCTGTATTCGTGATTTCTCCCCCACACTACAGTATTTCACTCACACTTGGGTATGTAGGCCACACAGTTATTACTCCTTTGCTCCACCCTGAGTATTGCAGGTCATTGCTGCCAGAAGGAGTTGTCACTACTGTTAAATGTAAGTAAACTGAGCTAGCTCTAATGTGGTATACCTTGGTCCCTTTGTCATCACTCTCTTAGAAAACATTAAACCACCTCACCCTGAGTTTAATACCTACCCTTATCTAAGCAGAGCCAGCCCTTTCCTGCCCCCTTTACATAGAATGATCTCATACAACAAAGCCAGAATAGCCCTCTCTGCTGTAGTAGTGCTGTTCTGAGACTAAACATGCATTCCAGAATCAAACTGACCAGCCACTCACAGTAGTATATCTACTACAACCCAAAGAATTAAAGATCCATAAACCATTATGTAATTATGAAAGCATGATGAAACAGAATTAACTGATCACACCCAATTGATCATCATTAGGCATCTGTGCAAATTATTAAGAGCAGTTTGCAATCACCAGTGTTCACAATCAGTTCTAGAGCTACCAGTACAGTGTTCTGGATCCTCAAAATCTTGGACTTAAACTGTGTTGTAAGTCAGCTCCCACTTATGTATGTTTAATAAATCTTGCATTAAACTGATGTAATAAAAATACAATCTCTACTGAGGCCGACATAATCAAAGCATATTAACACAGACTGAAACAAATCAAAAGAAATACTAACAGATCAATATTTCTGGCATGACTACGGCTCAGAGCGCTGAGTCAAGGCACATTCATTGACTGCATAACAGCGAATCCCGAACCGGTCTGTCCATCCTCGGTACGACGGTTTTTTGAACTATGTTCCCTGAGACAATTAGACAGCACACCGCAGGAAAAGAGTAAATAACACGACTTGCAGCTGCTGAGCAGATGGGCGTCTCCAGGGTGAGGTGCATGTGAAAGAGACATTGAAGTAAGGAATGGAAAACAAGACAGCTGCACAAAATCTAAAACAAAACGCTAGTTGCACTGCACCCCAGCTAAATAACTGCAGCTAAGAAATACTGGCACCAAGAAACCAAGACAACAACCAGAAAAAAAAAAGTCTGAGACGAGACCCCGCAACCAGTAGGAGGAAGGAGCATCTACCCTCAGGACAGCCATAGCAGATAACCACTGCAAAATATACCAAGGGTTGTCCCCCGTTGTCAGCTGCCCATAACCCTTATCGAAACACAGGAATAAAACATCAACCCTACAAATCACACTCCAAAATAAAATGAGAAGTGTAACAATTCAAAGTGTAACAATGACGAGCACGACCCAGAGGAATGCTCACTGGTAAATATGAATAAGACACAGAGCTGATACTTTTCATTTAGTGCATGGCCGTACTGCAGCTAAAAAAGTAATCATGCGAAACTGCAATAAATCAGTGGACAGAAATTAACACAAACAAATGTTTTTAATAAAAATGCTGCAAAATATACAAACAAAATTACATTAAAAAAACAGTTTATATGCATTAGAAGGAGTATTATGATATTTTAACATTGAAGTATTGTCATATGGATCATATGGATTTTGGGATCTTTGGCATTTCATTGCCTTTAGCTTTGCTGAAGCATGGTGTTCTGTGCACATGACAGATTTTCTAAAATCAGTTTATATGAAAGCATTTCCAGGACCTCCAGGTGTGGTGGTATGGACTTCCAAACTGTGTGCCAGGATGGGTCACAGTTATGGGTTGCAGGATCTGACTATGTCATATGTGAGTCATGAGAATAGTCATATATTAGCAACAATCAAGACATATGATGCAAAAAAGATACTGAATTTCATAGAAAGATATAGAGTGGTTCCAAATTTGCATCTCTTTTTAACATGCCTAATGGACTGTTAGATCATTGAATTGTTGTCAGATTGTTGAATTTCAGTCATTGAATTTGAATCATTTAGAGGTTAACGAATGATATAAATGTGCCCACAGTGTATGGTCATCTCTGACAACAGAAACTAAAATTTGGGTATTAATGGTTGGGACACATCCCTAGCAATATTGTGGGAGCACAGTGTCGGGGGCAGGGGCTGATTCGGTCTCCACCAATGTTGAAACCAAACCTACACCCTTGAACTACAATATCACACAGTCTTTCCTTAATTGTTTAGCTTTACATTAACATTAAAAATACAGAGACTGTAATCTCAAAATCTATATACGTCTTAGTCATATGACAATTATTAGTACCAGAATGTATGACATATGTTTTTATTATTTACACCAAGCCAATAACAATACTGACATCAGACATTAGGATGTGAAAATTGTTTTGCCTTTCCATTGCATTGTGTATGACATTATGTCTTTATCTGACTAATAAATGCAGATTTTTCAGGAAAAAAAACATTCCATGTACTGGTGGAATATCTAGCACCATGTGTAGCTGATACAAGCCAAGTAATGAGCATCAGATTCTGGACCAATGCCACTCAGTTCTGCATAGTCTTATCTCTACAGTGGAAACTTGAGTAATCTTCCAGTTAATACATGTGAAACTGAACACCGCAACAATATAGTTAACTCCAGAGAACTCTTTCACTTTGATTACTCTAAATATTACTATTTATTAAGTGGAGGTCAAACTGAACGTTCAGTTGCTTCTGTTTTCCAGTCATGTGCGCAGCAAGATTTTGTGATAAGCGCGGGTGGTGAAAATAACTACAAACAGTCCGTCACAGTTAATAGCATGGCATGCATCAGTGCCGTCGCTGTAGTAGTAAGACAGTTGGCCACTACGCTGTGAGCAACAAAGACATGGACTCTGCGGTCAGCTCTGTCTCTTGCCCAAGGTCCAGATTATTCTGCCTACACAGCTGCCATTACCATTGAAACCACAAAGGCCATGGCTATTTGGTTGATTTCCAAGAACAAAGCTCCTTCAAAAAAGCTAACTTACAGCTGATTTTGAGCACATTCCTCTCCTACCAAGATTTAATATATCCACTCTGTTGGATATATTGCACCTGTACTTGTAATGATAGTGACAATTTAACTTTACAACTCTGGAGAAACGCTCTCTCAAGTTCAGCCTTTCAGTATTTACTCTGGCACTTTCTGGGGAAGGAAATGTCTTTGGCGAGAGTCTGAGTATTTATTTGATTGTTGGCGAAGTATTAGAGGATGTTGGGGGCATGCCTTCAGACCCAGCCTCAGAACCCTCCTCTGGGCCCTTGCTGGGGCTGCAAGGGCTGGGGGCACCACTGGATGAGAAGCTGGGGCTGCTGAGCGGGGAGGAAGAAGAGGAGCTGGAAGAGGAGGAAGCTTTGATCTGAAGCCATTTTTCCCCAAGAGCTTTGGCAAAATGGTCATCAACGGAGACACTGACAGAGATATGATGAGGGCTGGCCTTGTTGTAGTCGACCCCCAGACTTCGCCGGAAGTGTTCCTCGACAACGTGGTCATAAGCCATGGGTGAGGTTGCTGAGAAAGGTGAGAAACGTGGTAACTTTTGAAACAGCCACATTCAGCTTACTTTTACCCAGACAAGATTCACCTAAAATCTCCCACTCTGATTGTCAAACAGTGTGTACCAACTGATATTTTTAAACAATTGTCTAAATCTAATGAATCTAAAGTCCTCTTCTGTGCTGAAATATGGATCCCTTCTTAAATGGGCGCCTGGGAATAGCATTGAATGGGTTTTGGCACTGTAGCAGGTTTGGGGATAGCTCTAGGGTCAGTGGGAGGTGGGAGGGTTGGGTGAAATGTACCTGCAGGAGAGGAGCGATGCTGTGCATTGGGATGTTTGTGGGTAGAGCTGGACCGCGACACACAGGTAATGACGGAAGGACGTATCTGCAGAAGACATGGGTGGTTAGTTATTGGCCCGTCTGGTGTCATATGTCTATCCAATGAATTTACACGGTTGGGAGTTATGTCTGTACGTAGAGTAAAACTTAAATCCATACAATCTAATATCTCTCTATCATAAAAGATCTTCACAGCTTGTAGAATGGAATTGAAGAGTGGTAGTAGAGTTTATAGTTTGGAATATCACAGCGTATTTATTGTGTTCACATGGGCTCCACTTTATCCTTTATTCAAAGGATTATCATACACTTCAAATGTTATAGCGTATTTTGTGCTGTTTACTGTGGAAACTGCCAGACAGTCAAGAAAAAAATTCTTCAGGAAGGGATGGGATGTCAGTAAGGGAACTGCTCATCTACCTGTCAGCAAAGGTTCCAATTGAAAGTAGTTAAGAAATAAAGAGCTTCCTCAATAGGTGAAATATGACATTTTAATATGTGCCACAAAGTAAAATGTATATATTTTAAACCTGTTTTGTGTGCACATTCTCTGACAAAGTGGACAACAAAAGTGTCAACTCTGCACTGACACAATCAGTGAAAAGTAAGAAGGGGCACTAGGAGCTCTGTAAGGATGCAAGGGACTTGTCCATGTGTCTCCTGCCCAGGGCAGGGCCATATGCCTGGGCTCGTTGCTGGCTCTCTGCCCTGCTGCCTGTGCCTCAGCCCTAGTCTGGCTGGGCTGCATACTGAGACAAGCATGAACTCGCCAATCCAGATTATGTCAGGTGAAAAGCCTTGGACCGTCCTACCCCCCACCCTCCTGCGCCAGGCTGCCCGCCCAAAGACAGATCCTGACAGGCCTGTCGTCCTAAGTGAAGGAGGCACAGTCCTCCCTGGAGCATAACTGACTGTTCAAGCTTCTGTTCATATTCCCAGCAATTGTGGCTGGTGGTGGTGGTGGTGGGGGAGGTTTAGGGAGGGTGAATCACTGATTCCCTGAATCTCAGTGCCACTTGCAGAGCCTGTTGTGCTAATAGTAGGTCCAGTTTACGCTACAACCTAGGGCCCTCCCCGTAACAACACTCTTTTCAGCCTATTGCCACCCTGGATCTCACCTGAACTTGGCCACATAGCTTGCCCTTGCTGCTGGCATCAGTTTCTGGACCTTCAGCCCTCCTGGGCTTCTTGATCAGTGCCAAAGGCTCATCCATAGGTGGACTGTCAAAACCGGGGCATCGCCATTGGTCTTTGGGGCTGTGGGTGGGGCTAGACAGCCTGTGGGATGGACTTTGGCTGGGACTCCAGGTGGTGGTCGTCACAATGGAGTTTTGGGGTGATAGGGGCAGACTCCGAGGGGGGCTCAGGCTGGACCGCCTCTGAAGGCTACAGGTTACATTATTAAATGCTAACCTCTCTTCCCTGGACGACAGAATTACAAGTGGGAGGCACAGTTTATGAGCAGTAAAGTATGCCGATGCTGATTTTAGCACAATGATGATGATAAGATTCATGTGAGGGCAGTTATATCTTTAGTGTGAAGCAATAAATTTTAATCTGTAAAGCTGTAAAAGTGAAAATGCAATTCACAATCAGAAATGGCTACTGTCTGCTGAAATGTACTTATGCTCCGAATTTTCTATATCATGATTTTACAACAATATGTTTTATGTACAAGGATATCCACTAAGCTGATTAATTGCTCCGGTGTAAAGAAATTTGAGAAGGCTGTAAAAGGCGGTGACTCACGATGCTAACACGAAGGGGAGTTGGTTGGCCTTCCCAGGCTTCAGTTGCCCCGGCAGACCATGGTCCACGCTGCGCTTGCGCTTTGTTGGGAAAACCAGAGGCAGCCGAGTCCTCTCATTGGTTACCTGCCGATGGCGATCCTCTGTTCTCAGGCTGGGCTGACCTAAGTGGGATAGACACAGAAAAGAATGAAGAAAAGCGACTACCCCATGACTTCACAGGGACGCATCATTTCATAACCGAAAATTTGCAAGCCATGAGGAGTGGCAAATAAACATGTAACGGTCTTGTTTTTTAAGTCTGGGTAAATGTGTCATCACTCCCCCATTGAGTGTAAACTGTGGGAAAGTGTTGTTCCCAGTGACACACACAGTGGTGTATCACCTCTGAGAAGAATAACTTGCTAAACTCGATGCATGAGGCACAAAAAATACGCCCAGAGCCATGGCCTTCTTGGGAAATGCCAATAACAAAGATGCTATTAATCCATGGATACTGTGCTTGCATAGATGCATGTATTTAAAAAAAAGTTTGCACCAGTATCCATTCACTGTCACTAACACAACTGTACCACATCTGCTCCTGTACTTCGTCAGGAACACAGTGAGACTGATTAAGTTCCAGTAGCATGTATAGGGAAGTGAACTGCAAGCATAAAGTGTACTCTCTTCAAATACAATGTACACATATGCTCAAACACCGGTGAATGGTGGATTAAAAAGCCCAAGCCTGTTTTATGCCAAACAGGTTCTCCATGCTGGTTTAGCAAAACAAAACAATAAAACATTGTAAGGAAATTTTAGTATATTACTGTTTTTTTTTCAATTTCCTTGGCCTTTCTCACTTGTCTTTGAATAGATCATATGCACTGAAGTCCTCACAGTTGTTGATTGCGAACAAAGACCTTCTGACACCCTCCATATTACAACAAAATTCACACTCATTGTGTTTCTAGTGGCAGACATTACAATGATTTCCTCCCATGATTGACACTCCTCTGTTAAATCTGACTGGAATTCCTTAATTCTTTCAGTAACAGTCTAAAGAAAATCCACATCTTCAGGAGTTTACCCATTGTACTTCAGTGGCTTCCTGATTGTCCCCGTTTCTCCATTAATCATCAAATTTAGCTAGATATCAGTTTGCCTTCATCCAGAAAATCTGTATAGATTTTACATGTTTCCTTTCCACCTGCAGATTGATTTTTCATATTTCTTTCTGAAAAAGTAGAAAAATACTGGCCTGAGAACAATTACAGTCTTTACCCATGAAATATCCTAAGAGATGATTAGCTTACAGCTAATTACAACCATGGTTTTACAGGTTGATGTAGTTTTAGCTAGTTATATATAACTTGTTCTTTAAGGGCTGTATATGTACAGTAAATGTAGATGCAATGGTAGTTAAGGACCTTATAACTAAAAGCAACCAGCAACCAAACAGTAATAAAAATCTAGCTGAGGATATGGAGCAGGAACTGAGTAGTAAGGGGATTACTGGTGTAGTGGGATTATTGTTCATACATGCTGAATGTGATAATTATGTTGTTTGCTTATCACAGTCAAGTTTCTTTCCAAGAAGACTGGAGCACAGGCATACATACACATGGATAACTACAATCTGTTTAAGCTAAACATGATAAATGGAAACCTATTTATGTGAAGTCCAAAGCATTAAAAAACATCCCTTTCTTTGTGTTCTTGTAAACCTGGGTGAGAATACTTTGCATGGGTTCCTCCAATGTAACTCTTTTTAGCAACGGACAATTTCTAGTCAGCTGAATTCTCTGGCTTGAGCTCATAGAGCCTATCGAACAGAACAATACCAGAATATCAAGTAGCCAAATTCCAGCAGTCTGTAAGGACAATGAAGAGTTCCTAACTGATACTGATTGCAAATGTCCATTATTGGCATTAATGTGGAGGAATGGCATCCCCACTCAAAACAGATCCCCAGGGAAAAAAGCAAAGCATTGGAGGTCTGGATTTGATGGGGTGTTGGGTGAAAACCACACCTTGCCTGACTTTACAGTGCCTGAGGCAAGGTTATTTTTTGTATGAACCCACAGAGCAGCCTCTTGTATGTAAAATAAAAACTGAAAATAAAAAGCATTATCTTTAAAAACAGACTGCAAAATCTTACAATCTGCTCCAATGTCCACTAACAGGGTCCAGTTAATCAGACCAAATAAACTTAAATATAATTAAGTCAAACTTACTTAAAGTGTGTTAAAACAATTATTTATAATTAAGATGCTTCCGAAATAGTTCTGCAAATATGTATATGATATTCATATCACATTTATAAACTAACATGATGACATTGAATTGTGATTTAATACATTTAAACAGTCTCACACGTTTTTTTTTCTGCTTAATATAATCAAAAAAATGTTGGTAGTAGACAAAAAAAATCTTTCTAAGAACAAAACAAAAAGCTATCATGTGTAAGTACTATGTAAAACTATTAGCATTGCTTTGTTATCGTATAATAGTGCCTCATAAATGTCAATGGATGGGCAAAGGAAAAAACGCACCTTCGCTGAATAAAGCCGCACTGATTAGTATCTTATTAATCATACTCTCATCCTCGTATTAAAGCAATCAACCCAATACAAAGAAAAACAACAAGAAAACACCAAATCAGACAGAGAATCAAGCCAAGAAGCATATCAGACATATCAGTGACCACAGGCAGGTCTTTCCTCAGGCGCAAAGGAAAATAGCAAACAGAGTAGAAAGACCAACACATTTACAGAGATGTGGGGTATATTCTCTCCTTTTCTTACAAGTGCTAGAACACTTTTCCCTTATTTAAACCAATCACCAGTGGAATGGGCCAGTTTCCCATTTTAAAGAACATATAAACTAGAACATGGTCCAAGTACAAAGGTTCATCGCAGCTCAAGCATACTCCAAAAAAATCACCCCCATTCAAAGTCTAGTGGAAATCTAGAATGTTAATCGGCATATAATTAGCAACAAATTCAAACTAGAAGCATGTAGATATTAGAAGTACAATGCACATGTTAAATGTTTAACAATAACAATACAACAACAGTAATCAAGCGACAATTATTTACCTTCCAAGATGTAGACTTTAAATCCACTGTTCATCCGAGTTATATAGTGGAAGTTAGCTACAGCCATCTTTCACTAGTGTGGCTGTTGTTAAATGTCTACCTAAACACCTACAAGGGTACAGGTATGTAAAGGGTCTGTTTCCTCAACAGCCACGAAATTGATCTAATCAGCCCAGGGCAGGCAATAAGTTCAGGCTTACAAGACTTCAGCATAAGTGAGCACCTATGTATCTCTGGGCTCACCTGAAGTTCTATTGCTGGCCTCCCATTGGCTGTTTTTAGGCCAATCCTGATTAATTCAGCCTCCTCTTTGTTATGCACTCTGACTGTAATCCCCATGTAAATACTGGAAGAACACAGTCTTATACAGTGATGGCACTATTGTGGAAATAAGATGTCAATGTAGTCATGTTGTATGTATTTATATATTTATGTTCATATTTGAATATTTGGTGAATATGTATATATTCTGGGGAGGCCCATGGTTAGCACTATTTCCTCACACCTCTGAGACTAGGGTTAAAATTTCCACCCTGGCTCCATGTGTGTGGAGTTTGTATGTTCTCCCCGTGTCATCATGGTACTTCCTCCAGGTACTCCAATTTCCCCCCATAGTCCAAAAGCATGATAAGCTGAGTTACCAAATTGCCCATAGGTGTGTGAGCATACCCACTCTGCAATGGGTTGCCACCCCATCTGGGGTTATTCCCTAGCTTGATAGGCTCCAGACGCCAGCAACCCTGAACAGGACAAGCAAGTGTAGAAAATGGATGGATGTATAAAAATACACAGTACACAGTAAGTGTAGCTAGAAACAAAGTCTTATTATTTCTAGTTTATATAAACGATATTGACACCAATATATACAGTAAGTTGGTCAAATTTGCAGACGATACCAAGGTGGGTGGTGTAGCGGATACTGTAACAGGAGCACAGAGGCTACAGTGAGATCTTGATGAAAACTGTGACTGGGCTAATACCTGGCAGATGAAGTTTAATGGGGACAAGTGCAAGGTAATCCATATAGGGAACAAAAATATAAGACACAAGTATTTTATGGGTGCTACGGAAATACAGGAAGTCGATTGCGAAAAAGACCTTGGTGTATATGTTGATGCTTCCATGTCCCACTCTTGCCAGTGTGGGGAAGCAATTAAAAAGGCTAATAGGATATTGGGTTACATCTCCAGGTGTGTGGAGTTTAAGTCAAGGGAGGTAATGTTAAGACTTTACCATTCCTTGGTAAGACCCCACCTATAATTTTGTGTGCAGTTCTGGTCACCTTAAGAAGGACATTTCTGCCTTAGAGAAGGTTCAACACCGGGCTGCAAAAATTATTCCTGGGCTAAAAGGAATGTCTTATGAGGAAAGATTAGTTGAGAATAATAGTTAATAATAGTTAGAATATGGAATAGTCTTCCTGATAGCATAGTGCAAACCAAATCCTTGGGTTCCTTTAAAGCAGAGCTAGATAAGATTTTAAAATCTCTGACCTATTAGTTGAATTCTCCCCAAACAAGCTTGATGGGCCGAAATGCCTCCTCTCATTTGTAAATTCTTATGTTCTTATATTCTTAGAATTATTCTAAGTAAATGAAAATCTTTTGAAGCTGCATGCTTCCTGCAGCTTAGAATGCCAAATAAATATAAGAGCAAGACATGCAAGAAGTACAACAAAATATATTTTTATGTTTTCATATGTATATTAATAGGAGTAGATGTGAGGTATTTGTGTGTTTTGGTTTTTTTGCTTCTGAAGAACTGGGGAGCAGTTGCAGTAACTAATAAAACATTCAAGTGAGAGCTAGATGTGAATGAGCTGGGAGCACTTGAATGTCACAGTCACTTCTTGTTCTTGCGAGGGACATTCAGGTGAAGCATAGCTAGCTCTCCTTAGCATTGCATATGATTTTTTAGCGCACGTCTTTCCCTTCTACCCCATCATTGTCATTAGGTGCCACTATGGGAGATTACTCAACATTCAAGAAAGTGGACTTGGAACAAAAAGGCCATCTGATAAAACGGCAGGGCAGGAATTGCTAGGGTACTTCTGGGAAAGGTCTCTGCAACAGTTAAATTATTCAGTTGTATGAATTGTTTCATTAGATGACTATACCCCACATACCAAGTGGAATGAGCTGCCTTGCCAGCGACAGTATCTTGCATTGGTACTGAATATACAAAGCTCACAAGTATAATCTCAGCATGTGGGTGTGAGCCAGCATTTTTATTGCCAGAAGTTGAAATTGCTGGCTTTTTTTTATTCCTTTATGAATCAAAGCCAACCAGACCAGGTTGAGGAAATGCTATTGGTCAAGTAAATGCTATTGCCGTGGGTAAAAAGGCTATGTGAATTCCGACTAGACACTAGGATTTCTCAGATACTTTGTGAATACAAGCTTGGTGTTAGCTTGCAGCACCACTGGCCTTTGTCAGATGTCTTATGAATACACACTAGCTATTACGTGATAGCGCTATTGACCATTGGCAGATACTTTGCGAATAAATAATAACCCTTAGCTTGTAGCTTGGCTGGCCTTTGGCAGATGCTTTGTGAATTCAGACCAATCATTAGCTGTTTGTACCACTGGCCTTGAGTAACATCCCTCACATGTGCTCACGTTTTGATTAAAGTAAAACACAAAAAGCAGCAGTCAACACCTACAATGGACCCCACCCCTGCCCCCCGGTTTCCCAGCTCACCTGGCCACATTCTTTAAGGTTCTGAGCCCACCTGAGTCTACCTGCCCACACATGCACTTTATGTGTGTGTGTTGGGGGGTGTTCAGGCACACAAAAGGAGGCATTAAATGGCTGCCTTTTAAGTGCATCTCTGGGCATGCTGGGACATTGCCCAGGTGTGTCTGGCAGTGGGGGGCAGCTGAATACCTGGGACATTCACATGAGAAGGTAGGAAACCCTTCATAAAAACAACCAGAGGCTATATTTTTTGCCGCTTTTTATGGAATGCTTTTTAAAATGTTAAAGGACCTGCAGTTGGATTATAGTTTGCATGAAAGCAGCTATTTTAGGAAATCACATTGTTCAAATTATGTTAGAATAAAATATCTCACTTAAAGGTACAACAGGCCCCATGATTAGATGCAAACATTTTTCTAAACAAAAGTTTCTAAACAATTGGTTATATATCTAGTTCAGTAATCAGTACACTGACCCATGCCATATTTAATAGCAGCCTATAGATTTCTCAGTTGTGTTATGAAATGTTTACACTTAGTCCATATTAAATGATTTCCAGTGAGAAAGGGACATATGCTGAGCTACTTCTCTACATAAACTATATGTACCGTACAGCTAATTCTAAAGCAATAAAACACTGCCACCTGGTGATCTCTCATCAGACTGCATACACTAAAGGAATTAACACTATTACGGCGATACATCATATCTGGGCATTTGTTTTACTGTTAGACTAGTACAGGGTAAGAAATACAACACAAATATTGCGACTGGAAGCCTCATCCAGTTAAGTCAGTGCATGAAAAATATTATACAGATACTGAAGACAGGTATTTTCATTAATGTTCTATTAAATATGGACATTGCTTTGTAGAGAAAGAGATTTAAGTAAGTGGAATAGAGGGTTTGCGTGTTATTTTAGCCCTAATATAGGCTAAAATATAATGCCTCCTTAAAAGGGAAGATTCACTGGTATGACAAAAGATAAAGTTAAAGTAATTCTAATGATAATTTAAGATAATGTCAAAAAGCACAGCAAGTTCACTAACTTCTCAGATCATCTTGGGACAAAATGTAGGGTGACAATTACTGAATCTGAAAGGGAACTAAAAGAAACAGAATAGGAACAGATAGGAAAGCACAAGAAGCTTTCTTCAGGAAATACTGGAACTGCACATTTCCTCCATTATAAAACAGAAGAACACTGCTGGAGTTCTTTGAGGAAGCTACTAGGGAAATTGATCATAAAAAGCCTACAATGTGTTCTACTTAGATTTCCAGAAGGCAATGTTGTCCTTCACAAGAAGCTCCTACTTAAGCTCAAAGTGACAGGGATTTTAGGAATGGTAGAAGCTTAAATTGAGAACTAGTTAACAGATAGGAAGTTATTAGGGGCATGATGTCTCGGTAGGCCTGCGTTCATAGTGGGCTACCACAGGATTCAATTTTAGGGCCACTATTATTTCTGATTTATATATAACGATACTGACACCAATAAATACAGTAAATTGTTAAAATTTGCAGGCGACACCATGGTGGGTGGTGTAGCAGATACTGAACTAGCAGCACAGAGGCTACAGCGGGATCTTGATAAGGTGATCCATGTTGGGAACAGGAATATAAGGCACAAGTATTTTATGGATTCCATGGAAATACAGGAGGCTGATTGTGAGACAGACCTTGGAGTATATGTTGATGCTTCCATGTCCCACTCTCACCGGTGTGGGAAAGCAGTTAAAAAGGCCAATAGGATGTTGGGTTACATCTCCAGGTGTGTGGAATTTAAGTCAAGGAAGGAAATGTTAAGACTATAACATTCCTTGGTAAGACCACACCTAGAATATTGTGTGCAGTTCTGGTCATCTTACCTTAAGAAAGACATTTCTGCCTTAGAGAAGGTTCAACACAGGGCTGCAAAAATTATTCCTGGGCTAAAAGGAATGTCTTATGAAGAAAGGTTAGCTGAGCTCAATCTGTTCAGGCTCAAGCAAAGGAAACTAGGGGGGACATGATCCATGTATATAAGATTCCAACAGGTCTGGATGCTGTTCAGTGAAATAGTTACTTCAATATTAGTTCAAATAAAATAACTTGTGGCCACAGGTGGAAATTAGCAGGAGAACATTTCAAACTGGAGTTGAGAAAAAAAAAATACTTTATATAGCGTGTAGTTAGAGTATGGAATAGTCTTCCTATTAGTGTAGTTAAAGTTAAAACCTTGGGTTTTTTTTAAATCAGAGCTACATAAGGTTTAACATCTCTGAGCTACTAGTGGAATTCTCCCCAAACAATCTTGAATGGCCTCCTCTTGTTTGTAAATTTCTTATGTTCTTGTAATAAATCTCATATGGCTGTAAAAGGGAGACCATTCTTAACCTCTGAGCCAGTTAACTTGTTGTTTTTCAAGGACGAGAAATGAGAATACATGGATACCTTCACCAAAAAGTATCTCATCTACCTAACAGGCAGCTATGTGGTATCATTTGGGTATGTGGTATCAGTCACCAAGTGGTTTACACTACTTAAAGATTGCTGGATTGGTTCCTACTGTGATCCCATTGTCCACATATTCTGTAGGTTCATACCGATACTTACCTGGCAAACCCAGCTATTAGCCTAGGGAGTTTATTTTGAATGTTCTTGAAAAGTGGGACAAACAGCTTCAGGCAGTATGAAAATGTTTTTTGTTTTTTTTACCATATTGTTTATATGTAAAATTCCATGACATTGAACTGCTGAATATGAGCGTTAACTTAATCTTTAGAAGGCATTTTATTGGAATTTGAGGTAGATTAATCAAAACCAGATAGAATTTTATTTAGATAGCACTGAAGCCATGGACAGACTAAAAGATTTATAGGATACTTGTGTCACCACCTGATGACAGTGTAAGAAAACGGGTCCCTGGAGTGAAGGATCAGATGACTGCTGGTGGGAGGGGTAAGGGGTCTAGCAGCTGATAACAGTTTGGAAATATGGGGCAGGAGATTACCGAATAGCATTTGCCTATCTTTTTTGATCCATCCTGAAACCTCCTCAAGTTTTGAAGATTGATGAGGCACGTAGGAGAAGAGCTGCAAGAACATGAGGATATGGAGCACTTTAAACCAGGTTTGATTTAGAGACAAACCAGCTGATAGGCTCAGTGGTTACACTGGAAATAGTGGTAAGAAAGTAAAAAAAAAACTGCATAGCATTTTTTGACTGTTTCTTATACATTTTTACTCACTGAACCCGGGAAAAATATTTTAAAAATTCCATCTCGTCAGGTTTTCCTGCAAAACTCATGTTTTTAGTGTAATTAAGCGTACAATTTCCCTTTTAAACTGAAATCTGGTATCCTATTCTTGAGTCAAAAAACCATATCCAATAATGATTTCTTACATTAATTTAATA
>JAODKM010000099.1:8930199-8952050 GCA_026780845.1 Petrocephalus sullivani | reverse complement strand
CCGACCCGGATAGCTGTTCCCCTAACCCGGGCCAGACGCCGCTGCTTGCTCAGTACCCGACCCGGCTAGCTGTTCCCCTAACCCGGGCCAGACGCCGCTTCTTGCTCAGTATCCGACCCGGATAGCTGTTCCCCTAACCTGGGCCAGACGCCGCTTCTTGCTCAGTACCCGACCCGGCTAGTTGTTCCCCAAACCCGGGCCAGACGCCGCTGCTTGCTCAGTACCCGACCCGGCTAGCTGTTCCCCTAACCCGGGCCAGACGCCGCTGCTTGCTCAGTACCCAACCCGGCTAGCTGTTCCCCAAACCCGGGCCAGACGCCGCTACTTGCTCAGTACCCGACCCGGTTAGCTGTTCCCCTAACCCGGACCAGACGCCACTTCTTGCTCAGTACACGACCTGGCTAGCTGTTCCCCTAACCTGGGCCAGACGCCGCTTCTTGCTCAGTACCTGACCCGGCTAGCTGTTCCCCTAACCCGGGCCAGACGCCGCTGCTTGCTCAGTACCCGACCCGGATAGCTGTTCCCCTAACCCGGGCCAGACGCCGCTGCTTGCTCAGTACCCGACCCGGCTAGCTGTTCCCTTAACCCGGGCCAGACGCCGCTGCTTGATTTTACTCATCACATGAACATGGCACTGTAGGGCTAGACATTTGTGACCATAACCGGCTGTTAAAAAGACTATGATGAACAATATTTACTATAATTTTCTAACCTAAATAAATCTTGACTAAAATTTTTTATATTTTAAATTTGAAAAATATTTATTTTGTTTAACTCCTCCTTTTCTGCAAGTGCGTTATTAGCAGTATTTCCCTGTGTTATAGGCGAATCTGAAAGAGCTGGATGCCCTGCATGCATCACACACCTGCAGAGAAACGCAGTTACTTAGTTTAGAAGGTACCTCTGCCTAAGTTGGCACAAGGACTTGTCCTTCTGGCCTGAACTCCACCCCCCCCGAGAACATCTGACAGGCCTCTCGCCGTTGCCACCGCTGACTATTCTCTACTGCTTACTGCTTATTAGAGTTTACGTTTTAAAGGCTAGCAATCTGTACCATGTATGCTTTAAGGAGAACAAGAGAGTGGGAGACCACAACAAAGGGACGGGGATTTTCCTGTGAGCTCCAGATCAACAGAAGCAGAAGAGCTCAGAGGCCTAGAAGGTCCCGGAAAGGTGTCTGCCTGCGCCAGGCCCGGCTCCTTTGTATACTAACACAGTCTGGGTCTATTATCCTGGGCAGCTGCTCGAAATGCTGCCTGCTGGTCAGAAAGGACCAAGAGAGCCGAGTGTAATTTATTTACTTCACACAATTGTCTGTTTGAACAGGCTCCAAGAAAGTATGTGGGAGGGGATGTGTGTTAGATGGGGTCGGTGTTGGGGGCTGGGGCTTCTTGGTGCTGGGGGACAGAAGAATGAACATTAGTATAACCTCCATGCAAGGCTTGGTCCTCTAAACCAGAACTGCAGCCAGCCAACACACACATGCAAAAAAATAAGCAGAAACTCTGCATGTGATTTAGCTGCTCTGTAATATGTCTATGTGCTAATGACTTCCCTGATTAACTCTCCACAGGACAATATTCATTGGAACATGCATGAATGCAAAGTAGAATTATTTAAACTGCAGTTACAGTTTAAAAAGAGCAAGGTTACAGTGATTTGCTCTCTCCTTTGTCCAGTGAGATGCACAGAGCTTCCAGGCCAAACTCTGACTCAGCAGGTAGGACGGGGGTTAGATGGTGACCAAGGGTCACTAACAATACTTAGTCTCTGACCCTAACAGCGCACTGTGTTTGTTCCCTTATTTTTATACCCCCCAGAGAGAACGCTATGTGTCCTGGAGGCCGGGCGACCTCTGGCAGGGTTGTTAGACACTTGATTGTCCTATTCAGCCTCGCGTGGCTTCCTGGGTGACATTTTACAATGCTTTTACTGAATGGCACTTCAGGTTTCATCTTTAGGAGCAATTACTACTAAACGGCGGCACAGAAAACACAAGAAGAACCTTCTGTTACATTAAAACCTTTATTTGGGTTAGTTTTAACGTTTCCGTACAGAAATTCTTTGCTCGCTTACTCAAAGTATTACTTAAGGTAATTTATTTAAAATAGAATCGAATATTTGTATCACTGGACATCATTGGCCATTTCATAGTCCATTAAACAAAATAATGCGTAATAACTATATTTAAATAATAGCAGCAATGGTAGTCAGACAGACCTGATTTTGTCCAAAAGTTTTATGCAAAACTTTTGGTTTAAGCATTTTGAGAGTGAACCTCAATGGTAGTAAGACCATTTGTTTTAGTCATACATCTTTGCCAGAACCAGAACCAGAACCAGAAAACACCAGTAGAGTCACAGATGTACAGTGTAGATGGTAAAATCACATTCCGCCAAGTCTCCAGTGAGCTGCAGTGCATAGCACTGTGTTTGTTCCTTTATGGAGCTTTGTGATCATTCTTCTCTACCTGCTCATAGCTATACCAGCAAAAACAGCTTTAATGATTCTGCCTTAGGTAATTTTCTGCAGTCCTGTCTTGCTTTATCCACCCTAATAGATGTTTGTGTGTATTTGTGTGTGCTGCGTATTGTTTCTTGGCCTTTGTGTTCATCCCCTTCTTTGTAAGCGCCTGCCGCCTGTGCTACACACTCAGTCACCATGGAGACCACAATCAGCTTGCACATAAAATTCAATATATGGAATAATAATCATCCAAATGCACCGGCTCCTCCACCAGGAAAACAGTTGATTGATAGTAATACCATGTCACAGGGGTGAAGTATTGTTATTATTTTGACAAAGCCATAAAAATTCTGACAGCATACTAATGTTTCCTTCTTTTTTTTTTCCCTATGTGCTCTTCGTTAATATTATGACAGCGGGCCAAACGGCAGGAGTGACACTGAGGAGGGTGTGATAAGTGTGGAATACTAAAACAGCATTTTGACGGCATGATTGAGCATTTAAGGAATGCTGGTGAAAGGGAATCTTGATGTACACATGAACCAATCGCTTGTCGGGTTTTGATCCACTGGTTTAATTCTCCGCTATTTTTTGTATGCAGAGATTTCCGATTGGCTGTGACTGACATGGCCAAAGCCGGCTTTCCTGCCCCCCTCCCTGACGATATCACCTGAAATATAAATAAACACTAGCCAGTGTGCGGTGCAGGCCACCCGCTCACCGCGGCGAATGAGAAGGAGCACAGTGCTTGTGTGCCAGTTCTTCAAGCTTCCAGTGTTGCGTCGAGGCTGTATATTGACTGTTAACTTCCTCTTGTACATCCCCCTATGATATACAGATAGGACTGCACTGATCCTGGGGAGCGGCGTTGAATGATTAATAGATCAATGTGGCATCTGAGAAGGATTTTTACAGAATTATTATATATTGATTTATTTCTTATTCAAATCAGACCTTGTGAGATAACATCAAGGACAGCGCCGAAGTTGCCATATTAAACCCAACCCCCTCTCACACTCCAGTACCACCCCAATCCCCCGAAGTAACTTTCCTAGACCCCCGCACGTAGAGAAACAGCATTTTCAGATGTATTGTTTTCCGGATTCGGCCGGGGTGTGCTGTGCGAGGTATGCATGAATGGGCAGAATCAACCTTGCAAATTAATTTGGAGAGGTGTAATGAGAATCTGCGCTCTGCACAGGCCCAATTTCACAGCAACATTATCAGGGTAAAATAAAGCCCTGCCCTAATCGAGAAAGCCCCAAGGTCAGCCGCCACGCCTCCTAATGGAAGATGACAGGTGAGAAGCGCCGTGCCACACTTTCCCATTAAAGTCGCATTTTTTAGGATATGACTTTGAGAGGGGCTGCAGGCTCGTGAGGGAATGCTGAAGTCTGTAAGCTGGGCTCCGTGTCATATAGGTGCTCTTATTGTCCTACAGAAAAAGAACGTTTTAAGCTTTCTTCAGTCAGCGAATTTGGCAAACAACTGGGAGCTTCTGTGCAAGCATATGCATTTGATATTAATATACAAACAACTATATATATATATATATATATATTTGCATGTATGTATACAGCAGCCATAAAGTACGTGTGAGTGTGTGTGTGTGTCAGTATAAACATAGTGTTGCGTAAGTATATATCATAGCAAGCTAACAGTGAATATAGTACATAAACACAAAATATGCAAAGTGGAACAAGGAAAAAGAAAAAAACTAAAGTTTCAATCTAAACATCATGTCATCATATAAAGAGTAATATTCCTGACATGGAATGACTTTTAATCATATGCATTTGACTGAATAATGAACAATTTTTTCTGATGAAAATAATGCTAGACGTGGAATGCATTAGCTAATGAATCATAGACATTTAAATGGCCAGCCAATAAGCAGTACTTTACACTTAAGGGTTTGGCTACGGCTGTAACAATAATGTTCTCAGAGAGCAGGCAATTGACATGTTTTTTTTAACAGCATTTCTTTTGTGCATGAGTGCACCTGCAAATCATCTGACGTTGGAGTTCCAAATGCGTATCTAGGATACCGATTCTTTTTTTTTCTAGGGCACAGGACACAAACAATCACACACTAAGGGCAATTTGGAAACATCAGTTCACCTGAGCAGCATTTCTTTCCATCTGTGTATGGAAACATATTCTGTCGCTACATCATTTTAATAAGGTATGCTACTCATTTATAAATGAATTTGTGCATGTATTTATGCATTTGTATTCACTTCTATAAAGCCACCTCTAGACAGTGTGTACTCATTTAGACATTTCTGTAAGAATGAAGAATATCCAACAGCAACTTGTGGCATTCATGAAAAAAGACCATTTACAAACTCAGACAGATACTCAATAATGGGCAAAGTTAACGTTGGATATTTTTCACAAAGATTTTCTCGGGTTTTCAGTATCTTCTGTCGGATTTTATGAATTGTATCGTGCAACAAGCCATTTGATAAAGACGGAAGGCAGTGGAATTGGTATAAGATGTGTGGAATTGGTAGAAATCCATTGGCGGGCAGATTACCGTGGCAAGCCATGTGTTGCTGAGAAAGGACCCAAATGGCTTAGTAACCAGTAGATCTTTCCCAGAATAATTAGTGAAGATAGGACAACATGCTCAAAAATAAACCATAAATGTCACACCATAGAAAGCGTGCTAACCCCTCCTGTCTCATCTCCAAGCTCCAATTATTCCTGCATGTTATGCTTCACCTGCAGCCCTGACACTTACGTCTCCTTCCAGACCCCTCGGCAGGCCTTGCGGAGTTTCTTCAAACCACTGCTCATTCAGAAAGGTGTAATGTCTGTGTGACTGCTTGACCAGCTGTAGCTACTTGATTTGGCCTGGTGTCATTTTACAGTAACATGCACAATTGTTTGCCAGTGAAAATGGCCCATTTAGTTGTTAATCTGGGATTTATAAACTATGAAAAATAACATTTAATTTCAATTCTGGTAGCAGCTAAACTCTCTTTTTCTTTGTTCCAAAATAATGTCCATGTTTAACTTTATATCTTCTTTGTGTCTAAAGGGCCTTGAACAACCTTGCCAACATTGTTCTTTATTTGTATGTGTGTGTGGTAAAAATGTACACCAATAGTCGCTTGTGTGGTTGTCGCTTGTACTGATATGTCTTGTATTTGATTTTGTCTGTCTTTGAGATGGGTCAACAGTTTATTTTCATAAATACATCAACTGATTAAATCATTTAATCATATTTAGGTCTGCATCTGTATATGTATCTTACAAATGACTTTGCTCAATAAATCGAATTAATAATGCAGTAATGGGACACATGATTATAGCATAATTTTTGACAGCCTAACAATCCTATTAAAAAGAGTTGATGTAATATGAAACAAAATTGTACATTCATTAAACTTTAATTCGGAGCATAAAATGAGATTCATCTCACTAATTCAAAACAAATAGGTCAGTATGGTGGTAACAGGAAAAATAAAGAAATTAAATTCAGTTGCTTAATTGGTCTTAGAGATTAGAAGGTACTACTTGATCATAGACCAAGCATGTACTCGGGGATCCTGAACTCCGGTCTTGGAGGGCCAGAATCCAACACAGTATACAGATTCCCCTGTTCAAACACACCTTAATCAGCTAATTGCCAGGTTCACTAGGTGTATCTAAGCATGGATATTTGCAAACTGCGCTGGATTCTGGCCCTCCAGGATCAGAAATGCGGAGGCCCGCTCTATGAGCATAGATAGTTATCATCTAGTGCGGCTTAGGCTACAAAAAACATGAATTGGTTGAAGAGCTACATTCTTAACTGGTTCTTCCCATTATGCTTGTGATGGCTTCTTCTTTCTACATAAGCTCAGAGCTGCTGCCATTGTCTTAACATTAACATTAACAGCATAACAGTCATGCTGAAACAAACAAGGACCAACCAGGTCAATAAGCGATGGGAAGAATGATTGGATCAGATTAGAGGTTAGAGCTTTACAGTGCAGGCCCCAAAATTCAGCCTGGCTTTGTGCTGAGGGTCATGAAAACAGTCGTGCTTTGCTAATTCCTGCATGTCATCCACACCTACAGCCCTCTGCAGTAAAGCTGTGGTCGTGTCCTCTGACTTAGAAATAATTAAGTTTGGTCTAGCAATCAGGACTTTACAGCCAGTAATGCTTTTTTGTCTTGATGTTTTTCATAACACTTTTAAGTATACTTTTCTTTGACTAATGAGTGAACAATTGGAGTATAAACTGTCATATATAATATAACATGATCTGTTACATCTAACTAGAAGATGTAATTGATGAATACAGGGATTCTTAGTGTGAACACAGATGATCGTGTAAGGTTTGGTGTCCTCTGGAGAGTTTGCTGCAGGCTTTTAAATAATATTATCTATTTAAAAAGGGCTTTTTCTCTTAAGAAAAGAACTCGTTTCTTATATTCGTTACTTGGTTGTCTAGGGAACATCTTAGTACAGAACTGCAGTAATAATAAAATAGTAGTAATTCTTTATATTCTAATAGAATTTATAGTTTTAATGAGTACTAAAATATGAATTTGCTTTTGATTAAGTTACACAAACTTTTTTGGGAACTTAACTGAAGTTGGTTTATATACATAAGAAATATAATTAATCTGTATTACTATGTGAAACAAAGAACTCACTTTGGATTCAATATTCTGTTAAACGGCAAATACATGTCTTTTGAAGTGTTGGCAAATATAAGTAGGCTATATATAGCATAATTGCAAGTATTTGCCTTATTATTTCAGGCTATATATTCAGAAAGTTTATAAGCTTGCATTTTATACAGTTTATTGATGAATTTATAAGACTAGAATTCGTCAAATGAATAGACTAATCCAATAGTATTAATGCTGCATTATACTCTGAACCTACTGTGTAAAAACAGTGATGTTAAGTGCTTTTAGAATAATAGTCTTCCGAACCAACATACATCAGATGGCTGCAGACACCCCTAAAGACAGGCTGTCTGCACCGAAGGGGGTCTTTCTGCCTTGCAAAGTTCTTCAAGTTTCCATCTCCAGTGAGGATAAGCGACTCAAAAACCAGGGGCAGCAGACCCATTTTATCGTATTTTGTGCTCGTTTGCCACAAAAAAAAAACTAAAAAAAATGCCACATTTAGTCTGAGTCTGTTCTTATTTAATGATCTAATTAGCAGTTATATGCTGCAGCTGTCGGTACGCTAATTGCGTTTGTACACGCTCTCATAGGATGTCCCCGCTAAAGGAGACTCAGTCTGATAGAGTAAATTAAAACGACTCTAATAGAATCAACAGAAAGGGAAAAGAGATCTACAAGCAAAGCAGCAAGCTTGTTCGCACGGCTGCTCGCTGGGGCGCACGGCTGCTCCCTGGGGCACACTGCCTTTCGACACTGCAAGACATATATCTTCCTCCGGTTCAGATTTTGACCCTTCTCATCACTGACAGAAGGTAAATGATACGTAGCCAGCTCCCTAAACACACCCCTCTAATCAATATCCCTTCTCCAGCTCCTTCAGTCCATTGGCCATGGACGTGCCTTCGACAGAGGGTGTGAAAGAGATCTGATAAATCTTAACGACACTGAACTAAACCCATCAGAAGTCCTGAAAGATCTCCTGTTAAGATAATAGGAAGAAGAGCAAAGTTTGCAACAATGGGCTTTTCCTAATTAGCGGGCCACTTCCAAATGACATATGCTCAAGTAGGGCATGAGCAACATAAAGAAGAGCAGCTTGAGCCCAAAGACAATAGTGTCTGTTTACCATAATGCCAAAGAGGAGTGAGATGCAGATGGAGGACTATCCTGCAGGTGAGACCAGCTGCATGGAGGGTTGGGGCAGAAGTCCAGCCGATATCCGCCACTGTAATGAGGAGCTGAGCACCGAGCGTCGCTGATCATGACAAGGTGGTGAGATGAGGAACAAGCACGTCTAATGGCTGATAAACATAAGGAACATAAGGAACATAAACAACACTTTCTATGAAGCCCATATTCATAAAACCTAATAATTGTTCTTAATATTCATTGTAACACATTCCTAAAGTATGATAAAGATGGCTATAACTATTTATCAAAAGGCATACATACAGCTCTGGAGAAAATTAAGAGACCACAGCACAATTTTTTGTTTCACTCATTTCTCAATTTATGGTTATGCATCTGTGTAAAATATACATTTCCTTTGCAAACTGCAGCGTGGTTGTTCTCTGTTTCTTATTAATGAAGGGCTTCTTCCTTGCTTTATGGGACTTCAGTCCTGCTTCTAGGAGCCTGATACTAACTGTCCTAGCTGTGCATGTCACACCACTTAATGTTTCCCATTCCTTTTGAAGGTCCATTGATGTCATTCTCCTATTCATGAGGAACTGCTGGACAAGTTTACGGTCATCTCTGGTATTAGAAAGTCGCTTCCCCCCTCTAGCTGGCAGGCTTCTCCTGCTTCACCTCGTTCTTGTGTACTGATCTCTTAGAAACTGTCAGCCTGGAATCAGCCTGCCACACAGTGTAGCCTTCGGCCAACAGATTTTTGAAAAATATAGAGTGGTCTCATGGATAATGCATTGTAGATACCCTTATAATGCAGTACAAAGCCTAATGCATAATGCTTATACCAGCCATGATAATGCAGTATGAAGGTATTTATAGTGCATTATAGATGAGACCTTCATAGAGCATTCATAATGCATGAGAAACATGGCTATAATGTGTTATGTCTTTTGATAAACATTTATAGCCATGTTTATAATGCATATAATAATGCGTATAATAATGTTATGAATTAATTATTATTTGTTCTGAATGTGTTTATAAATGACTAAAAACATAGCCTTCAGTAAACTGTTACCAAAGTCTTTGTTGAGTTTCTTCCTGTCCAGTCACCTAACACCAGCTTCTTTTCAAGAAATAGCACATGTAAGTCCTATCAGGCTTTATGTTATTAACAAGTCAGCAAAGCAAACAGAATAGTGGACATGCATTTATTGGTCCAGTATTGCTGTGTTACCAAAGTATGCTGGGGGAACATGGCACTCCGAATCCAGGGCTCTGTTGTTATACTTTTGAGATGGTTTGTGTCTATAATTACTCCAGTTTAATATCCAGCTACATAAATGAGTAATGCAGGTAATATTTTTGTATTATTATATATTTATATTTGCACACATGTATATAAAATCAGCTGCATAATTTATATGACATTACAAAGAAATGCAGTGGCTCATTGGGTAGCTTTGTTGTTGGGATTAAATATAGCTTTAGTCTGCATGTAATTTGTCATTTTCTCAGAGCTGCTGTGATTTTCCTTTCAGAAGATGTGATGCTCTGGCAGGTTATTGACTATTGATTGCCCTTTGTGGAGAGACGTATGTGACTCAGCTGAGAACACTGGGTGGAACTACAAGTTTGGTTTTATTAAACATGAAGATCAAATGTATTAACAGGTTGCTGCCCTTTAGTTTACCTTTCTTGCTGCCGATGAGGTAAAGATGGAGGTTTTCTGCTAAGGTATAAGGGTGCTGGTTGTATTTTATATAGGGGATTCCATAAACATGCAGTCAGCTTAAGGATTATTTGTACCCTCCATAAAAATGAGCAAAAATTATTGCATAAAATACAAACACAATGATTCAAATGTTTGCTTATGTGTTTGGGGAAGTTGCCTACATTTATTTTAACACAATAATTTTTTCAGAAAGATAACCATTCAGTGGTGTATTTTTTTTTCTCCAAAATATAGGTTTCAGAATTACTGGCAAAAAAAAACAGAACAAAGTGAGCTTTGTTTAGAAATTTTATTCTTTTAAAATGATCCCTGAGCACTGTACTGCAGCCTTTCCTCTGGTCTTCTATCCCTTGGAAGGCTGCACCCAGTTTTGGGGGGGGGGTTACACAAAAGATGACCTTAATGAGCACAACCCACAAACTGCAGTGTCTAAACTCTTCAGCCATGCAGTCGGCATGTTTGATATCAGAAAAGGATAGGGCACAAGGAAAAGCACCTGATACCCACAGTAAATCATAGTGATGGAACATTGATGCTTTGGGGCTGATTTGCTGCTATATGCCCTGAAGCTTGGTGTCATAATGAATTCCACTAAGTACCAGGACATTTTAGCCCCAAACCTGGTTGCCTCTGCCAGAAGGTTGACATCTTTGGCCATAGACCAGTAAGATGAACCCAGATGTGCATAAAAAAAGATTATTTCAGGAACACAAAGCTTTTCAGTGATCATCTAATCTCCAGACTTGCCGCGGACATGGTCTGCGGTTTGTGTTGAAGAGGGCAGTCCATGACCACGCTGTCCTCAGGAATATCAAGAATAATGCAATATTGTGCCCACAGAAGTGGTGCAAGAACCCCGCCCCCCCCCAAAAAGGGCACACCTTACAGAAAGAGCCTCAGTTCTTCACCCCAAGGGATGCTTTAAGAAACATTAAATCTGCCAATAATTTTGAAACTGATGTTTTGCAAAAAAAGTATTATTCCATAATAGCTTTGAAGATATACATGTAGATAGTTCTAAATATAATAGCATTCTGCCCCCCGTGAAGCCGGGCCCGCATATGAGGGAGTTTTATAAGAATCTTTGCATAGTATGTTTCTATAGTATGTTAGTATGTTAGTATGTTAGTAGTATAGTATGTTAGTATGTAAACCACCTCCATGATAGACATATCTACAGACTTAGCTGCCTTGCAGGCCTGTCTCAGGCCTTGACCCAACACCAGTAAGGCCTCTTTCCTACATCTTGCCATAATCAGCCATAACAGTCTGGGGAAATGCCTGGGTTATTGCAGCAGCACAAATGATATTACATCTTCTCTTCTCATACCCTTGGAACTTCTCACCTTCATTCATAATTGCAGAGATGTTTATTTAAAAAAATATTTAAGCACGGCCCAGGAACCTTGTCGCTGAGCAACAAGCCTGTGGTTAAAAAAGAGCAACATCCGGTCAGGGCCGGATGCTTTTCTCAAAGCAAAGCTTTGCCAAGGGACCCTGAAAAGGCAGGGTCCGGTCAGGGCCGGATGCTTTTCTCAAAGCAAAGCTTTGCCAAGGGACCCTGAAAAGGCAGGGCTGACCTTGCATCCAGTACCCAACACCCAGACACCGTGCTGAAATAAATCAATCAAATTGTTTAAAGTTTGTTTTGCCACAGAAATTACTGTGCACTTATGAATCATCCTTATGACTGAGTCTTAGGAAGCAAAATACTTTCATGTCAACAAGCCAATTAGTTTGTTCTAGATGCCAAAAATAACGAAAAGAATGCTTGTGCAGGGCAGAAATCCAAAACAAATTTGCAAGGCAGTAAATAAAGTTTTGTTTTTGAAACTGATTTTATTTTAAATTTTTAATTCTGTTGTCTCCAAACTGATGAACCGCGAGTCACGGTGAATCCGGCGGGCTGCTCTCTTTCTGCTTGGTATATCAGAGGATAGCAAGCGAGCCGATGAAATTACCCACTGTGAGGTAAACATTACATCATGCATGGGGGCTCATCAGTGAAAAGGCCGTGCAAGGTCTCCAATCCCTCTTCTCACTCCCCTGTGCTGCGAGGCCCACAGATCCCACTTTAGACCTTCTGACCTCAAACACTCGCTTCTCTCAGTCCGGCACCACTGTCCTCTGCCTTACAGTTCAGAGGCCAGAAGGCAGCCCCCAATTCTGTTCCCTTAGGGTCCGTCTAATCTGATCTAATTACAGAAGTTAGCCTTCTCCCAATCAGCAGGAAGGACCAGATTATCTCTGCACCATATGGCGTGTCAGTGAAACCCACTGTTAGTGAGAGTACAAACACAATGCTTGGAAAGTTGATAAAAAGATTTTTCTCCTTATCCGTTTAATTTTTCCGACATTTTTTTGGGCGGGGGGTGGGGCAGTTTATTGTGATGAAGTTTTGATGCCTGTTTATTCCTAGAAAGGAAAGGCTCATTCTTTTGCTTCTCAAGATTTTATGGAGTAATACGAAATAATGATGGTTAAAAAAAAAGTCACAAAATTGAAAAAAAAAAAAAAAATCAATGGTTAAGGTAAATAAAGGATTTTCCTAGGCAAGCTTTGATAAATAAACTTTAAAATCCTTGCAGGCAGCGAGGGATAGCGCCGTTCCCCGCTCTACACAGGGGCTCACACAAACACATAGGCTTGGCCAGATACAAGCACACCCACAAACTCTCAGAAACAAGGCCCTCATACCTCGAAACTGCTCGATTGGATGTGAATTCCAAATTATGAGCACTGCCAGGAGAGGCCAGCCGTGGGCCAGAACACGCCTCATTATCAGACAGGGACTCTCTGGTGCTATCCGGCTCCCTGAGCCAGATGGAGAGATCTGAGCGTTCAGCACGGACACGGGATAACAATCTAAGTGGGAAGTCATTTGCCCGGAAACTCATCTCGCCACAGTTTTCGGAATGCGGGGCGGCCCGCCTCCAGCGCGAGCGGGAGAGTCCCGGCCTGCCCTTTCTGTTAGCAACGCCGGCTCATTTGTTGCTAGAGAGCGGCAGCATGTTTTAAATCACATGGGCGTTTTTAGGGCACGCGGGGGAAATCGCAAAACGGCAAAGGGGAATGCGTGACACGCTCTGGCAGCAGAAATGCAACGCGGCTCCCCCCGGCCCTCCCCACACCACAAGTCAGGCAACTCCATTCGACTCGGCTGCTAAAACCCAGGAAGGCAGGCCGGCTCTGACGGTGTAACTTTCCGCCTTTGTGGCTGGGAAAGACCTCTCGCAGATACAATTTGTATTTATGAGGTATTACACGGCTGTTTTAAATATCGTGCTTTCTATTTTATAGCTTTTGGGAGGCTGGCTATTGCTGTGGAAAGCACGAAGTGTGATATTAGGGAATGGGAGAGCAGAGGACTGCGGAAAGAAGGCACTTCAATCCAACGTGTTTCTGCCCTATTGTTGGGAATAACAGCATTCCCAAGAGTTCTTTGTCATCCAACAGCAGACTGGTGCGCGGCTATTTACATGCTAATGTCCACTCTACTCCCTTTGTCCCGAGCTGTGGCCACTTTATCACACATGCGTTTTCCGTGCTAATGAAGCAAAGCCTTCCTTCTGCTCTTGTTTCTGCGAAACGGGCCGCCCGGTGGACGGCGAGGTTGTCTCCATCAGCAGATTTTTGCACCACACTGCCATTTTTAACACCCCCCCCCCCCAAACCCACTTCACCAGTCAGAGTGGGGGGGGGGGGCATAACAGAAATGGCTCTTGAGAGCAGGGGAGTCAGGATGACATCGAGCACTGCCACTCAATGAGGCATCATCATTTTCTGATAATGCAGGGATGATTTCTAGCATTTTAGCACCTTTAGCCTAAAACGATGGTTTCATCATCCTTAACAATCTGGCCCTGTGGTTGGTGCCACTTTGAAGAGTTAATACCATGACTGAAAACTTGATTATCATCAGCGCATGAAAACCAAAGAAAGCAGAAACACTGATATTACTAAAATCGATCCGTCTTCCAAACACTTATCTTGGAGAGGGTATTAAGGGGGCCTGAAGCCTATCCCAGGTATCACATGCTGCAATGCACCCTGTATGGGATGACTTATAATACAATGAGGAACAAAACAATGCTATGATCATTTAAGAAAAAAAATGTAACAAAAATGAATATTGCTTTGCTATTTACAATTCGCATTTAAAGAACTTTGGAAATGAATGCAAAGAATGAAGCATAATTTCTTGAGTTTTTATGACATAGAGGCCAGACCTGTCCTTTAGTCATCATTTATATTTCTTGCATGCTCGGGTCAGCTGGGAACACAATGGCAGTTTTTTCATCCTTTCCAATGTTTTTACCAGGGGGCGGGGGGATATTCACGCACCACCCGCTCATTCATAAAATCTTAGGCTCTTCACTGCCCCCGAACTATGACAGCGGGGAAGGAGAGGAGGATGAGTTAAGCCATTGACAGCTGCCTCCTCAGTGTCGTCCAAGAGCCCTCTTCCCAGGAAGGGAACCAGGGACCTCCTGTCAGGGTGGCACAGACACCCTTCTGTGTGCTGGAGAGGCCCTCTGCACTGCTGCTAGGTCAGCAGGAGAAGCAAGCATTATTCCTGTGTACTAAATAACTTTTTATACCATCTGCATCTGATAAAAAGGCAAAAGAGGTGAGTGAGGACAAGCAGGAAGATCAGGGTACCCCCCCCCCCCACACACACCCTAGCTGCTGTTAACACTACTGCAAGTAAAACTGCAGCTAAAAGAGCTGACGTAAGCATCAATATCCAAATGTTTCCTTTTAAATTACAACAGTGCTGAATTGTAAACAGGTACACTCATGTACTCAGTTACTCCATTTCCTCAGTGCCATTAGTGCATTTAGCCTGACAAACAAAATGTTGCCTTAATCAACAAGGGATTGCAAGTCGCTGTTCGAAGACGCATTACAGCATAATCACTAGTTTATACAAAAAATTGGGGTAACACTGTAATGGATGGTGCACAAATACTTTGTTACTACGGAAGTACAAATCATGAACATTAATGATGATCAGAAGAGATTGTGTTATTCAAGACTTGTTCCTTAAGTAGTCTCTTCAGTAGTTCAAATAGCTCTATAATTAATAAACATAATAACAAATACAGTAACTGCTTCACATAATACATAATAATGAATTCACATGAGATCAACTAAGACTTAGTTTGTAGGTAATTAATACATAAGTAATAGCATAGTACTATATTATTTGTGCCCTTTCAAGTAAAGTGTTATCCATAAATGTAACACTAACCATTTTGGCTGACTAAACTTTTGCAAATTAAGCAAATTTTAGAAGTTCAAGAATTTAATGTTCAATAATTTCTATTATTATTAACAGGAGTCTTTTTAATGAATAGTTTAGGAGTGAAATGAAAATTGTTAAAATCATCATTCATATGCTAAAATAATTTGTCCTAAAAGTTTTGCACTTCTAATCATTCCGGTTATTTCAGCTGTCGCTTTTACTCAGAGTGACTTCTGTGGCCCTGAAGGTAAGACACCAGAATCCCTAATAAAATGCAAAAATGCAAAAACACTACTGCCCTCCTCTGTATTTTATCTTGGCGGAAATCAAGTCAGGGAATACAATGATTAACCCCCAAAATCAGTAGTACTTGTTAATTTTAAGGACAATAACCAAATGATCTGAAAGATTTCAACTAATGGGCTGAAGACAATCACCTACTGCTTCTTGCCATTCCTGTCATGTGTTTCACAAAATAATCCAAAAGTTATGTCATGGAAATCCTTTTTTATCATACATTTCTTAGCATAATAACTACTTTTCTGAACACAACCAAAGACTGTGTTTTGTCTTGAATCTGCCTCTGGAGTTCAGAAATGAAATGTACCAAACAAAATCTCTGAGGGCAGCTGTCATCTTGGTCTTGCTGGATAAGCAACATTGTGCAGGAAGTGGCGGGCGTCCGGGTCAGTGCTGTGCCTGTACTACGCTGCAGATAGGCCAGTCACTTCCCGGGGGCTTGAAAACAGTATCTAGGTCATCATTAGCTACTTCTGCCCCAGTCATTTCCAACAATCGGCCAGGGTAGTGAAGGATGCGTCTGAAATTCAAGCCCAAATGTGATGACACTTCTGCACAGAAATTTTTTTCTATACATACAATATACTTGCACACTCTCTATAAATGCCATGTCTATAGGAATCTATGAACACATTCATAGCTCTTTATAATGCACCCATAATGCATTATAAACATGGCTATAAATATTTATAAAAAGATATAATCATTACAGCTCTGTTTATAATGCATTATGGATGCTTTATGAAGCCTTCATCTATAATGCACTATAGCGACCATACCATTATTATTATTATTATTATTATTATTTACATAGAACCTTTCTCACACTCAAGAACACTTTAAAATACTATCAAATACAATACAGTACAATACAACAAAGCAGTGCACACACAGCAACAATAGAAACAGGATAACAATGACAATGAGAATGTTACGTACTGGTAGACACATTACAGCATTCCTGAAAAAAAATGAGTACAATACATCCTTAATTCTTATACCGACCATTATAATGCATTATGAAGATATCAATAGTGCTTTAAAGATGAGAGCGTTATGAAGTACTATAATCAACACCATAAAATCCTATCACTGTCAATGGAAGATTCTGTAATCCTTTATGAATTCTTATACTGTCCATTATAATGCATTTCAAACGTATCTATGACGCATTTTATATGACGGATTTAGGAAAAGTGTTACCGGACTTATCACCTGAGAACTGCATTCTGCTGTAATCTAGGCTCATTGTCTTGCTCCTTGACATCCATGTCACTCCAATGGTGAGCAGGGAAATGTCAATATTTCACATATGGGTTGGGGAAGGGATGTGTTTAGGAGACAAGGAAAGCAAGAGGTGACACAAACACCAGGGCGCGCTCTGTAGAACGCTTCTGCTGGGTATCGTACGTCGCCTGTGTAGAATTCGGTTTGACTGCTTCGTTATATCCGAGCCCCCACACCGCCTTTCACATCCCACGCTCCCACCACCCGCTGCGACTTTCCAGCTTTCCTCCCTTTTCCCCACTTTGAAAGTCATCTGCTTGCTAAACAGTAAGCAATATTAAGACCTGCTTGACAAAATGAAAGTATACAAATGATTTGTGGCAACTTGGCCCCGGCGGCAGAGGGAGATAACGTCAGTTTCACCTTGTACTTCTGCACCAGTCCGTAATGATAATTTTTTCCCATTTTCACAGCAAATTTGTTTCAACGGCGCTGTCACAGAGACGCTCACCTCGCAGAGAAAACGCATTTGCACGGTGACCTTTTTCTGATCCAATCTCGTTGATGAATCCTAATGAAGGATTTAATAAAATCACAGTTTACAATCTGTCTCCGTGTTAAAGCGTGCAATCCAATTCAAAACAGCCCAGATCTACATTTCCAATATCCTTGTGCCCCCCCCCCCCCCCCACACCCCCCATTTTAAAATAAACAACTCGCTTCACAAAGCTGAGGACCTTAAAAATTGGCCCAATTGGATTGGATATGTTTGGGTCATTTCTTCCAGCAGTGCTCTAATACCATCATTTGTCACATTTATTTGATCTTTAATGAATGTTCAGTCAACTAATATAAATTTTGGCACTAGCAGGCTGCAGTAGCCCCCACCTCCGCTCAGGGCACCATCCCCCAACACTTTCTATCTTAAATTATGCTTGGAAATCTTTTGTTTCATCCTGGCCTACACCATATTGAATGACCTTTTATTGTAGAGCTCTCTGTCAGCCTTTTATTGTCCCCCCCCCCTATTTGAGGCAGGTTCTATGACCTGGGGGAAGGGGGGGGCAGGTTGTCACAGCCAACTAATTTCCTGTTCATCTTGTTACATGAAGACCACTGCTGCTGAGCCCAGCTTCACCACCCCCAACTCCACCAGTGCACACATCAGGGCTGAGGACTGGTAATCTACAAGCCCATCATCCTGGGTCTCCACAGCACGCTGACTCACTTCATTCCATTTCATGGGGGTTCAGGTGTGGTGGGGGGGTCTTGCCGGTTACTGTTAGCATTACCATGGTGCCAGTTTACATTGTATTTACTGGCAAGCATAGGTTTTGTGACTATAGAGGCAGAGCTGTTGAATGCGTGTGGGGTGTGTTATATCAGTTAACATGATTACTTTAACACCTTTCCGCAGAGTATATGTACTGTATTTTACTGCTGAGTTGATGCAATCTGCCTGCATGAGAGGGGAAATCAGGTAACATACTCTGTTGTTAAGAAATACAAAGATGAATATCAAAATGGATCATTGGGACAGTTTGTGTGGGGGTTGGTGTGCAAGTGATGCTTATATTTGCCTATGTATGTCTATGTGGCAGTATAAAAGTTACTACAAAATAGTAGCTATGCTACAAAGCAGGTGCTGAAATGAAACTGTTGCTGCCCAAGCTTCCTGTATTTCAGAACCTAGATCTGGGTCTTTCTCTCACCGTTTTGTCCACTGTCCAGAATATGAAATTTTACTTTAGTGACATCTAGTGGTGTAATGACAAATAGCAAACTGTTTGATGCTGTGTGTCTAAAACGCTTAATTAACGCTTAGCAAACAGACTTAGAGTCTTAGAGTTGATGTTCCTATCCAACCATATCTTCTAAATGTTTGTTATGGTTACGGAAATTTAACAAAAATAAATATTGCAGAAATAACATTTGTTGGTTTCTTAATAGCACTGGAAATATGTATATTCTTAAAAATATTCACATAAAATGTTGATGAGGCTTCAGCCATGTATGAAGAACAGCTTTCCTCTTTTAACAAGGATCTGAGTTTTACTGCCCAGTAACTTTGGAATACATCACAGAAAAAAAAAACAAACAAACAAGGGCTGTGGCAGGACTTTGCAAAGGAGAGAGAGGATCCATGTTGCAGCTCCAATAAACCAGGGTTTTATTAACAAAACACAAAGAGAGAGACAGAAGACAATTGGACCACGAGGGGTCAAAACTAAACCAGGCCTCTAAGCCACATGCTCAGCTCACTCAGCCAAGCGGCAACCCGGGGGACAAGGGGACACACAGTAAGGCAACACTAAACGGGGTGGCCAAACGGGAAAAAGGCACGCCGGACAGGGCCAGGTGAGCACCGCCTCCGAACATCAACCCGCTGCTTTGGCAAATGCGCAACATTACATCACCTAGCATGTAGCATATAGCATGTTATTGCATGTCACTTCAATGCTAAACTCAATCAATTCCGAACATACAGGGTTACTCAATGGCAGCTTTACACTTGAGTGTCGTTATTTGGAGAACATTTTTTTTTTATTGAAGGAGGAAACAATTGTTTAAATTTGAAATCCAACATTTCCTGTCACAATTATGGTTTAGAATCCTGAAAAATGGAAAGCAAAATAAAATGGGAAGCGCGGATGGCATATAATCCTTACACAAGCAGTGCACACTCTCACCTAATTGTGAACCTGCAGCACGTGCACGCTGACGTGCCTGCTCATGCATAGCCCCGCTTTGCGAGCATCAGCAAAACGGCCGAAATGAGCAGAATCGGAAAGCGGCGGCCACACCGCAAATCAAAAACCATTTGCCGGTGACAGAGTCATTACGCGCCGCTCATCTAGTAAAACAGGCCGCGCGCGTTCCGGCGCAAGCCACCCCCTTCACAGAAACTCATTTCATAGTACAAAATCTTTTTTTTTTTTTCCCCTCGCAGCTTGTAACATTCACAGAAAATGGAATTTGTTTGTGAGGCAGGGAGTGAAGAGTGGTGTGTGAGTGTGTGTGTGTGTGCGTGTGTATTCCCATGTTGTTCTCTGTAAACTGACATATTTGCATATGATTTGCTTTACTATGAAAGATCTGCACAACAGCAGCATCAATAATCATGAGAATAAAACAATAACAATATACGTCTAATTCAAAGGAAAGGAGTGGAACCAGATTCTAATCCAAAAATATATTTAGAATAAGCAAATTTATGCTCTGTGCAATAATCCATCCATCCATCTTCTAGGTACTTATCTTGGACAATCGGGGGGATGCAAGGCACAAGGAGAACATAAAGCACACAAAGACGAACCCCGAACCTTTCAGACACTCTAAAACAACAGGGTAACCCACTGTCATCCACCTCCCGCATCCTGCCAATGTATAGAACTTAGAAACCACAGCCAATTCATAATTCACAATTCTGATATGGAAAATTCACAATTTACACCGTCTATAATAATCAATTTTACTACATATGTCAATGAAAACAAAGAAATAAATTTAAAAATGCGGTACCAGCGGTATTCCACACAGTATTGTTCCTCTGGGATTCATAAATCATGGGTTGCATTAATATGAAATGTGTAAACAGCCGCAGTACTGTTTATCTGAACTAACATTAAAAAGCATCTCCATACCTTCAGAGTCAGAATGTATTTACAAACATCGCATCTCCAAAAATGTCATTGTCTGTCAATTCAGCTTTACATGGCAAACTGATCGTGTTGTAAGAAATGAGTGTTGACCTCTGACCTCACATTCACACACACATCAGCAGACGCCACCAGAGACACAATGATCACAGCTCAGTTTCCCCAAAATGTACTGTAGAGAACATTATGATTCTGTGGATTTTTTCTAAGCACCAGAGTAGTTATTAAAGTGCACCCATACTCCAAATCTGTGAAGCCTTCAGCTTTTAATTTCTGTTTAATGAAGAAAATTAATTACATTCTGTCTTCTGTACTCTTACATGCAAAAGCATAGAATCCAATTCCATCAGAAGAAGCCAAACAGCACCAGAGACATTTGTAACCCTGTATAGAATCAGCGATGACCCCATGACACCCTCACTGTCGTTTTAAATATCTAACCTGTATAAATTCACACCAGCACAGACATTAACTTCTTATTTTATGGTGGAAGGCACTTACCTCTTCATTGATACGCCATATACTTCTACCATGGGCTATTGGAGGGCTAGTTCATGACTGTGATACGTCCCTTAATGGCCACCGGCTGATCTGCATCTGGCAGTCTGAGGTTCCTCTTCACTCCAGGAATGCTGACAGAGAGCATGTCGGCTGCATTTGAGCATTACAGAGAAAGGCGGCAACAATACCCCTCTTTCAGGCCAAGCGAAGAAGAAAAAGAATGTCCGACAGAATTTGGCTGAGGGGAATGTGTTTGAGAACCAGAATGCTAATAGCTGTGCGTGATCCATCTTTCTGTTTAGAGCTACTTCATGCCCTCAGATGTGTGGCGGTAGTACAGGTAAGGGAGGGAGGCATGACTTGGGCCCCTGAGCAGGGAGGATACCCCCAAGGACGGCTGACGGCTCTTCGCAATGACAAATCTGCTTTATCTGCGTATTCTGCTTTTCACAAAAATAGAAATAAAGGGACTTGTATTTGTTATATTCTCCATCAAACTTCTGTACCTGCTTGGCCTGTTCTGGGTCACAGGGGGTCCAGAGCCAATGCTGGAAGCTATAGATGCATGGCAGGGAATAGCCCAGGAGGGGGCGCCAACCCATCACATGGCACACTCAGAAACCATTCACACTCATGGACAATTTGGAAACTGCAACTCACCTAAGGATTTCTTTGGACTGTGGGGGGAAACCAGAGCACCTGGAGGAAACCCCTTGATGACACAGGGAGAACATGCAAGCTCCACACACATGAGTTAAACCCTGGTCCCAGAGGTGTGAGGCAACAGTAATAACCAGTGTCCCACCCTATTAAACTGTCTTTGCTGATAGTATTAGTTTGGACTTCACACTAATATAATGGCCAATAAATTTTCCTTTGTTGTGGGGGGGTGGGGGGGGGGGGGGGTGAGTTGGGGCCCCTTGAACGGCCTCTGTTTTTCTGCCCGAGG
>JAODKM010000099.1:8893755-8903942 GCA_026780845.1 Petrocephalus sullivani | reverse complement strand
TTTGTTTGCAGATCATCGGGCATTTGTGGAACGTGTCCGTGTATTTGTGACGTTTTGGCAGGATTCTAACTCCATAAAACAGTAACATCAGCCAAAGTTTAGGGTAGCACAGATCAATGGTGTGAATGACGCGTGTGCGAAATGTTTACTGCGCGTGCGCAAAACAGCTTGGGAGCATATATTGGTAGGTAGCAGTATTTGACAGAACACCGGTGTTCGGAGAATTCTTTAAGAAGTTTAGTGGGTATTGGGTCCAGTGGACAAATAGTCGGTTTGGTTTTAGTTATTATGGTTATTAGCTCCTATTCATACTAAGGAATTGTCATAATTTGGTGATGTTGCATAACTGTAGGATGCACACCTTCCAAAAGTATGCCGTGGATCTTTCCCAAAATTCCCAGGAACATTGTACAGGTCAGAATTTCTTGAACTGTGGAGTGCCAAATAATTGGGAGCGGTCAGAAGATGATTGTTTTGATAATAGCAATGCTAATAAATTTACCTTCAAGGCAGGCAAAATTTTGCAACCCCCCCCAGACTGTCTTGGGAATACATTACTGCTACATTTAGTTGGCCAGGGGGCCAAGGTGCCATTTTCCCCTGCTATAGCCCTGTATAATACACCCGGCTTCATTACACCTGATTGTTCATCCAAAGCTCAGGGCCTCAGTCTATGGCTGAATCCTGCTGTCTTTTTGTCACCTGAAAGTATATGAGTAATAATGGGGGGTCTCATGCATTAAGCTATCATCATTATTGTCTTCTGCTGGCCTAGGGTGCTAATAATTTAATGAGATTAAATATTTGATGTTAACAGTTACCAAAGCTTATTAAACATAATCATTAGCAGCAGTGTTGCTTTTGTGTTCATAGCCATAAATCTTTTCTCTACTTAATAAAGCAAGCATTATTTGCATTATTAATACAAATAAGATCATTTTAATACAGTCATTATAAATATATTTAGTATACCACTTTGTCTAAATTCTCCCTAATGTCATCTCCTCCCAGCTTTGGCATAACTATAAACCAGTTCATTAGTCCTGATGAATTTGAACATTAATGCCCTTGCATACATTTTCCTCTGAAGTTAAAAATAACAGAATGACAATTACTGCTGCGACTGAAGTCGCTATTATGGCTTAATATTCTGTTAAAAAGTACTGTCATAGCCTGACATGTTTCATGTTCCATAGAAAACAGTTTATGGAAAGAACCGGAAAGAACCGAAGTAGCGAATTTTCACTATCCTGACCATAGTCCTCAAATAATTATTTTTGATTTGATTTATTTGCTTTCGTTTCTATTATTGACATTTTCCCCATGGGAATGTAATGCTAGTTTCATGCTTTAATTTTGTGGACACATTTCTCTTTGCTGATGGATAAAGCTAGGGATAATATTTTATGTTCACTTATAATCATTTATGTTCATTTATAATCACCATTCAGTTATAGGGGACTTTCAAATGAAAGGCCTAGAGAAATCATTTAGCAGACCACAATTTGCAGGTGATGACAGTCTGTCAGTCAGTCTGCTTTTTTCACCTCAGCAGCATCTTCCAGTACCTCTGATTAATGCGTGGCACAGAACAACAAACAATCATCAGTTAGTAGTCTGTTGATTATGATTTATGCAATGTTTTGTCATGTAAAGCTGGAATTTAATAGTTCTATTATAGTTACACTTAAACAATTCTTGTAGTATATGCGATAAAAGGATATATTTAAATGTATTTTATTGACATTTTCAGTGTGTAACTTGTTATAGTTATACATTTTATTGATCTTATTTAATATGCCGTTATATACTCTAGCTTTATTTTACTGGCTAACTGAACCCTCAATTTTCATTTTAAACATGATGTATGCGATGATATCATCAATCCATCCATCCACCGATACTATTGAGGGTCCAGGGCCTATCCTGGAGGCTATGGGCACAAGGCAGGAAATAAGCCAGGACAGAGTGCACACCCATCACAGGGGACAACATGAACATGTATGAAATTTATTCTTTGAAAGCAGAGGATATATTGCCTAGACAAGTGTTTCTCAATCTGCTTCTTGGGGACCCCCAGATAGTCCACATTTCTGATCCCTCCCAGCTTCCTGCCAGACAGTTCACATTTTTCCTCTCTCCCAGCTCTGAGTTGGGAGCAAAAACATGGACGAGCTAGGGGTCCCTGAGGACCAGTTTGAGAAACACTGACCTAGAGAGACTGACGGATGAATATGACAGAGCTGGAACATCATACAAGCGAATTCGTAAGCCACCCAGAAATGATGAACAGTTCCATTGGAATCATATTACCAAAGTCAATGGGAATACCCTGTGGGGACACAAGGAAAGATGGAGAGTGACCTCTACTACTACAGGGCTTCTAGTCACCTCTAACTAATTATATTAATAGTGGAATGTTTGCTCTATGTTAGAAAAAAGAAAGACTGGTGTTTATGATTGGCTCAGCTAAGTTAAAGAGCTAAGCAGTATTATATGCTGATTGGTTTGCCTGCTCGAAATATCTTGTAGTACAGGTGAGATTGCCCTGTTCCATCCCCCAATCCGCGGGTCCTGTGGGTCTGTTTGCTGTCCAGAGGAGCCAGGTTTTCCACAAAAGTTGGCATGGCAGCACAATCATGGAGGGAATTATTGAAGGCTTATTTCTACCTTGGTGACGTAAGCATCCCCCCGCCGCCCAAGTCAAAGGGACAAAGTTTGTGTGACAATGAGCAGATGGTTATGAAGTTCTGCTCTATTGTTTGGGTGGTCATGTTTTTCTGGGGTCAGAAAATAAAGAGAGGCATATGTCAAGACATGGTCTGTTATCTCCACCTGGCAGTCTGGCACTTCCAGGGACCTGTCAGGGGGATGGGATTAAGGCCAGGGACACAGCACTGACTTGGCAACACGGTGTTGGCGTGGATACCTGCAGTGTTAGATTTACCATGTGAGAAGACTATTCAAGATCACTTAACTAACGTAAATCTAAACATAGACTTCATTGAAAATTTCAGTGCAAAATGTTTCTTTAAGCCCCATCAATGCAGCATCTTGGCCAATTTCAATAATTGCAAAATGCATTTTGCTTTTAGGATGCATTATGTTCACTTAATCTTCTCAGCAATTTTTGGATAAAATGGCTTACTGTTCCTTATATAGGAAAATCCACGTAGTTCACTATATAGGGAATCTGTCAGAGAAACAAAATAATGGTTTTGGACTCAAATGCTCTGTGTTGGTATCCTAGCAACATTTGACAGCTGACATTTAAGATTAGCAAAAAATAGTGACAACATAAATGGGGTGATATAGTGAATATGGATGTTTAAGCCTGTATTTTATTTAAAATTATTTATTTTATTTTTATAGTTATAATTAAATTATATAAAATTTGCTCCTTTGGGCAAGCAGATGACAGGAGGGGGTCACTTTTGCAATGAATTGTGGTATCTGGGGAGCATCGTAGTTTTGGTCTGTTTGCAGTGCATTGTGGGTATTTCATTACTACATTATTTAGTGCATATTTGCTGTATTATATGGTTTTGTAGTGGAGAATTGCAGATTCACTATATAGTGCAATATTTATTGAATATTGAAATATGGCCAGTAGTAAGTTTTCTTACTGCACATTTTCTTGATACTGTACTTGGCTACTTCTACAACACAATAACTTGACTATGTTACTTAACAGTGTTTCATTTGTTAATTTAGATTTAGAATGAATGAATATGTATTACTACTAACACCTAAGTGACCTGCTTATGTCTAATAATATCAGTGTTAAGCTGGGTAGGGTGAGGGAGAAAGGAGAGGGTCTTCTCACATATAGAAAATTATATAAAGAATATGAATTTCATGATGTTTTGGAAAGGTCCAGCTATTGTGTTTTGTGATTGGGTCATCTGTACATAATTATGTTAGTATCACTGTCACTTAGCTAATTCAGTCACTCCCAGGAATTCAATTTAAAGTAACTTATAGGTCAGTGGGGGCAAGTATACTATCAAGTATTAAAGTATTAAATAACAAATGTACTGAGGCTTGACAGCCTGACAACACAGGTTCAACCACTGCCCAGTCCCGAACGCTGGTGGTGTTAGCTTACTCAATGTGTAAAGCCTACTGTGTTCAGCAGCAATACTTAAGCAGCTCTGTATAGTGATAACACAGAACAGGTCAGTTTCAGACACTTGATCCCATTAGCACGATAATTCAAAAAGTGTTTGACAGATCCTTTTAAAAACTTTGCAGGCATATTCGCAGGAGACTGAATTGGAACTTATTACATTTTGAGATAAATCTCCCCAAAACTTAAGCAGGACCGCATAGTGATATCAAAGAAAAAGAAAGTTTTGACACTTGACCTTGTTAGAGCGATAAATGAAATTTGAAGTATCTTTTTCAAACTTTGTAGACACATTGTTGTGAGTAACTGAATAAAATTTTGAGACAATATGCGCTAAAACTGAAGCAAAGGGAAGGGTAAAAGCAGATGACATTTGGCTCGTTAGTCATACCACTCGTTCCAGCCCTCCCGTTAATCACCCACAGTTGCCTTGTGTCTGTTCCTCTGTTAGTTAGGAATATTAGCGTCTCAGTCCTGTGCTCCCTGCTCGGCCATTGTCAACTGGCCGTGTTTGTACTCCCGGCCTGTGTCCTGTAATAAAGTCCCCTATGAAGGGGTTTTGCATTACAGCCTGCCATTGGGTCGTGCCTTATGTTCAGGTTGTGACAGACGACCCCGTAGCTGTTCTTCAGGAGGAATAATTTACTTTCTGGCTCTGGCTGATTCTCAAGAGCTGTGAGCTCCTCGGAGATCCCAGATTTCAGGAATCACCAGAGGTGGGCGCCCTGCTGCACCAGATAGAAATGGGACTGGGGGCGATCTACTCGTTGTCCAGTTCCACGGCATTGTGGGAGGTGACAGGGCCTTTGGCTGCCCTGCCTCAGCGAGTAAAAGGGACAACTTCAGCATTCTACCCACTGCCGACTGATAAGCCATTGTGCGAATCGTGCATCTTGCCCATATTCTCATTGCCTAAACCATCGCGATACCAGGTAGAATTTTGGTCAGCTCCCGTCGGAGGAGACGGAGGACTAAAAGGTTGACGGACCTCGATGAGGACGTATCCTATGCTGTGCCTGTCTCTGGAGAGGGTGCTGTCGCTGCCACACCCAACACAGAAGATGTTGCCTCCGCGCCGGACACAAGCTGACGCCGCTTCCATGACTGGCCTTGGGGAGTACGCCCCTTCCACGCCTGGCCTTGGGGAGCTGCCTTATCACCTGTGACCCGCCTATGGCTGCCTTGTCAGCCCCTAATCTGCCTGTGGCCACCTCGTCTGCCCCTAGTTGCCCATTCGGCTCTTGCCTGCCTACCCGTGGCCGTCACCAAGATGTGTTCACCTACGGCTGTTGCATCATTGGCTCCTGCCATCTTGCCCACAGCCATCGGCATCTTGTCGGGTCCTTCCTGCTTGGCTGCGGCCTCCTCACTGGCTTCTGTCTGTTCAGCCCTAGTCTGGGACTCTGACGAGTCAACGCCCCCTCCCCACGGCCCTTGCTGATGTGCCCGGGACCCCCCAAGAGGGGGGCGATGAGGGAGGGGTGTGGTGGGGACCTGCAAGGCGAGGTCTACTTCACTGCCTGACCCCTCGCCGGCGTACATCTTACCTCAACTGGATTCCATTGGACACCATCTGGACAGACCTGCCCTGTAGTCTCCTCGGCACTGTCTAGTCCTGTTTCCTGTCCCATTCCCAGTTTCTGGCCCAGTAGGTTTCCCATTGCCCTTGAATGTTGAACAGATACCGCTCCCCTGTCCTGCTGTCCCGGAGGCGCTCCCCTATCTTGCGATTCCAGCCGTGCCCCCCTTGTCCTGCAGTTGCAGGAGTGCTCTGCTGCGGGCACCCAGCAGCCCTAAGGTTCCCTTGGTGTCACCAGGCCCCACTGGCCCACCGACAGTCAAGGGGATCTGCGCTGTGGGACACGCAGCACTCTGAGATCCTCCAGAACTTTTAGTCCAGCTTTTTCCACTTCAAGGTTTGCCCTTCTAACCTATCTTGTCTTGGTTTCCCCCTGTTCTGCACGCTGTCCTGTTTTCTTGCCCTGGCCTGTTTCCCCCGTGGTCCGCACATGTGTCTTTGTTTCTGTGGTCCTTGCACGTGTCTGTCCAGCCTATTTTTCCTGTACACCTTAGTTCTGCCTCTGTTCATCACCTGGCCAAAGGATTGCCTTGTCAGGTCCCGTTCGATAAACTTTTGTTGTCTACCCAGTTTGAAGGATTTATCTTGTCTTGTGTTGTCATCCACTGGGTGTCCCCTGTGGTATCTGCTGTCATCTCTTTGGTGCATTGTTTGCCTGTTTGTTCTGCTTAGTTTTGTTCCTGGTTCCGTTTTGTCTTCCTGGGTTCGACCCTATCCAGTATGCCTGGTCATGCCCTATGTGCTGGCCCTTTGTGCCCATCCTCTCACCCAGTCCCTTGGGTCCCCTCCACAGCCTGCTCTGTGTGCCTGGAGTACATGCTTTGGGGGCCCGCCTCCGCCTGTCTGATCCCTGCATTTCCCCTTGAGCGAGGCTTTAAAATCGTTTGGGTATTACTGCTTCTTATATCTTGGATCTTATAACTGCTTCAAAAGACCATTATATGGAAGATCTGCACCGGATTTCATTTTGAGACAAATTGCAGGAACATTGGGGTAGCAAAGGATTGAAAGGGCAGCTGTAGAAGACATTTAGTCTTTCGAACACAGTGACTCTAAAAGTGTTTTATGGATTGTTTTCAAATTTTGCAGACATAGTGTATGGGTGACAAACTGGAAGTGAACAAAGTCTGACTGATCTCCCCTAAACCCCCCTAAAATCACCGCATAGTGATAGAAAGAAAAAGGGTCAGTCCCAGGCATGTGATGCTATTAGTGTGAAAACGACAAAGAGCATTAGACAGACCTTTTTTAACCTTTACAGAAATAAGGGCGAAGATCTGAACCTGATCAAATTTTGAGAAAAATCACACGAAAAGTACCACATAGTGATAGAGAAGGGCAGCTTGATCTTCGTCAGCATGTTAATTCAAAAATTATTTGTCTGATCTTTTTCAACCTTTCCAGACTCATTGTATGGGTGCGGATCTGGGCTTGTTCAAAGTCTGAGATAAGCTGCACCAAAATCGAAGCAACGGCATTCAGTGACAGTAAAAGGAATAGTCACTTATATAAGATCCTTAATCTTATCCTCCTTCTAAACAGGATAACTCTATTTGATATTACAATATTTTCTCTAATTGATCTTTAATGGATCTTATTATGACTTCACAAAAACATGTTATGGATGAAAGTCTAGAATTGACAGACCTGAGATGAATCGCCCCAAAACTGAGACAACAGCGACAGGTGGCAGCAGAGGACTGAAAGGGAGGTTGCACAAACTTGTGAATGCATCAGTATAAAAATCTGTATATCTTTTTCAAACGTCCTAGGATGATTGTACCTGTCAGTGATTCTCAAACTGTGGGGAGCGAGATGATTTCCTTAATATTTGGAAATAAAGTTTATAATTTTTTTTGTTCATCACCAGCCCCCCCCCACTCGGCATATTTTATTAGAAGCGATCTAGTAGTCAGCAGGCAATCTCTAATTTTCTCTAATCGGTTAAACTTTAAGTGGGGCTTCATTACCATTTGTATGCATGCTCATTTTAAGTAGTCTAGCATTTTATAAATATGTTTATTTCCAAAACTAAAATGCTAATATAACAACTTTTTGTTTGCTTGGTAGTGCACAAAGTACTGTTGCCTCACACCTCTGGGATCAGGAAACACGCTGAGGCTAATTGGCGTTACCAAATTGCCCATAGGTGTGCATGAGTAAGTGAAAGGTATGTGAGTGTACCCTGTGATGGGCTGCCCCCCATCCTGCATTGTTCTCTGCCTTGCGCCCGTAGCCTCTGGGATAGGCTCCGGACCCCCCCAACCCAGAATAGGATTAGCGGTTTCAGAAAATGGATGGATGGATGGATGTTTGGAATCTGATGTATTATACAGATTTTATATGCAGCCTACTGTGGAGCAGTTTTGTTGCCAGCTAACTGGAGCTTGTGCATACAGTCAACAGTAACTTTGGATCTAAGAAAATCACAGAGTCTGTATGTGTCTGTATGAGTGGTAGCTTCTTAGTCATACCTTTGTGCACAATGTACTAAATGTGCACAATTCAAAATGCCCATGAAATACTAAATAGAGTTCAAGAAATCCCTAAAATGTGGATGACTTTCAAGCTTTCGGTGTGCTTTGGTTACACATTGAAATAGCGTTAATCACCTAATTGGTGGGGAAAGATTGTGAAACTTGGCATGTAAGTGGAATATGCAGTTAATGAATAGGTGTAGTTTCAGAATTATGTGTCACAACCAGGACTCGGAGCACTGGGGTAAAGACACATTTATTGACCTTCACAATGCCAGTTAAGCCAGTAATTCTAGAGACAGTAGAGGTTGGGGGTGTGTGAGGAGTGTGTGGTGAGCTGTCTAGGGAACACATTGGTGTCATTCCGACAGCATCTTTTATAAAAAGTTAAAATGTTGCAAATATTCTTTATTTTACTAGTGATTCCAGTACATGGCAAAGAGAATTGCACATTAGTTTTGCAGAAATTTTAAATGTGAAAGGAGGATGTGGGAACAGGCATTAGGGCAAACAAAAGGGTTTATTTAAGGGCACTGAACAGAAATGGAAAGAAACAGGATCACAGGGGATCAACAAGGGGAGGCTAGTATGCAGGCAACAGGATAACACAAAGTCAATGATGAAACTGGGGAACACAGGACTGGGAAGCACATTTATACAGGGCAAACAAGGAAGCAAATGAGAGGCAGCTGAGATGAGCTAACATGAGGGCAGGAACAAGAGGAGAAGCAAGGAACAGGTGTGGCTTGTTACAGCCACGCTAGGGAGAAATGGGAGGGGCAGGTAGGCAGGGCATCACATTTATGACTTACTGTATGCAGTAGAAAAAGTCTGTATGTACTGCAGCATCTGTGTGCAACAGCCTGCCTTATTTGAATATTTGGTTCGGTTTGGTAAATATCCTCCTGTTGTTATTTGATGAGTTATTTAGTGAGCTATTTTAATGCGATTTCTCGTTGTATAGGCTAAATAGTTATGTTGGTTATTTTAGCATGTCTACATAGTTGCCTGTCTTCTCCACGCATAATATTGAAGCCTAATACTCTGTACGTCCTTTCCTTCTTGGGTCTAATGGTTTGTGGTGGTGCTGCTCGTGTGGCCTGTGCCAGGACTGCCTTTGATGCAGCCTCTTGCTTTGATGAGCCTCCTACCCGTATCACACATGCAACCCACGGAGGCAAGATTTAGTCTTACAACTCAAATATAAAAAGGGGAAGTGGCAACCAACAATCGGGGCCTTGTTTGGAGTGGCCACAGACAGAATTTGGGCACTAGTCCTGCATTTACCGCCTGAGATGAGTTTATTGTCTGAGCTGAGCTGTTTCCGGGGTGCTGAAGGAGAGATACCTGTCAATATGGCAGAATGGTAGGAATCTATGGCTACCAAGAGGAAGCCTTGTGTAGATCTGTGTGTGTGTACTTAACAGTCTTATAGGCTCTGTAGTGCAGACAGGGGCTAACAACAGCCAGTCTCAGCCAGGTCAACTGGGATTCCAAACAGTCCACGTTTTTGCTGGGAGGTATTCCCAGTGACAATAATATGTTTGAGTCTCCCACTTACAAACAAACAAAAATCTTCACACTATAACAGTGCAGCATATCTTAACCGTGAGTTACCTGGGGTTCAAATCAAAGAAAAAAACCCTTTTCCAGAGAATGACTTTTACATTGACAGCTTTTCAACCTTGTGTCTCCTAGGCACCAAAAAAAAAATCCACTAATACAATATTATAACTGTAAAGTGCTGCACATATCTTATAATGAAGAGACAGAGATAACCCCTTCCTGGGGAAAAACCCCCATTTACAAACAATTGCACGTTTACAATTTTTCATGTTTCATGAGTATATCCTTCAGTGACAACACTCTATATGAGCATGAGTCTCCCAGATGCAGGAACACCTTCTGGACTGTTTCAAAGGTGCATTTCAGTCCCTTAGGGTATTGAATGTTTAGACTGTAGAGAAGTCCAAAAAGAATCACAAATGCACTGACAAAGTCA
>JAODKM010000099.1:8869806-8885466 GCA_026780845.1 Petrocephalus sullivani | reverse complement strand
GCACAAGGCTGGAATGGGCTACAAAACCATTAGCAAGTTTCTATCTTTTATTTAACATTATTTTTTCAATTTTCCTTTTGATGTGCTATCTGTCACAGTTAAAATAAACCTACCATTAAAATGATACTCTTCTGAGACTTTTCATTTCTTTGTCAATGCACAAACTTACAACATCACCGCTGTATAGGTGTTTGCATCCCGCCCCTGCTCTGTATGTCCAGTTTGCATGTTGCATGTCCCCTATGTTGTCTGGTGGGGGAAACATGTACTCAAGCATATTGCCCATTGAGTGTGTGTGTGTGCATATGTGTGCCCTGTGATGGACAGAACTCATGCCAAGAAAGGAAGATCTGTCTGCACAAGGCTCTCAGAACTGATAAATGATAATGTAACTGTGTCATCTAGGCCAACATGCACAGGACGCCATCAAGTTGAAGTTTGTGTCCAACATTTAACAAGAAAACAACATCTTCATTGATTATACTGGGAAATTTTCCCGTAAGACTGGCCGTCTTTTTTCTTTTTTCTATTTTTTTTATAAATAAACATTAACACTGTCTTATTTTTTGTCACATTAATGGATTACCTGACTGAAACAAGACTTGGTACACACCCACACAGTTGCTGCTTTCATACACTGATGAAAAGACACATTCCTGCCATGAGGTTGCTTGGAGAGGATACAGAAATCTATAAAAGCATTACATTAATTACTACCTTACTGTACATATGTTTTTATAAAGTGCATAGAAAACTGCATTAAACGTATATTCTGAAACACCTTCAGCCGCATCCAGCAGGTATGTTTACAGTATTCTTATCGTCATTGTACAGTGCTGATGTTGAGTCCCGATGACCATATAGATGACACTCCCCAGCATAGTTCTGTCTTCTCCCTGGGTCTTTAGGTTTCCCACTGGTAAGATCAGTGGCAGGTTCAACCGAAACCCATGTGGCACCACAGGCAAGCTACACTGGCGGTGCACAACCGCTGATACCAAAATAAATGCACGAACAAGGTCAGTATATTGTAAAATATTGTTTGTCGTTTAATATTAATGCTATATTATAATGTAATAAGAAACATTTAAGATAATGAAAAAATGAATAAATAATTACAGATAATGAAATGGGTGCTTTACCTAGTTGCCTATAGGATTGATCACTCTTGGTCATTGTTATGATGAGTCCATCCTCTTGCTCTAGTATCTAATTTTTTTTTCTTATTCTTACAAAGATTTGATCATTTGTGTTTCAAGTGATAGCTAGGGCTTGATTTATTCAAGAGTCTACTTCTGTTTTTGTTACGTCTACATTTATTCTCGAAAAGTCTTCACTATATTTAATCACAGTGTAAAATAATCAGTGACAGGGCAGGCAGAGACCACATGGAAGAATCATTTTAAATACCTCTAATCATATGGCAATTTTCTTTATTATGTAAAAAATATATACTCCAAATCTTTGATTTTACAAAGCTCAGAAGTGATATTATTGTCCATATCATTCTAAAAATCCCCTGAATATTTTCCAATGTGTTTTCATTGGGTGCATTTTCTTCTGCAAGCGTCTGTGTGCATGTGAGGGATTTTGCATAAATGTGTTCATTAATTTCAAACCTTTCCCTGGGAATTTACAGTGCAAAATGCAAAAAAACTCATTTACTTACATACTAGCTATCCAGGTCTTTGTTGGAACATTTTTCCCAACAGTCGTATCCCTCAATAGTTGACTCTAGTTAATTTAAGCTTATTTTAAATTGGTTACATAGTCCATACAAAACCTCTGTCAGCTGTCACATAATGGGAAGCATGAAGACTAAGGAAATTGGTGCAAACACTTGAAGGTTTATTCATTTCCCTCTTGGAACAACCAATAATGAACCATAGACACAGCTACCAACTAAGGGAAATACAGCAAGACGTAGCCAAAGGAAGCTGCACTTCAACAGTGAAGCCCTGGGAAGCACAACAATATATTGTCTTGGCTTATTGTTTAAAATGAGAGCCAGGAAAGATCAATACTCTGGCAAGGCAGAAGTGGTACAGTTGAAGACCTGGTGGATGTGGGTCTGACAGCAGTGTTAATGCAGCACTTTTCACACGTATAATCCAAAACAAGACTGTACTTGATTTGCAAAATATTTAGTTTCTTCAGTGTTCTTATTGTTAAAAGTTATAAACCATACAGTAGTAAATTGCATTCTGAGTAGATATCCCCTACCTACATCAACACAACTGGAGGAAGCGCCCGAGCCATCCGGGGAATACCAGTTGAAGGCTTCCCATACCTGATTGAGTTCACACGCCAACAAATTGAGGCTGTTCTTATGGGGGAAGTGACACACCATCTTATTAATAATGTTTTGTGTGGCAGTGCATGACCACAATGGCCTGCTGGGAATCTGCAGCGCACATGCAGGTTGGTGTCAGTGAGACATTTCTAATGTCTGATAATTGCTCCAGCCAAGAGTGGGACAAATTTTGCCTTGTAGGGCTTAAAGCTTATGCTGGGAAGAAGCTGGGAGATGGCAAAGGTTAAGCCAGTCCCACATGCACACTCTCTATAGGTGGATATTGGGGCATGCCCCCTTGAAGGCCATCACCTAGTTACTGATGATGATTTCCTTGTTCCTTGAATAAACCTCAAGGGCCATTTGTCTGCACCTTTGCCTCCAGAGTCCCCTTGCCCACCAAATAGGATTATAAAACACACATGTTTAATTAAGTATATATCCATAATTTAAATATATCCATAAAGGTATATATCCATAAAATTCCAGGCTATCATGAGACACTGATGTTAACATGCATTTATAAAGAAGCTTGATTAACGGGTTTTAATATTTTTATATATATATATATATATGATTACATTATGGAAATATGTGCTGATTTTTGTAATCAAAAAATGAAAATAAAATCATCTTGATGGTGCTGTAAAATTCTGTCTCAGGCACATTACAAAGTCTATGAACTATATAAAAATGTTCAGATCTTATGAATGGTAAATGTCTTAATTCACACCATGCACTGTCCACTTGTGTCCTCTTTAAGTGGACATTCCAGAAGATTCCATCAGAACAGAAATTCTTCACCATATGGAGAATGTGATGACTAATAGTGCTTTTATTTTTCGTGGAATTTCTTTTGCCCTCTTATAGCTAGAGTGATCCAACACAAATCCAAGGAAATAAACTCCATGTCATCACAGAACAGTCACATCCCTTCGCTGTGGAAAACAAGCACTCAATCCTGTAGGATCCTTTGATGAGCATTACACTTCAGGGGGAAGGATGACTCACATGACTAGATATTTTTATTTCCGCATTGCTCAACAGACCAGTGCCTGTGTTCTTCTGTGTTCACTTGTAATCAAAATAATCAATATTGGGTCTGAACTCTCATAGTTTGCATTAATATAAATATGTTTTATTAAAATTTCAAAAGGGAAAACACGCACGCGCGCGCACACACTGACGTTTATATTCCTAGCATAGTGAGGACCATCCGTTAATTTGTATGGGGAAAAACCCTATTTCCAATCATGACACCCTTAACCTCTACCCAACCTTAAGCATAGGTAACCACACAAAATACAAGACTTTTGGCATTTTTACTTTTTTGATTGCATTCACAGATTTTTATAAAATGCAGTGTGAAGTACTGAGGTCTGGCCACAGACATCACTATTCATCACTTTTTTCAGGTCTGCTGGTCCTCACAAGTACAGCAAAACAAGGCACAAGCACACACATACTGACACTGAGATCTATACTATCTTTACTATTTATACTTGCTCCAGTCAGAACTAGGTAGGTTTATCAGCAAAATTCTTGTTGCTGGTTCTCATTCTTTCATGGTATGTGCAGAAAGTTAGAATGAACTAGGAACTTTTCAGCCCTACTAAGTAACAAAACAGAGGCTGCCTTCAACAGGGCCACTAATGTTGATATTTCACCATTTTTCATGGTAGTGTCATCATGCATTTGTGAGAGTTTTATGGAAAAATGTTTCAATTGGCAATATTTTTAGATGTGTCCAGAGGGTTGCAGACCTGTCAATCTGAAATAAAAAGGGGGATTACTTCAGTCTGCTTCCATTTAACTTTAATGATGTTTCTCTATCTTGTTATGCCAGGATTCTGGCTAACTTTTTACTGTAAAGGTATTTCTGCATTTAGTCATGACTGAGTTGTAGTTAATAAGCATTACTATTCATGTTAAACAAAGTGGTCATTTTAATCCTTAATATGTCTAACATAATTAAGTTTGGAGTTTTTTTATTTGTAATGTGTTTGCTTGTTTTCCCTAATTCCTTAAATCCATTAATATTTACATATTAATATTTATAATTTTATATATAAAAATGTCAGTGTCTGAGCTATAGGTTTGCAGTGAGGCTACCTGTTCCAGGGGCAGTTTAGGGATCAAACCCTTCCATGTGACAGCATACCACATATCACATACAGTACCACAACAAGGGCGTAGATTTGCTCTGGACATTGGTGGGGACCTATCACTAAATTGATTAAATTATTGGTGGGGACATTTCAATGGTCGGAGGATATTGGTGGGGACACGTCCCCTCCGTCCACCCTAAATCTACGCCCCTGTACCACAATCATTTTCCAAGATCACCTCGGGGGTGACCCATGATTGCCTATAGTCAGGCGAGGACATCATTCATGCATTACTCCAGTGTCATATTACTCCAGGAGACTCCAGGAGACACGCCCAGACTCCACTGCCTGAGCCTGCACATGAAGGTAGAGATGTCGTGGGGGTAGATGCGATTATGCCATAAAAGAAAATGCACAGGGAGCAAAAATATTTAAGGCAGAGTATCTTGCTAAAGGCTACAGTCAGGAGGAATGAACAGATTACTAAGAAACTTTTTCGCTCCCAGTCAGTATCATATCTATATGACTGTCAATGCAACTGATAGTATAAATGACCTTAGCTTTCACCAAACGGACGTTAAAATGGCAAACTTGGACACTTGGATACTTGATGCTGAAATTTACTGAGAATTCAAAGCATAGAATTGTCCAAAATGTCACGATATGCATATGAATACATTTTGGACAATTCTGTGCTTCCAACTTTGTGGGAACAGTTTGGGGAAGACCCTTGTCTGTTCCAGCATGACTGTCCCCCAGCACACAAAGCAAGGCTCATAAGGATATGGTTGGGGGAGTTTGCGGTGGAAGGCTCATACAGAGCCCTGACCTCAACCCCCACACCTAGTCATGAGTGGATATTGTGAGTCAGACCATCACATCCAGCTTTAGTGCCTGACCTCACAAATTTTCATCAGGATGAATGGGTAAAAATTCCTACAGACACGCTCCAAAATCTTATGGAAAGCCTCCCCTGAAGAGTGGAGGAGACCAATTTCATATTGATGACTGTGGATTTAGAATGGGATGTCATAAAACTTCCTGTGGGTGTAATGGCCAGGTGTCCCAATAATTTTGTCCATTAGTGTATCATAACAGTTTTGAGTTTTGTTTCAGGAAATCTGAAGATGACCTGGGCCTTATTGCATTCAGTGACTCTGGGCATCTGACTGAGCGACATTACTGGTTATTGATTCAGTCTGACCATTCAAGGCCCTGTTATTTCACAGACGTCTAAAAAACAAGACTGTATATATATAGCACTGTCCATATGTGAGGCTGAACACACAGGGCTAGCATTCATACTCAAGAAAGCATATTTTTAAGCCAGCTGTTAAATTGACAGTAAGTGTCATAATTACACAAAAATCAAAGGTGACAATCAAGGCCCATTACACTGAGTAAGAACCCAGTGAAGAGACTGAGGTCCAAGCATATAGTGATGTCAGGTAGCACTTCATTTCTAACATGCGCAGTGAGGGGAATATAGTATTTGGCTACTGTTCACTGGAGAACAATTTCAGACGAGACTGACGAGACCAACAGCAAAAGTTAAAATAGCTAAATTCAAGTTTTGTTATTCCGAAAACATCTGTATCTTCCAAAATATGTAACACCGAACAAAATGTAAATATGGAGGAATATACTTAATGTGTAATTTAATAGAAACACATTATGAGGATAGTGTAAAGATTTCAGAAATAACTATATCATACATTGGGTGGTAATACATATTGAACCATGTAAACGCTCTTACAGAAAATACCTTATCAAAGCCGGATTTGGAGGATTTCTTTTTTTATCACAGCCCCAGGCTGTGGTGTTATAAGTGTTATACGATACAAATGCGAAATTATTAAATATAATTTTCCTTTCCGTACCAGGAAAAATCTCCTATTAATTAACCGGGATGGGTGCATGACGTCACAAACGCCCGTTCCTCTCCCGAACTACTTGGGGGATCGTTTGGTCGGCACTATTCTCTATCGGAAGCAGGCAGGGGCTATATGAGGCATTCCCCAATATGGTAAGAACATTTACAAAAATCTATTATTGTTCGAGCATAACTATTTTTATGCCTTAACAAGTCAAAGTCTTTCAGACGCAGATGCATTTCTTTATATTGTAATATTCACAATATAAACATGTAACATTGTGTATGGCTTACTTACTGGGAAGATGCATGAATGTAGTTTATCTTAACAAACCGTTGTGATTCTAATTAATTGTACAATTTTTATTTATCTTATGCTGTTTCTCAGATCTCATGTGCAAAGCACGAGCTAAGATATTATCAGAACGACGTAAAACCATCAGAAATCTGGAATTAACAGGTCGATACATTTTTTTAAATAAACATTATACATTCGATTCACTTTATTTGAAAATAGCCAAGTAGTTATGGAAAATACGTCCAACTCGGGAAGCTTTCACTCGGCATGCTACAATTCTACGGACTTATATTCCATCAACTCTACCAATAGGACCGATTTAAACTGTAAACCTTCGGATCAGTTTTTATTGAATCCGGATTTTTATGTTATTCTGCCCGTCTTCTACTCGGTGATTTGCGCTGTAGGCTTGACCGGCAACACAGCGGTCATTTACGTGATTCTAAAAGCCCCCAAGATGAAGACAGTCACTAATCTGTTTATCCTGAACCTGGCGATCGCGGATGACTTGTTCACGTTAGTTCTGCCCATCAATATCGCGGAGCACCTGTTGCAGTACTGGCCGTTTGGCGAGGTGCTGTGCAAGATGATCCTCTCCATTGACCACTATAACATCTTCTCGAGCATTTACTTCCTCACGGTGATGAGCGTGGACCGCTACCTTGTGGTCCTGGCCACGGTGCGATCGAGGAGAATGCCGCTCCGGACATACAGAGCGGCCAAAATCGTCAGCCTCTGCGTTTGGCTTTTGGTCATCCTCATCGTCCTACCCTTTACCATATTCGCCGGCGTCTATATAAACCCCGACGACACGGAAAGGAAGAGCTGCGTCCTCAGCTTCCCTAGTCCGGAAAGTTTGTGGTTCAAAGCCAGTCGGATTTACACGCTTCTGCTGGGCTTCGCCATACCCGTCTCTATTATTTGCCTCCTGTACACGTTAATGCTGTACAGACTGAGGAACATGCGCTTGAACTCCAACGCGAAAGCCTTAGATAAAGCGAAGAAGAAGGTGACAGTCATGGTGTTCATCGTGCTGGCAGTGTTTCTGCTCTGCTGGACTCCGTTCCACCTCAGCACCATTGTTGCTCTGACCACCGACCTCAGGACAACTCCTTTTTTGATCGGGATATCGTATCTTATCACCAGTCTGAGCTATGCTAACTCATGCCTAAATCCCTTCCTTTATGCTTTCCTGGATGACAGTTTTAGGAAAGCGTTCAAAAAAATGCTCGAATGTAGACCCGCTTGAACGTCTGGAAGAACAGAACGAAACTGCAGTAAAAGTTAAATTGTCTTGACAATTACCTTCACACTTTTTAGCAACGAAAAACAAAACCATTTTTAATTAAACCCCTATTTATTTCATGTGCTTTTTTTATTTTAATGAGAGTTTTACTAATTTGTTTAATAATGTTTTACATTACTTTATTGATCATGAACTAGGGTTTGCCTCCCCCTAGTGTTCAACCACAGGTAACAGAATTGAGGCGGTGAACTCAAATTTGAAAGGAAATTGAAGGAAATTACACAAATTCGTATAACATAAAATGTAATGTTCAGAAAGTGTAGGCCTACAAGTGCTGCCATAAAACTGTGTGCATCATACATTTTATTGTGTCACTGTATCACTTTTAAAGGTGTTCTGTATGTTATATTTTAAGTGTTCCTGTAATTATACTATTCAAGACCAGTTAATTAAAGGCTTCCATTTATCAAAACCCATTATTATATTCAAAATGCTTTGTAAAAGAAATGCAGCTGTTACACCATCTGTACAACAGTGTCACTTCACTGTTCTGTTTTTATTGCTTTCTTTCAAATAAATAAATCCAAACATTTATGTAAATAAATCTTGTAGATCTAAGTATTCCTTGAGATATGAGTTAAGACCGAATACATACAAGAAACATTCAGGCTGACAGCCGCACATAGCTTGGTAGCTACCCACTCTCATCCACAGTTACCCACGTCCTGACCCTCATTTCAGGTTGCACTTGATGATCCTTGTGCCGTAGGCTTTGGGGTCCCTTACGATGAATTTTGCCAAGCAGGGGAGAGGGGAATTTGTGTTCTGCAATAAATGTTGCTGGCCCACAAACCCATTGGCTCACCGGGAAAATGCCGGGAATGGCCTGCCAGGAACACATTAAGCTCATAAGCAAAGCTATACAGTACTTACACTATACACTCAAACTATCAATATTTTTCCCATCATTATGTCCAAATGTACATAATATTGTTTAAACATTTTGTTTATATATGGTTAAAATTAGTGTACATATAACAGTTGTGTATGTTTTCTTTTTTCATTTAGATTTGATATCCCACCTTCTAAATGAAATCTAAAAAATTTTAAGTAATGACATATGTTTTGATCTTGTAGAATAAAATAATTTCGAAATGGAACCAGTGCAATACACACTGCCAAGCTGTACTGCTGCCGTATATGAATGCATATTCTGAGTATGTATATAGAACTTAACACATGATTCATGTTATCTCCTCTTCAATGAACCTTTGACATTATTATTCTTGACTTTATGCAGTATAGTCAGATCTCGTATTGCATTTTAATTTAAAAAAGCATATAAGAAAATGTAAATATAAATGGGCAATTAAAATATAAATATGTGCAGCAAAATTTGTCTATATGGATCTGTTTATAGCAGTACTGTACTGTAGCCTATGGATACTTCACGCAACTTTATATTAAATTCTTTAACAGTTACTATTGTCCAACAGTGTCCTTGTAATCTTCACTTTTCCGAAAAGCAACACTTGCATCCCAGTACATATTTTTCTTATTATGCACATTTATGGGTTAACCTTTGCTGACCAATAAAGGTAAGCCATATATTTATCCCTTTACAAATTCATCCCCAGCAACAGAATTTACACCTGACAATATGCACATAGCTGAGGTATGTACATGGTTTGTGCTGTAACAGTGTGCTCAGCATGCAATTTACAGAATCTTCAGTCACACTTAAAAGCGTGTTTGTGCTACACAGAAGATAAAATATGAGTTTTAAATAATACACACATTTCATTCCAAACCACTGAAAATTCTGTTATTCGGCCCAACATTGCTGAATGGGCTGATGTTCGGGACTGCACCACACCATTAAACCACAGAATCTTCTGGATTATCGGGTAACAGGTATTTATAATATTTCTTATTTTATGAAGTAGGTTGATAACTGCGTATTTAATGCTGTGAATGGTGTGTAGGTGCAGTTTGCATGCTGAAATCCGCTGGTGATGCCGGTGGTGTCACAGACGCCAGGACTGGGTTTTGCCATTTTTGAGCATTTTATCTTATTTTTACACTAAAGACCTAAGATAGAAATCTATCTTTGGACCTTCACGGTGACACAAGTGCTGAGATCAGCATACTTTGTGGGGTGAGTGTTTAATATTATTCACGTAAACACACAGGAAGTGTTCCATTCCCTTAGTGGCCATACTGAAATGCTAGGTAATGTTGTTAATGTTGTCATTTAAGTGAATTAATTACTATTATTTATTTCTAATCAGTACTGAAATGTCCAAAGTAGTTAGCACTGTTTCACATTTCTCAGTCTAGTCCTTTTAATCAATGGAAAAATTTGACATGCACGAACAAAATAGCACTAATAAAATACTGTCAAAAAAGGGAGGATTAAAGGGGGTGTCTTGGTCTTGGAGCTGCCATTTAAAGAAATGAAAGTTCTTTCTGTTTTGCGTGGTGCTACATGAGTCTGAACTGTAGGCTGGCTGCATGCTGATACAGGACTCGCTTGCCTGCCAATCAGAGTGACATTCACTACTTCGCAAATCAGTCAGAGGGCATCCAAGCAGATTCAAAGTAACTGTTGACAGCTGGGCTTGCAAGGCAATCAGTCAACAGAGTAATTTTTATCTAATCACTGCAACACTCATTATTCAAAGCCAAGATTGTGGTTCCTGGGGTAGGCTCTAGGCAACTCTTTGCTAGGTAAGCAGTTAAAAGTTAGAAAAATAACTATTTTTATGTGTTATACTGTTGCATATATAACAATTATGTAAAAACAACAATTATGTAAAAATTATGTCTAAAGTGTTAAATAAAATTTGAAACGTCTTTTTCTTATAAGATGAGAGCGGAGATGCATCATTTCCGAGCAATAAGTGTGAAATGATTGTATAGGAAATGAAAGAAAGAAAGAAAATATTGCGTTCACCTGTGAGAAAAAAGTAAATAAATAAAACATGTCTTTCAAACGAGGGGGTGGCAGGGTGGTGCAGTGGTTAGCACTGCTGCCTCTGGCCTCTGAAGGGGTTCCATGTGCGTGGAGTTTGCATCTCCACCCTGTGTCCTTCAGGTACTTCAGTTTCCCCAAAGAGTCCAAAAGATGCTGAGGCTGATTGGAGCTACCAAATTGCTTATACATGTGCATGTGTGGATGAATGGTGTGTGAGCGTGCCCTGCGAAGGGTTGGGGCCCCATCCTGGGATGTTCCCTGCCTTGTGCCTGTAGCCTAGGATCACTTCCAGATCCCCCAAAACCCTGCATAGGAAAAGCGGTTACAGAAATGAAAAGATGGATGGATGGATGGATGGATGGATAGCGCTTCCAAACATGAATCTAGTACAATGTCATGGTGAGCTAGACCCTATCGTAGGCAATATAGAGCTCTAGGCTGGATACACCTTGGATGGGATGCCAGTCCATATAAGGACACATACATGAACACAGTCACAAACACATACTGTGGGCAATAGTAAGAAAGAGACTAACCTCACTACATCAGTACCTTGTAGGAGGAATCCTCTGTGACCAGGGAGAGCATGGGAGATTGGAGCTGGTGAGCCAGGAGGTATGTGCCCCATTCCACCCAGCTGGCAAAGCGCCAAGTATAGACTCCTATGATTCAGAAGGGCTTCTGATCAATCTTTCTCATTAACAAAAGATGTTGTAGAAGTATACTGTTTGTAAAATAAAACACTAGCACATAACCTTCAATGGGTTTCATCTCAAGACTATTAATCTTCTTATTTCTTTTAAGTACAAACTGTGACTAACTGAATTAGCTTGTTAATTAGTGCACTATAAAACACTGAATTTCAGAGCATTTGCTACATTATATAATTTATGGGAGTGTAACACTTTAATATAAAAATAACTTGGTTTCTCATCTCATCATCAGAGTGACACTCTCAGCAGTACTGTGTGAGGAGTCTGCCTTGCCCTTGCTGATACTGTTTTCAGTCATTTTGCAGTTTTAGTTGCCGCTAAAGAATAAATCAGGTTCTGAGTGTAAACGGCAGTTGCTATTTAACACAGGAGCATTGGATAATTGGAAAATTTGAACAATGGGTATTGTAATTACAGTATGCAAATATTATTCCCTTGTGTTCTTTTCCTTTGGGGGGCGCTGTGAGGCTCAGTGGGATGGGACTGTGCCTATAATTGGAAGGTTGCCATTTTAAATTCCAGGGTCGGCAGATTGTTGCTTCCATTGGGCCCCTGAGCAAGGCCCTTAAATCTAAATATAAAGATAAAAAAGTAAAACAATAAAAAGGCTATTACTTGTCTCTGGACAATGATCTGTATTTACAGTTTATCCTGAAAAACATGTCATAATAGAAACTTTTATGTTTACTATTTTCCTTTGACACATATTGGTTCATATATTTATGAGGTTTATTTTATTACTTATAAATACTTGTAAGTGTGTAGACGTGGTGTTGGTATTGTTTCATATATATTTTTCTTCCTCGTGCATTGCGCAATCACTGTAAGATTCTAAACATGTATTCTTTAATCCATATATGATGTTGATTAAAAGTTGCCTATTTCACGATCACACTATAAATATGCCATGACACCAGGGGGCAGCAGAAACCTGCAGAAAGGGATTTGTTGTTCACCGAAGAAGTGGTTGAAGGAAAGGCAGGGCACTGTGGTTATTAATTAGATAGAGGAGTAATACTATGAATAAATGTGACAGGTTGTACATTCTACAGGCACTGTGGCAGCTTGTTATAACCTCAAGTAGCTCTCTCCTGTCTTACTCTGTTAGCTTTTAATAATTCTACTGATTATCTGCATCACTCCCTGTGAATTAAGGGGGCTGATTGAATGAATAAGCTGTTCTTTTTTGAGAAAACATATGAATATAACATGAATACAATTTACCCTCATTTCCACCCCAACCTTTTTTTTCTATAAGAGTATGAGGTCACTTTAAGAACTTGGAGAGAAAATGCAAATCTGACGTTACTCTTAGGCACTGCACCATAACCCTCAGCACTAGCTCACTTATACTGATGTGCCAGAAAAATCCACATCTAGCTTGTCACAAAATCAAACGCATGCCATTTCAGTGACTCAATTTCCCCCTTGTTTATCTCAAGCAATGTTTCCAAAGAGGTTCTCAAACCAATTGCTGTCATCTATATTCTCACGTTAAAGTGGCAATTTGCAAAAGCACAGCTACAAACGGCTATAAAATATGGGCATGCTTTTATTATACACAGCACCATGCCTGGGACATGTCTATTATGTGAGATTTATTGCATTCCTTACTGAAGATTAAGTCTTTTATTTAATCCGAGTCTTCATATTTGGGCATTGACGGGTAACCTTAAATTGTAGTAATTGTTAAGCTTATAAATATGGTCCTGCCTTGCAAGTGTAAATAAAATGAATAGTGAGTTTTAAATTTATTGATCTTTTATGTTCTTTATATTGCAGACAACAAACCTGAAATGTTCCTCCACTAATAATGCTTAACAGAGTGTCCAAGGACTAAGAGGCTGTAAAGGAAACAGCAACATTAAAATTTAGATGTACTGTGGGATAAGAACTACTGAGAAACATAATTCACCAATTGTCTAAGTAATACATGATGTAAACAAATAAAAATGAGTACTATTTTTCCCTAGTATACTTACCACAAGCATTTAACAACAAATGTATACCATTTTCCCAGCTGCTCAATCTGCTAATGACACCGGGTTGCGTTATTGATTTACCTTGCCATCCACTCACATTTTTTTCTGCATATACTGCATGCTAACTTCCACTATAAAGTTTTTGCTTAAACAATTTACAAATCATAACACATAAAATGCCAGCACACTGAAAATAGCTTGGCAACATTATACCTTAGTTTGTATAACTAATCAGCCACACACTAGCAATTTTTTGATGATAATTACACTAATTTAATTGAGTTGACTCCAATCTAATAGATGGAATCTAATAGATGCTGTTGGAATGACAAAAATATATTCCACAGACAGTCCTGTCATCCCCTCCCCTGTGGAATCCCTACCCCTCTCACACCCTCCACCTTCTGTCTCTAACCCGCCTACACAAGGCTTTTCATTGGGGGGGGGGGTAAATTCTGCTACGTTCTCCATGGATTGTTACCCATAAATTTCACTGTGATGAAAAAAGTATTTTCAGAAAATCATCGTGCAGCCCCTGCCAATTATATGGCACCCCGCAGTTTGAGAACCATAGATCTGCACAACGCTCCTATTGAGATTTACTGGATTTTCAAGATAAAGTTTCTTCTGTAGTTGCCCTTTCTGGCCTTTGCTGCCGCCTAGTGCTGCTGCTTCAATTTTTGGGGGTTTTGTCTAAAAATTTAATCAGGTGTAGATCTCATCCACATTGTTTTGCAAAGGGTTAATAAGATCAAATCTAAGACCATAAGACCATTAAATATGTTTTGAGTTATGAGTTATGTTCATAAGGTCATATGTCATCTGAGGTCATCCTTTCCTTTGCTTCCATTAAGCATTGTTGCTTCAACTGAAGATCCATCAAATACTTTTTTAGTTAACATGGCAAAAAGATAAAAAAGTCTAAGGCTTATCTTCTCTTTGACATCACTATGTGGCACTACTTACATTTTGATATGATTTATGTCAATATTTTATCAGTTTCAGATCTTCATCATTGCAGCATGTCTTCATTTGATATTGATCCATCAAATAGTCCCTGAGTTATTGTGTTAACGAGAAAGTGTCTATGACCGGTCCCAAAATCATACGTCATCTTTGTCTGGGGAAAATATAAAATAATAGCAATTTTATATGGAGCTCTACATATAGCTCCAGGTACTCAGGAAAAAAAAATATTCAAATTCATTATTTTGAAAGCCATAAATTCAGTAAAGTATATTTAACAGATAAGACAAATTAAATCATACAGATTAAAATGAATTCAAAATTAAATTAATTAAAAACCAGGATGATAACTATAATTTTCCTTTGTAATTTCCTTCACAGAAGTAGAAGTCCCCTTTTCAATGTTAAGAGACTGATAATTGTCCCTGCCTGATTTATTTGTTGGTTGGTTTGTTTAACTTTAAAGAATTGCAAAGAAAGGCCACGGACAATGTATTGTTAGATACAAGCCATAGGTAGACTTGTCTCAGCAGCACAGAAATAAAAATCAATATCATACTCTTTCATGGATTTTGCAAATGACAGAACAATTTTCTTCTGTGTATTTAACAACAATTGATTCTTTAATAAGAATAGCACGTCAATTTTCTTAAGTGCTGAAAGCAGTTCCCTAAATAAAAGAAAGATTTCACATAGACAGGCCCAAGCAAGCCCGTGTAATCTAGGAAATTACAAGAAGTAATTTCATAAACTCTATGAGCTAGCACTAAGCACTAAGAGCTAGCAGAATACCCGCGTCTGCTCTGATTAATTCTGCTGGTTAAGCAGTTTATGTGAGCTGCCAGAATTGTATACTTAAAAAACTCAAATACAATTTATTAAAGGATGTATGAATTTGAAAGATATATTTTCAGGGGTTTTTTTTATAAGAAAAGGAAGGCTCTGTTATACTATAGAGATACTATAGGCACATGAACATCTGTTTTGAACATCTAGGATACTACTGTATATCCTGTGTCCTGTGATGTTAACTGATCCAGCAATACACTCACCTAAAGGATTATTAGGAACACCATACTAATACAGTGTTTGACCCCCTTTCGCCTTCAGAACTACCTTAATTCTACGTGGCATTGATTAAACAAGGTGCTGAAAGCATTCTTTAGAAATGTTGGCCCATATTGATAGGATAGCATCTTGCAGT
>JAODKM010000099.1:8831040-8852583 GCA_026780845.1 Petrocephalus sullivani | reverse complement strand
AATCCATGAGTTGTTTGTGTTACGGCACTACTTTTTGCAGTTTAGATTCCCACACGTCTATTAAAGTGAGGATATGCTGAATTTATATAGATTACCAGGGCAGTTTTTAGCTATCGAAAAGATTTTTTTAGGGGCTAAAATATTTGGGATTACAGCCCCGAATGATCGGACCTGCTGACGCCCATGCAGATTAGTAATATTTTAGACATACTATTAATCTGTTAACCAAATTTTGGGCGTAAGCAAAAGTCCGTATTGTACCGAAAAGCTGGCGTCCTCCCAAATGTTTCGCCCGTCTTCTGAAGTCCTGGTGATTACTGCGCATGCGCCATAAGATCGCGAGGAGATCGCGATTCAAGATCGCACAGCCCTAATGTTAAGCCAAAATTAGATTTTTATTTGATTTTCTTCTTGGTTGTCGGGCCCCCAAGGAGACTGTCTGGTAAAACTCTGGCCCTCTGACAAATATAGTTGATGACCCCTGTTCTAGAGCATTCATTCCTAAAGACTGGGTCCCTGGAGATAGTATTTGGGTTGCTAAATAAATTTTGTCTTTTAGGATTTATATTTGCAGTACACCTTTGAGCCACATGAAGGCGTGAACCACACTTACGGATTCTCTCAATTCTGCCAGAATCAGCAGCCAGCAGGAAATCGATGCTTGGCAAAGAAAGATCAGACTACAGCCAACATTAGCCAAACTACTGCCTGTGCAGGAAGCATGTTTTTGATAGTATTCATATTGTTATGATAATTGTACTTATTAGTGATGCAGATAAATTTCGGCAACCGAAAATTGTTGGCCAAAAAGGTCAACAATTGAATTTTTCGTTTCAGCCTAAACATTTTTTGAAGCCCGAAATTACTGACTGAAATTGTGATGTTTAGCACTAGAATCAATAGTGGTTTTTTTTTGCTAATGAACCATTGTGTTAGCTTAACATTCACACATCAATTTAACAATGGGACAATTAGTATCATCTTCACAGCTGCTGTCAGCCCCTCAAAAAAATCATGAAACCCATAATAAAAGTTTATCTTTTATGTTTACTTTGTATTCATTCCTCATCTGCTGGAATAAACGAATCCAGTTCCAGGTTGGCAAATGTACTTGAAACAAAACTAAAAGCACCTGTGTAAAAGCCAATCGATATGTGTGTCGGAGATGAAAAAAGCCAACAAGACAAGTATTCATTTGTTTCGCTTTATGTTTATTGCAGTGAGTTATATGTAATATTTACTGTAAGTACATTTTACATTTCATTTCAAATAATGTACTTTTTAATATTGTTTCTCCTGAGTTGATTTAAAAAATAATAATAATTTGTTTAAAAAGCAGAAATTCTGATGAACATGAAATCACAAATTTTCCTAATTTAATGCAGGACAGAATATACATATTGGTACATAAATACCGACAAATTGTTATTACTTCGAAACCAAATCTGTTTTAGGTCTGTGTATGCAGGGTTCAGAAGAAACAAGACCTACTTTTCAGGTTTTGCATTTTGCAGCATTTATCATTTTTTATTTGATCAAAAGCAAAAGTAAAATTAATTAAATACATGTATTTCAACAAATTGGTACATAAATGGAGAAGTAATTACCCCAAGTTTATTTTGGTTTTGGTTTTCTTCTGAAAAAATAATTAGAATTCAGTTTCAATGTTTTGGTAAAAAAAATCATTTTGGTGCATCACTAGTACTTATAACATTGAATTCTGTTTGTGTTACTCATGAGGAGGAAAAAATAGAAAAAAATAGAGTCTGTTAACACTGCCCAATTACACTATGTATGTTGTCCATCCATTTTCTGGGGGTCCAGAGCCCATCCCGGAGATTATGGGCACAAGGCAGGGAACAACCCTGGATGGGGCACCGACATATTGCAAGGCACACTCACACACCATTCAATCACACATGCTCACCTATACGTAATTTGGTAACTTCAATTAACATCAGCGTGTTTCGAAACTGTGGGGGGAAATCAGAGCACCTGGAAGAAACCCCACATTGACACAGGGAGAACATGCAAACTCCACACACATGGAACCCTGGCGGAGTCTTCAACCCAGGTCCCAGAGATGGAGACAACAGTGCTAATCACTGCACCACCAGGTGCTGGAAAGAGGTCACCCTCTCCACTGACACCCCGGCGTCAGTCTCATGTCTCAATGGGCCCTTCGCCACTGTGCATTTCTTATACCAGAGGCAGAATCAGTCCATTCGACACAGCAATGGTCCCATTAGTCCCATTTCTCCCCTAGCCGCTACCATGTCTTAGTGTCACCAAAGTGTCCTGCCCAAATTGCCCCATACCGAGGGGACCACTAATCTCTGCACCTCTTTCTCACCACTTGCATTGCTCAAATGGCACTAGGTACAGGGTGTCCCGCATTGCTTCCAGCCTTTTTATTGCTTCACTGAGGGGGCCAGATCTCTCCTGCTCAGCAGTCTGTCCACCCCCAGCCACTGGAACACAGCGCTATCTCTCTGTTGTTGTCTCCTCAGTTCCTTCTGCTCATTTTCACCAGGACCTGGCATGATGCTCGTCAGCCACACTTGACGTTCCACTTCTGCTGCATTAGTTTCTCTCTCCTCCAAAGCATTTCAGCATTGGCAGCTCCCACCAAGCATGGGTGTTGGGATCAGCTGTCAGCATTGGTGTGCTGTGAGCCAGTCTACTACGCTACGGAGTAATCATACAGAAATTCCAGCCACCTAGCACCTCACCCCTCAGACTGGCCAGGAAATGCTGTCCGTCTCCTCAACATGTGACATTTATTTCGGTTCAGCAACAAGTTAATCAGTTGCACTCACTCTAATGTACTAAGCAGGTCCTTCAATGCCAAGCTGACATCTGCTGCAGGTTTCAACAAGTCGTCCAGGCACTTGATACAGGCAGAAGAGGTTACATCTGTTAAAACCCTCTCCATTAACCTCTTGAAAGTTGCTAGGTTATTAAGGGCTCCAAAAGGCATCACTGTAAATTTGCAGAAGCCCTGTCTGATGGCGACTGCCATCTTTAGTCTAGCATCAGGAAACAGGGAAACCTGCTAGTACCTACTTTGGAAATTGAGAAAGCTAAATCCAGACTTCGAAAGGTAATCCAGAGCATCGCCAGTCCATGGCGGGGAATAACAGTCTTTTCTGGTGAGGGTGTTGAGGTAGTATAAGGGGTAGTAATCCACACAGAACTGAACAAAGCCATCTTTTTTTTTTTTAGCCAGGACTACTGGCAATGTCTCCCAGGTGGACTGGATCAGGCATGTGTGCCCCGATATTAAGGCACTGCTGATTGGATGCTGGCTCCCAGTGTTGTCAGCACATCGAAGCCCAGGATGTTAGCGCTACAGAAACAGTGTCGAGTTCATGTACAGCCCAGATGCACCATGACTAGATGAGTCACTTCCTCCATGAATGCATTCTGCCCTGTGACTATCTTGAGTTTCAGTGTAGTAAGTTATAGTTCTTGATTCTCCTGAAGGAGACCAGGCCTCATTATGCTTATGGTGAATTGGGTGTCTATCAGAGTTTGCTCGATGCAGACATTGCACACGAAAGTGCCATCGATTTTTGCATAGGTGTCTGGTAGCTTCTTGGACTGCCCTGGCTGAGAATCCTCCTCTTCCTCTGTGCCACATTCTCGTGCACCAGTGATCTGCACTGATACTTGGATGTCCTCCTCCCCCAAGATTGTTTCAATCTCTTCAGTCGTGACAAGGGCATCTGTAAGGACTAGCCAGCACAGTCTGCCTCTGTAAAGTGGCAGGATAGTGGGCATGTAGGAAGGATGTCTCTAGGTGGAACCTGTCAGTTATTAAAACTCAGTCACCGATGTACCCAGGCCGCCCTGTGTTATGCTCACCTAACAGAGCTATTGACAGCTGCATAACACTCAGAAGGCTAGCTAACTCAGATCTAGCCAGGTGGCACCATTGTTCCTGACCACTCCAACTAAGTGCTTACTCTGAAATTGCATACTCTTCTACAGAGGTGTCAATTTCAGGTCCAGAAAGTAACAATCAAGACCAGGATTTTGTCTCAACCTGAAATTGACACCTCTGCTCTTCTACAGGGCCAAGGGTGTCACTACCCCCGGTTCCTGTGCTTCACAGCTCTGCTGCGCCGCACAGCACCACTTTTTATTCTCTCTAACATCTCTCCGAGTTCTTCAAACTGGCAGTGGATCTATTATCTAATCTTCTCCTCTGTAGATCTCACTTCTGACACAACTGTAGCACTTGAAGAAGGAGGCAGGCGATGGGGATTCCAGCCAAGAACCATCTTCATTGCAATATAGGCTTTTTGGAAGCATGCTCACAAAAACAAAGCTCTTTTAGAAGTGAGTCACGCCTCAGAGAAGTCGCCCTGCTGCCTAACACGAGGCTCAGCTTGTTAGTCTGAACATAATATTCATTCGCGTTGGTCCTTCCAACTGACAATTCACTATCTAGAACTAACGAAGCACTCTGCCGCAGAGCATGCTGGGCAACTGCGCTACAATTATACATTACATAAATTCAGATACACAATATGGTGAAAGTCCAATATTCTTCACATACTTGACTGGCTTTGTGTTAGCACAAAGCTGGCTGTGATAAGAAAAATGTAATGTGCATGCCGCAGTTGTAGGAAATAAAATGTGCCGAGTGCTGTTTCAATTATTACACTCTGTTCATTTTAAATACAGACTTCTCATTAATCTTCATGGTCATCAAATTAATATTTTCCCTATAGTGGGAATGTTCAGAACCTTGTCCATGAAATTATACTGTAGTTATACTGTACATACTGTATGAGTTCGATTATACATATTGTATAAGTTCTTATTTCTATATTATAAGCTAAGAATGTTTAGGAATCCCTTCTGATAACATCTAATTGCTGCTATGCGCTAAGTGGAGTTAAATGACATTAACTGAAATATTAAACACAAACATCATTAATTCTCTGTTAGCACTTAAAACTTAGGACTGGGTTTGCTAATCAAATTAACTGTTAAACTTGACTCATAATCTATTTTATCTATTTATTGCATAATTTAATTCCACTGCCATTTGCACAGGACCAACCAAATGAAACACATGGTTATCAACCTAATCATGTGTTTAACTGCATTTTTGCTTTACATCTTATGTCCATGTTGAGGTATTACTTTCTTTTGTTTTATGGGTTATGTTTACAAATTCATATTGTATTTATTGCTTTTTGCGCTAAGACCAAATGAGGTATGAAATCTTATCTCAGCATATGACCACTAAATTCAAAACTGTAAAAAGAATCCTACTATGGTGGGCCCAGATTTATGAAAGTTAGATGAAAACCTAACAGAGGAGTTCCACTCCTGTAAAAACCTCGGATTCTCTGGATGTAGTCAACAGTGTGTGCAGGATCAAATCGAGTGGCTCCACCTTGTTTATTAACACATCAGAGCAGGAAGTAAAGTATTGGACCCGCCTACGCCAGGCATCACACAGCCTGCAGAAGAGAATCCCCTCAGCAGAGTGCTACTAGAGTTAACAACAAAGAAAACCAGGGCAGAGAACGCAAGAAACATAAAAGTACAGCAAACCAGGAAAAAAAAGAGAACTCAATCTAGAAGATCAAAGAATGATCAAATGCAAGTAGACTCTGCTCAAGTATGGGCAAGGTGCCCACAAACGGGGGAAAACCTGGATTTCTGGTGGGGGGGGGTTGGGGCAGCCTTGCGAAGTCACTGCAGAAGGGACGGAGACAGAGCTCTACTTCCTGCCCAAGAAGAGAACACATCAGGGAGTACTCTGCCCCCCAAAAGTACAAATTAAATGCCAAGCCTGACCCAGCTTCCATTAACAAACTCCCTGCTCGGCTGGGTGAGAAGCAGCAGATGTTCTCATTAGCAGCCCAATATGTATTTTCCAGCCCCAATTAGAAGAAAAAATGCATGAAACCCATTCATATAGGCACTGAACAGAGGGAATCATTACAATTCGCATTCGTTAGTTTCATCTACATATACATTCCTTGAACTCTAGACTGTTGCTAGATTACGAATTTAAATACAAGGAAACACAGTCTTTTCCAATTTCGATTGTAATGAGCGAATTTCATTTATAAAACATAACATTTGCATTTACAGTACATTTGCAGGACCTGTAATCCAGTGTGGCCTCTTTGCCTTAATATGATACAAATACATGTCCCTGGGTAATGATCAGATAACACATACGTTTATTTATATTAACATTTCATTTGTCCCTTATCTACTAGATTTGAAACTCACTATACTATTTTCATTAGATTTCAAAATGAGTAATTTTACATATACAAATATATATAGAGGAAAAAGTGGAACCGAGACAAAGGCTGGCAGACATGAAAGCCTAATATTAAATGGTTGATATTACAGTGTTTTAAAGGGGCAGCATGGTGGCCCAGTGGGTTGTCTCAAACATCCACGGTTGGAGATGTCTGTATGGAGCTTGCATGTGGAGTATAGGCCCTGTGATGGACTGGCATCCTATCCGGGGTGTACCCCAGCCTTGTGCTTCATGGGAGAGGCCCCAGGCCTTCCCATTGCCACGATAAGATGGATGGATGGATATATTTGTTTTAATAGTGCATTATATTTGGTCACACAACATATTGCATAATAAAAAAAGCGACATTATAGTGAAGGAAAAATATGGCAAGCATATAATGCAGAAATAACTACTCTATAATAACTTACTCGACATGACCTGCACTAACACAGGACAGCTTAACATGAAAAATCCATTAAGTCCTTTGGCAGTGACAGGCCCTGGTGGACCTTGAAATTTCTACAGGATTTACTACAGATAGGTATAATGCCAGACAGACCCCAGACAGAATAAAGAAGAAGCTTACGCTTAATTTATATGGATCATTTATGCAAGCAATATTTTATTATATAGCATTGATATTTTTAGATGGTAGGAGGATTCAGCCTTATGATCAATTAAATTTTGACTGAAATCATAGACTTGCATGAACTTGCACATCAAGGACAGTACAGCACCAGGAGGTCCTCACATCTCCTTTCTACTACAGATAATTGATTAAAAATGACAATTTTCTGCTTTTCTTTTAATCCACAGCTTCCCCAGTGTTATGGATCCGGTGACGGCAGGGCATAGTGCAGGCAAGATTCAGGGGGGAAAAAAGGTGACGACCCACTTGCGGCTCCAGAACAAAAAAAGGGGTTTATTGGGAACAAACAAACTGAGGGAAACTACAAAAGAAAACCGACCACGAGGGGTCACAACAAAAACCAGAAACACAGAATAAACCAACAGAAAACAGGGCTACAATAAACAGGCATAGAAGTAATGCAAACAACTCCTGAACCGAACCGAACAATACAATGACCAACTAGCGAACAGGACACAGGCAGGAACTAAAATACACAGAACACAACGACTAACAGGAGGCAGGTGTGGTTAACAGGACTCCATGAAACAAGGGGCAGGTGCAGATCATCAAATCAAATCACTAGGGGGGAACAAGACAACAAAACTAAGGAACACCAGAGACACCAATACACTAACTGAAACCAAAGGAACACACTAGGATTAAACAGAACATATTAAACAAAACCGGGGAACAGGAAACAAACTTATAAAGCTACAAAACAATGAATACCAAATAACAGAAGACTGGCCCAAGGCCTGCCTAGAACCCATGCTACAGGGATTTGACCCAGATGCTCAGCCCTATGCCGCAGGCTAGGGAACGTGGGGACCAGACCAGGGGTAAGGAACACGGGGGGGGGTCAGGATAGCCAGCAACACCAGCTGGCCAAAAGGGGGAAGGACAGGCCCCGACCCTGACACCCAGTGTTTAATGTGCCCATAGGTGCGTGTGTGCCCAGCGATGGGGTGGCCCCCCATCCTGGGTTGTTCCCTGCCTGGTGCCTGTAGCTTCTGGGATAAGCTCCGGACCCTCCCGCGACCCGCGAGGATAAGCGGTTTCAGAAAATGGGTGGATGGATGGATATACGTGCTGTTTTATGGACATTTGGATTTGCCAGACATTCGCCAATACCTGATACTGCTTTCTTCAGTGAGAGCTGTTAAAATGTAGATGCACTCTGTCACAGAATTATACCTCTAGCAAGCACTGGCAAGTCCAGATCCACAGTTATTGGCCAGATACTGCCACACAGCAGAGACACACAGCAGAGATATATAATAAACAAATTCATGACATGAAAAATATTCTTATAAGGCCAGACTACCCTAGGACGCCCAAATACTAAGCAGGCTTTGTCATATGAAGAAGTAGGTTCGGTGTCAGACAGACCAACTGTCCAATGAGAGGAGAGTGTGGGATGCCCATCTGCGCCCTTAACTGAGAGACCAGGGGGGGTTTGCCTTGAAAGGCACCCGGCACTGCATCTGCAGATGCTTACAGTGGGAGTTTAATTAAGTCAAATGTTCTGCAGCCAAGAGCAGGAGCTGTTCGAAGATCCTCTGCACATTGTTTATCTTTCCAGAGTTAAGCAGGTGCCCAGTGGTGGTATACCAGGAACCGCATCCAGCAGTTTGCATGGAATACACCGTAATTAGGAACTCACTGATACCTGAAACACCGGCTGGCATTACAGTCGATGCAAATAATTGCATCGACTGCATTATAAAACAACTGCATTATAATATATAATTTTCTTTCACCACTAAGCCTTAGATTTTTTTTTTAATTTACAACACAAATTACAACCATAGTAAATGGGTCCCTTTGGATAATGCAATATTTTTAATTTTGTTACATATCTTGCCAGCCCTTCTGTGGTATAAGCATTATGCCCATTGGTACCACATGCCTCGTGGAAATGAGTCATAGTGACATAGAAGAAACAGTCCAGAGCTCTGGAGCCGGTGCCATTGCTTACAATTAATCTGCGGGTCAAAGCAGCAGATCACATTCAGGAAGTTCTTTCCGTGTCATTGGTGAGATGCAGACTCAGGTCTGCACTCTGTGAATTTAATATTGCAGATGCAGAAGAAACAACAAGTTCTGCTTAGGTTCCTTTAGCCCTTCCAATAGCTAGCATGGCTGTTTTTTTTATGCTTGGTGATTCTAATTCTTTAATGTTATTTCATTACCAGACTACCTCATTCTTTTCCTGAATCCCTGAATGCAGAGCCAGATGTCCGATTTCATACATAATGACTGGTTTCTAGTGAAATCTTTTACTAAATACCAGTCATTCCTTTCTGTTTCTCATCCACTGACTGTAGATACCACCTGTATCCTTTATATCACACTAAGCACTAGCACTAAACAGAGGTTTCTCTACTATAGCTACAGGTAACGTACTGTAGTACTCTCTGCTATATTTCTCAGATCTGTTATTCTGTGAAAGGCATATATCAGATAGGGCCAGATCTTCTGTCACAATAGTCAAGGCCCGTGAAGATGCAGTGTCATCCATCCCAGGTTTACAGATGCTGTTCATCTTCCAAATGGCACACATGCCATTCATCAGCCTCATGTCAGTCATTTAATCACAGTTTGTACAAATTCTATGCTGTGCAGCTGGTTCTGCTGTCCTTGGAGGCGATGATTCGGAACGCCCCCTGCTCGAGAGCAGGGTCAGTGCTCTGAATTTGTGTGCCATGACATTTTGCATTAATTATACACTGATAAGGCTTATTATGGCATAAATAACAGTACATGCAGCCTCTACACATATCTAACACCATAATGCATAGCCTTACTAATCTTACAGATCTATTCTCCTGAACACCTCTGAAATGTACTAAATATTCTAGTTTCTTTGAATACCACATGATCTAATCAAGCAAATCCTGGCACTAAAGTGACAACATTAAACAATATTAACATTCCATTTTCTTGGATAGTGTTCCTGGAGGGCCCAGGCACGCCCGGATCAGGATGCCAGTTCGTTACAGGGCACATACACACTATGGGTATTTCAGAGATACCAAATAGCCTAACTGCATGTCACTGGAGTGCAGAAGAAGAGTACCATAATTGGAAATAACTGAAAACCTGAGGGACATTAGAAGAATTGCAGCTGGGCAACCAAATAAGCCATTCTGCAACACACACAGCCGTAACAGGCATAAACTCTCATAACCCTGACTCCTGCCATCCTAATGTCACATTGTGATTAAAAGTATTAGCCTGAAAAGCACTTGTTCTGCTTTTCAAGCATCTTTATCATTGCCTAGTACAATCCAAAAATTAAATTAATGTCAAACTGAATCAAGAATATTGGTATTCATACAAAATATCTGTATTTCACAGGTTTCATGTTTTTTTCTGTTTTCTAAGATATGTCTATAGTCTAAGACCTTCTAAGATATTCTAAGGATCTCCAGGTGTAGTAGGACCCTCCTTTGCAAAAGCTAAATATATTGTTGATCTTGACCAGTAAAATATCTGCAGATGTCAGTTTATCGTAGTTCAATTTTTATTTAGCATCGTCAAAAGGTCACAGATATAGTCAGTTTTCCTCATCCCCAAATGGAGTCCAAAAACGGTCACATGATCAAAAAAAAATGACTCCACAAATTGGCAACACTAACTCTCGCTCATTAGTGAGAGGCAATCTCCCAGCAGCCCCAGGAAGATTCTGTCATGTGGCCCAGTGTGGAGCCCTGGCTGAACATGTACTGACACCTATAATATACTGTACCACAGGGGCACACCAACGAGAGCGTCAGGGGAAATCTCTGTCCCACTAGGGAACTATTTCACAGAAGGATGCTACACAGACTATAACATTCCCACTTATCAGGGAGGAGAATTTCACAGTTTGCTTTTAAGAGGCTGGGAAAATAAAAATGATGCGTGTATGTGTTTTTGTTTGTTCTCTGCTTGCACTAGAATTCCTACTGGAAGCAGCTTGAATTGGATCACCCCAGGAATTGCAGCAGCATTATAAGACCTAAACCAGAATTAGATCACTGAGTAGACAACTGACTTTGTCTGGGAACAAACCCAGTTGTACTGAAGCTTGTAGATCCACGATCCTGTATTACCCCAGAGTCCCCTGATAACATGGCAGTGTGGCTTACAGTTTCAAAACCGTACAAAGAAATGACCTTACACAGCAAAGGGATCTTTAGGTTTCTAAGTGTTTGCACACAGTGAGGCAGAATCAGCGGTCGAAAGGAACATGTCATTAAGTCAGATAGAAAAGGTAATGGGAGAGACTACTAAGCCAGGCATGGATGACGTGGTGCAGCTTTGGTTTTCTACTGGTGAAGCTGCAATAATATTCGGCTGATTCTGGCTTGGACAAACATTAACCAATGAGAGTTCATCTGAGAAGCAATAATGCACAGGATAACTTGTTAATTTAGGCGGCCCGTAAAGAATTACACGAAAGAAAATTACAAGGCACAGTGTATGCCATTTGTTTGTATAGGAATCGCGAAAAAATAGCCTCTTGTTAAAAATATCAGCTAATGAAAATAACTTTTCACAAATGTAATAGATCAGTGACTGATATTTGCAGGATTCAGACTGCAGCTTAATTATATTTTTAAAAATCCAGGACTGACAGATGGAGAGTTCAGGCATAGAAAAAGCCGACTAATCATGTTGTTCCTGTGAATCTGGGTGAGACTCGCAAAGACAGCACAAGGGCTCTTTTGAACCCTACGTATTGGGTAAAAGTGTCATTATGCATAAGCAACAGGATGGAAATCAACCAGTTATTCATCATGACTGATGAGTGACCAGTGGGTCAGGACATTGAGACCATCGCTGATGGTGTTTGCTTGATCATCTATCTATCTCTCTCTCTCTCTCTCTATCTATCTATCTATCTATCTGTCTGTCTATCATTTTTTTGATCTATAATATATTTTTACATACATGAACACTTTAGGATGCAAGGACATTGCAGTGGCTCGTTGTAGTGGCACCCCAGATCAGCCTTGATATTATTATTATTATTATTATTATTATTATTATTGATGTGATTGCAAAAATATACAGTTAATTGTGCACTGGCATCAGCACCCGGAAACCACCAGTCATTTAAAAATGGACACAAACTGGAGGTTGCTGGGCAAATTTTCAGGGCACATTCCACAGAGGATGACAGGAACTATGTAGTGATAATAAGAATCTGCTACATGTAATGGGGAATGGAAGATGGCATCTGTTGTCTGCAATGATATTAAAAATCGTCACCTAATTTTGCTAATTCTAAAAAATAGTATTACTGATTTCACACCTCTATACATAAACATACACACATCATTACAGATCATGACTAAAGACCTACTGACACAACCCTTGCACAGACCGGAAGAGTATTGATGGGAGGGGATCCACCTAGTGAGAGAGCAACGTGTTTGATTCATCTGAAGGCTTAAATGACTGTGTGAGTTAAGAATATATGATGTCATTCCACCTGAACAAGGGTATCAACTAAATGACATGACTGCTAGGGACCATATATAAACCCTGCTTAACATTAAATAGATCATAACAATTTGATTATCTGTCCAAAGCTGCCATCAAGCATTCACCAATACTACTTTTTATTTTATGTGTACTGTATATGTGCAAGGTAAAAGCATATATAACATACTAACAGATTAATACTGTAGGTGTTTATCCATCCATGAGCAACTTAAATGTACTAGGTAAAAATTTAGTTTTACCTGATGATGACGTACATGACCAGACAGTTTCCAATGAGCCCCACCATGCAAACAATCATGTACACCACGACAATGGTAATCTTCACGCTTGTTGGCAGAAACGCGTCTGTCTCGTTATACACACTGAAGTTGGTCTGCAGGAGAGACTCGTTGTACCATCGCATTTGCTTTGAATCTCTGAGACCAGCTGGCGCATCTGAGATCTCCATCGGGAAGCGTATTTGACCTAAAACGTATACAATAACAATAGTACAGTCCAAATTGATCCAATTAAAGAAACTATATACATAATGTAGCTTACATGTATGCAAATGCGTATTCAAATATTTACACTTTGTACTCAAACACTTTCTACAGTACGAAGAATACACACACATTAAGTATCTCTGCTGTTCTGTATTTTTCCACAACCACAGCTGGAAGTATTATTCGGAGAATTATATTTAAGTACCCTGCTATTTATCTGTACATATCCATCTGCACGACATTACATACACGTACTACAGTCGCTTAAAAAAACACTGGACTAAATACTAAAGTACACTTAAGCAAAAGCAAGATTTGATGCATATACATACCGTTATCTAAGTAGCACTGCACCTGTTTAAATGGCTCCAATGTCTGTCCTTTTATCCCTGAAATGCGCCAACGATCTACCGTTATTTAATTTTTGTTCGTCTTCTTGGTCTTACAGCTAAATTTCCCCTGTGGGCTCTGTTTGACACGCTCAACTGGTACACTTTACTGCAGATCTGGAAACGGACGAAACATGATTCTTTTTTCTCTCTTTACGAACGGGAGAATGTGGAGGGAGGGAGGAGGAGGTGTGGTTGGACGCCAGCGGAGTCCGATTCTTTCCTATCAGTTCGCTGCTGTGGTTAAACGGACCGCAACTTTCTGCCTTCGCTCTGATTGTGCTTCTCCTCCTCGCCCTATCTGCTAGCCACCCATTCTGGTTGCGCACAGGCGGTGCAGAGTTTAATGCAGCAGATTCATTTTCGCTCAGTTATATATTTCAAAGCACTTTAGGCTTCAGCCGGAGGGAAGTGGTCTCCCCACCCAGCGATGTGTCGTTGCGTATACCACTTTGTTCTTTAATGATCACCTTGTGCATGAGAAGACTAAAAATCAAAATTTTATATATATTTAAACCGCGCACTGGCACATATTCCTAAAAATAATTAGGCTTCAGACATATCAATGAGAACAAACGGACTGTGTCTGGCACATTTTAAAGGATGGGCTGTTCATACGTGACAAAGTACGCATCGCAACCTCTGTTCTTCTAGTTAAAATGTCTTTCTAATTATAAGTCCTGCGCAGTACTTGAAGCAGTTGACACTTCGCCGTAGAAAATTGCTAGACTTTTATTTTGGATTCAACCACTGCTATTGTTGGCCATAAGACCATTAATGCGGAAGGAAGCAAAATTCTTGGCCTCACCATGGGCTAGAACAGGAATGTCAAGAAAGTCTCATAAATCAAGACAATAGGGGAACAAAAAGGATATTGTGTGGATGCGTATGTGTATAAGATATATGCTATAGAAAATTTTTCCATAAGACATAAAAGTGTTCCAAATTCTTCACCTGACAGTATGTGCTGTCCTTGGTGCTAAAACTCAGTCAGAGCTGTATGTATCCTGATCAAACTGTTCATAAGACTTCAGGCCTCTGGCTTTTTCGACTACACCTTTAAACTACGTCTTCCTTTCAACTACACCTTTCAACTACGTCTTCCTCTTGTCTCCTCCACCTAGAGAACAGTTAAAAAAAAATTTCAATGTGGATGAGTCCACATATGCTGTCAATTGGTATACAGTAGGCTATGCTGTCAGTCGATTTACTGTTTTAATGTCTAAACTGTGTTATACTATTATATATAAGTATACTGACATGAAATTACAATGCAATAAACTGTGATACTGCAACCCATCATATCTCAAGCATCAGAGAGCTGACGGTAAATGTTACTGAAATAACAGATTTCCCAATAAATGTTATTTAGCAAAAGTGGTTTTACATAATATGCCTTAGACAGAATTTCCGGCGATCACTTAATGCTGTATTATATAGCAGTAAGGAATGAAGTGCATCGAAGTTCAGACATACATAGGTCAGAAAAGACCAGCATTTGTAAGGAACTTGTCGTGAGGAATCTTCACAATTTCAGTCAGTTCCACACTTTCTTGTTTGCATCACAGCCTTGTTTATGTTTTATTTTTCATAATGACCCAAGCACGTAACACAGCAGTGACAAAGCCAACATAATAAATACATAAAAGCATTTTGTTTGTGGGAGGTACTCTGTCTATTTATTAATCTGTCCCTTACCTGTATGCATAATGTATTAGATGATATGGCTGTTATCAATGAGGACCGAAAAACCTCAAATTACATCAAGACCTCAATTTAGACCAATAACAATGAACTCTGCCATCTCCAAGAACCTCACTGCTGACCTGCAAATAACATGTAATAGTACCATGTTTTAGGGATTGGGTTAGGGCAATTTGAGGTTTTCGCTGGTTCTCAAGTACCCACAGAGAGAGATGTGATTACCTTCATCAGCTATGCCAACCAGTGAAGTCTGTGTGACATCTGAGATCATTAGATATACTTGCTTTGATGAAATTATGCTTCAAAACACTTACTTTAACTTGCGATCTGGTCTTATCCCATAGCACCTAGGAAACTAAGAAATGGAAAATGATTTAAACTAGTTGGTGATGCATGGTAGCCCTACATCTCTTGTTTTTGAGGCCCTAATTCCTGTCATCTCTAACTCTAGTAGTCTAATTAGGCTGTAGCACATGTGCTTCACACTGATCCGAGGGCCAAACTCAATCAGCAGCACTGCAACTGGAAAAAAATGCCAACAGGGGGTCCCGGAAGAAAACATGTGAAACATAGGAAGAACAGTACAATAACATTGAGAGGGATTCGAACCACCTCCCCAAGAGCTGTGAGGTCACATGCTGCCTGTATGCATGATTAGTAATACAGATGTCTGATTATTAAAGCTTATGTTTGTTTTTCCCCCGCTAATTTTTGGCTTACCGAAATTAAACTTTTTTGGACTTCTCATATATGTGAGACAACACTAATTAGATGGTTGACTCATTATAGTAATTTAATTAATTTGCATGTTTAAATGACAATATGTCATGTCCTGTTCGATCCTTCTGTGTGCCACGCCCCCTCATTAACCCCGTGAGAATCCTCCTGTTTCCAGCTGTTTCTCGTTTGGTGTTAATGCTTTTGTGTATTTAGTCCCCGTTCGAGTCTGTTTCCCTAGTTTGGTCATTGTCGCAGCTTATGTTCGCTTGTAGTTTGTTGTGGCTTGTTATTATTGTTACCCCTTTTTGTTAATAAATGCCCTTCGGAAGGGCTATAACGCCTGCAGCCGCAGTCATGGGTCGTTCCTCCCGTCGCCGCAACTGTGACACAATATTGACTTCATGATACCATTTACTGGAGATAATGTTCTTACACGTTCAGAACTGGAGTTCACTCACATTAATGTAATTTTTCAAATAAATTCTTGTTTATTAAAAGTTTTGAAACAGTTCGTACAATTATGTATTTTATATAGTGCCTGTACTTTTTCCCCTTTGTGCTTTGTTTACATCAACACTCAGTGCCAAGACATACATCACAAAGACGCAGTTGAGTGACAGTTACACAAACTAATTTGACTCTAGGAAGCGTTCTGAGAAACATGTAGTTACAGTGCATCACAAAAGGTAATTACTCTGTCAGAATGAAAAGAAACCTGGATGGACAAGAGGAGAAATTGTTATTTATAAAATACAGTCACTCATGTTTTTTTAGGTATTCTAACATTTTTAATGGTGGGTGAGCCCTACAATGGGTTGGTGCCCCTTCCTGGGTTATTCCCTGCCTTGTGCCTGTAGCTTCTGAGTTAGGCTCCGGACCCTTGAGACCCCGCACAAAACAAGCAGGTATGGAAAACAGTGGGATTTATGGACACTTCTTTGTAAACTATAATTCTCATTTAGAAATCCCATCCAGGACTTCCCCTTTCTTGTATTCTGTGTTGACTCAGGTAAGCTCCACCACAGCCCTGTGTGGTTCTCAACCTTTTTTATCCAAGGGCCTGTGTCCATGAAAACATGTTTGGATACCCCTACATAGGTTATGATATTGCTTCTCTTGTCATGCTTTAATGTGGTGGTTCATACTTTCAAATAACTCAACCACGCTCATTAATAACAATAAGAAGTTTCTCTAGCAGCATCATAGACAAGAAAATCTGACACTTTACACAATAATCACATTCAGGGCAACTGCTATGTGACCACACCATGGTACAAACATTATATTCAGCACTTACAGCACAACACAACAACACTTATTATTAATTAACATAAATATGCCTTTATATACATTAATTTACAAGTTATTAACAGTGACAGTGTGGTGCAAGGCATGCTGGTATGTAAATAACTTACTGTAAGTCTGGATTTCACCGCCCCACAGCATTGGATTGTGCCCACATGAAGGGTCAGCCATCCCTGGTGAACCGCAAGTCCAACACAAAGTCCCACAAATGCAGCGGGGGCCAACACCGCCATTATGGCTTAATGTCACAGTCCCCAGTATATGTACCTATGTCTCACAGGGCTGTGTGCTCTGAGTTTTCTGGCAGCTATGATGAGTTGCGTCCAGATTCTGCAAATGATAATATTTTGAATGGCTTCATTTTAGCTATGAACTGTGGGTTGCGTAACATCCAAAGCACTCTAGCGTTTTACAACCAAGGAGTAATACTGTTGGTAAATTTTAATGCACAAATAAAGTATATTGATATAAATAGTTTTGCGTCATCTTGTATCTCATTTTGAAAAACCAATATAAATATATCTTACATCTCAAATTTTATATCTCTTATATCTCTTTTTCTGTAAAAATTCAATGGGTGTGTTTAAAACCCGGAGGACCAAGCAAACTTTTACCATAGTTTGCATCCACATATTTTTCTGAATAATTATTTTGGAAGATGTGCTAACATGTAAGAATGATGTTAGAAAATAGGGCTTTGGAGTTTTTATCATTGGCACACATTTCATCTGAGTTACATATTTTTATTTCACACTGTGTTTCTGAAGCTAATGAAAAAATTTGTTTTGTTCCAGCAGGCTTATGCCATTTGATTTGCACCATGTTTTTTTCAGTGCAAAAATGTGCTGTTTGGCAAATTAATATCTGAAATGCATCCAGTTCGCCCTGGCTTTGACGTCTGTACTTACTCATGTAGACTTCCGGCTCCCTACTGGACTCTGTACTGAATAAACAGCTGGAAGATGGTGATGAACTGCAATTTAGAGAAAAGTATAATCATAAGCAGACAGAATGTACCTACTGTACTTTACCCAAATATACATAGAATATATTAGCATTTATTTTTACATAAATTGGGTGGCATTGAAATAGTAGGATATATTTAAAAATGGATTAAATGATTAATTAAATTTAAACACAGACTGGATCACAAATTAGGGTGACCAAATAATACATGTCAGGAAGGACAAAACGTGACTAAATGAATTAGTCTACAGAGAAGGGCAATATTTCAATTAAATGTATTTAAAATATGAATTCAATTACTTTTAAGTATTTTGTAATTTGTATTTTGCTGGACAGAAAAATATGAATGTAATTTTGTAATAAATACTTTGAGATATTGTATTTTTGTATTTAAAATATTTAAAATATGTAATTTTATTTATTTTCTATCATTTTAAGAACCTTCACCACCAGCCTGACAGACTTTTAAATACAGCCTATCACCTTATTTGGCTGGATGGAATAAATAACATGACACATCCTGTTGGGCCCAGCTTGCTTGCTGTGAACTCCATGAGCAGTAATCCAAGGAAAGAAGCTGCTTTGGTGCTCGGTGCAACTTGTTTTAAGGTAAAATATGTAGTAAGATACAATATCAGATATTGCTCATGGAATGTCATTATAGTGCAGAAAAATAGACCAATTAGCAAACAGCAGTGGTGTGCTCTAGAACATGCGAATAAACTTGCAGCCTGCTAGTGGCTTTCTAGTTAATTTCAACAGGCATGCTCAGGTAGCAGTATCTTGTGGTTTGTCATATATGGAAGCCTTCATTAGTGATAAATTAGGGCAGCTACTTTTATTCCTATGGACAAAATAAATTTCTGTCAATAGGTGTTTTTATAGGCTGAGTCTGTGTAAATGGCAGAACCGAACATTGAACTTGACATTGAATATTATATGCATCACAGACACTGGTTACATTTTATTTTTTTTTGAGCATCTCTCTAAAAACTTTCTTCGAGTTGTGCATGTTCCGCACCCTACTGTAAAACGAAGTGCGAAATTCACACACCCCTGTCAGCCACCGCCACTAATTCTGTAGGAAACACTCCATAAAAAGGGCGTAATGGTTCAGAATCCAAGAGCGAAAGTGTGATAGAAGACTGTGAACATCTGTATTGAGGTCTCCTGGATCGCACCCAACCCCAACCTGCTGCTGCAGATGCAGTCTGTTGAGTGTGCAGCCTGTTGTTGGCACATTATGTTACTAATGGGACAAAAGTAATTTTTCATTTCACAATTAATGCTATAACACACAAAATTATAATTCTTTTTCAAGTTAGAGGAAGCTGTAAATTTTGTAAATATTACACATTAATAGGGCTGTAATGGTACACATATTTGTCGTGTACCATTACTATTTTACATGTGTTTTTGTATTAAACATTACTTGTTTTTTACTTAAATACATTTCTCTCAGTATTTTGTATTTTATTACATTACATTTGATAATCAAGAATTTGCAATTTGTAACAAAATACTTTGTGATGTATTTCTGCCCATCTATGTTAGTCTATTAATTAGTGCACTATAAAACATCAAATTTCCGAGCATTTACGACATTATAGAACTTAAGGGAGTGTAACACTTCACGGTTTTTCCAAACATTTAAATTGTGGCTGAATTTCTCAGAACTCTAAACATAAACTGAAAATGTAACTATTTTGTCAAAACTCGACAAATCTCATGCAAAACAAAACATGCCCATCAAAACCAAAACCAAAACCAATGACAAACAATGTTCTCTCTTGTCAAAACTTCCAGCATAACAAAACTATTACAGTATGTTTTTGGGCTCTGTTTTGACGCTCTAACGCAAAGGATAAACCACAAGATGCAACTAACATTTATGGGTGTATCCAAATGCATTTTGTTAATTTTGCGTGGCATGAAAGGGTTGTTCTAACTCTATACATTTTTCCAGAGGTGTATTTCGTGCCAAAAGTGGTACATAAGCAAATGTATTGAGGCTTACAGTTTTTATTGATTGCCAAGACAAATTTCTTGAAATTGTGCCCCATTTCCCAAAACTGTAAACACGAATGCACAACTGCATACCCATCCTCATAAATTTCTATGTCAAAACCAAACTTTTTTTTTAAAACCATGTAATCCTATATCTAAACTAAACTCTGCCTTCAGACATCACAAAAAAGCCATCAAATACACATACACTACAAAATAGTAATTACACACTGGTGAGATCAATTCAAAACATTTCCTCAGAAACCTGTTACTGCAATGAATAATGGCACTTTTGGTGCAAGAACAACCTCTTTACATGATGAACACAATATAAAGACACAACACATACATTTTCAATTCCTCGATGTACTGTAGTAAAATAAAACTGAAATTGAGTGAAAAAGTAATTCTACTGTAAAAAATATGCAACTGATGAACATAAAATACAGTAAAATAATTTCCATCTATTTACCAATGTCAACTAATGGAAAAAAAAAACCTTAAAGAAAATAAAATCACACTGCCTCAGCATCCCATCTCTGGTCTCTGTCAGGCCAGAAATTCTCATCAACACAGGCAATATTAGCCCTAGCCAGGCAGCGGGGGAATAAACCCCTTGTACAGGGCCTATAAAAAGTATTCGCCCCCTGATTTCTACAAAACAATGACAATTAAATAAAAATCTGTAATATAAAATGTCATTGCATAAATATTCACCCCCTTTTAAGTGACTGACCTAATACAACAGAGGTCCAGCCAATTGGTGCTAGTAGTCTCACAATTAGTGGAATGGAGATCACCTGAGTGTAGTGACTGTGATTGTAAGTATAAATCATCAAGTGATTGTAGTATAAAGACGCCTGCGTCTGGAAGGCCCATTCACTGGTTCATCAGTATTCCTGGCTACCATTACAGCATGAAGACGAAAGAACACTCCAAGCAAATCAGAGAAAAGGTTATTGAAAAGTATAAGTCAGGGGATGGATAAAAAAAAAATTCTAAGGCACTGAACACCCCCTGGAGTTCAGTTAAATCCATCATCAAGAAATTGAAGGAATATGGCATATCTGTAAATCTGCCTAGATCAGGCCGTTCTCACAAACTGAGTGACTGTGCAAGAAGGAGACTAGTGAGAGAGGCCACCAGGACACCTATGACTGCTCTGAAGGAGTTACAAGCTTCAGCAGCTTAGATGGGAGACTGCTTTTTGGCCATCAGACAAGAGGCCATGTTTGGTGCACATCACCACAAACACACCATCCCCACTGTGAAGCATGGTGGTGGCAGCATCACGCAGTGGGGATGCTTCTCGGCAGCAGGCCCTGGAAGGCTTGTAAAGGTAGAAGGTAAAATGAATGCAGCAAAATGTAGGGAAATCCCGGAGGACAATTTGATTCCATCTGCAAGAGAACTACGGCTTGGGAGAAGATTTATTTTCCTGCAAGCCAAAGCTACAGAGAAATGGTTTGAAGACGACAAGGTGCATGCTCTGGATTGGCCGAGTCAAAGCCCAGACCTCAATCCGACAGAGAATTTGTGGCTGGACTTAAAAAGGGC
>JAODKM010000099.1:8798397-8827544 GCA_026780845.1 Petrocephalus sullivani | reverse complement strand
GCGAAAAACAAAAGTTCAACAGAACCAGAATTTTCACAGGCGTCTCATTGTGGGTGTGGTTTCTGGGCACAGAAAACCAAACGTGTGGTCCAGACTAGAATACACTGATTTGTACTGAATGTTATTAGCAAGGGACGGGTTGGAAAAAGAATAAGCAGTGGTTGTTGCAGTTGCTCGTCTCTCCCTACGGAGGTGGGCGCCAGCCTGACCCCGCTTTCTGCGTGTAGGTAAACAGCGCCGTCTGGTACCAAATGTGCAAGGGCAAAAGCTAAAGGTACATCACCTGCGCTCGGCATTTGATGCAAAAGTTGTTCATTAGTTATACAGTGTTCTGTCACATCGGTGAAGAATCTTAGCAAGCATGTCTGCAACCCAGGAGTTTGAGCCGACACCTATTAGTCCAACAGATGCTCAGCAGCGATCTAGGAATCCACGGTATCCATCCTACTGTTATCTTTTGTCACATTTTGCTAAACACAGTGTGAGGTAGCAGTAGGATCCACTGTGTTAATAATCATATGGTTATGTAATATAAAAAAAAAAAATACGTGACAGCCGCCTGGGTATGATCTATGGACTTTCTGATGTAACATATAGGATACAACCTGCATTCACACATTTAATATGACAAATGAGCCACTGAATAAATCAAGTAGTGCCACACTACTTGAGTAAAATAATGATTGAAACAAGTAACTGGTAACCCATATATTCCTCACCCTGTCCACAAACCCCCCCCCCCCCCCCGCCTCACTCACATGGCTGCTGCTCCTGCTTCTCTGCACAGAGGTTGGTCTTGACAGCTGCATGTGTGGCTACTAGCTTGTTCTTTGCTTTCCTTTTGGAGACTGGGTAGTGAGCCTTCGATTCCACAGCATTGGCCTTTATATGAATATTTCTCTACTGTCACTGGTTATATGAAACTCTCACGTCATGTAAATAAACTCAAACGATGGACACTCTTACTGTATACGAGAGAAAGGTACACAAAACAATTCCAGATAAAAGCATCTGATAATATGAGTGGCATTTGTGCATTTGTCGAATTACCGAATTTTAGAAGTACCAGCGTCATCGATCTCTGTCCAGTAACTGCAGGCCAGGAATGAATCTTGTACAGTATTTGCCTGTGTGACATCAATACTAACAGAAAAAATATCAGTATAGATATATAACAAATGGGTGGCCATAACATTTTAAAGATTTCCTGAGGAAATTTACTGAAATGACAGTTTCTTTTTTAACTAGGTGGGAGAAGCTCATATGTACATTTACATTTATATATAAACAGCATAGCATGAAGTTTCATTTTCTGTTAAGTTACATATGTTTATAGGAGGATAAATATAGAATGAAATGGATGAAAAGGTACTTTGTCATGAACAAACTGTGTTTATATTTCTAAGAGGTTTTGTATAAGACTCAACCTTAGCTATTTTGCAAAAATTTGTAAACAATGTGACATAGACAACATTTACATACATTAAAACAACTGTCATCTTTACTATTTTTAATATTATCAATGACAAGTACTGTAGATGACCTTAATTGCTTTAATTTCGCTGACTATTTATTTTAATGCCAGCTTGAAATATAAGAAAAACAAGGAAAAGTTTCTGCCATGAATGTAGTAATTAAACCAAACTGCTTTCAACAACACTTGCTGCATATGTGCGTAATCTGTAAAATAATATACCTAATTACAACTAACAACTGGGTCTGCGAAACAAATAAAGGTATACAATATTTTATTAATGCTCATCTGAACCGTCTAGTTTGCATATATCTGTAGGTTGTGGCTCTGGTTCTTCTATGATGGAGTGAGATACGATTTGCTGGCCACATGGCAGCTCCAGAAGGACAGAAAAGCAAAACATTCTTCATTTTGCACCTCAGTGACTCATCCTGTGCTCATCCCGCGAGATAGCTGATGCTGTACTGGCTACGTGGCCGTTCCTCCATTCCAGATTGCAGGCGTCATGAGGGCAGAGATCGGGTTCAGAGACTATAACGTTATAAATAAATCAAAGACAATAGTAGCACTTTATCCTCACAACAATTCCTGACTGATAAACACTGCCGCCAATCCGGAGTGATGTGCAGATTCGACAGAGCCAATCAGGTGCCACCAAAAACAGGAAGGGAAGAGAGTTAAAGATAAACATGATGACAGAATTGTCAGGGAACGTGTGAAGGTCTAGCTGAAGTGAGAAAGCCAACAGTAGTGCAAATTTTTTCAATGACATTATGTAAGCAAGAAAATGTATAGTTTTAAATGTTCAAATGTCAACATTTCAATCGACATACACGATGGAGCTTGATTTATAACTGTGATAAAGATTAACAAGGCTATGTGATGTTAGTGTTGCTTTCAGATTCCCTGCCTGTAAAATATTCAGAGCTTCCACATCTACCCAACAGCCCTAGGCATCTGACACTTACTATGCAAAGGACAAGATCTTAACCAACCCTGCCACCTATGGGCAGGGAAAGAGTATAGGCTCAATCCATGGATGTCCAATGGCTGATGTATATGAAGTGGGGGACAGGGATTGTACTTTAGAAACCTCAGACTAGCAGACCCCACAATGCAATCATGAAGAATTTAATGACAATGTATTCATATACAAACAGGATTACTTATCGTAATCTAAGTATTCAGTTGGCTGGTTCACAGAAGACTGAGCTTTGCTATGCGACAATGAGGTATGTAACCACTAAAAGGTACGTCACTTTAGCAGAGTTAATGTATGGAGGGATGTTAAAAACATTACAATATAGCTTTTAGCAAGCAATTTAACTCAAACTTAAAAGGAAGAGGTATCATTAGATTGCTGATGGACCACTTACGGGGTTCTAGCTTCTTAGTCAGATGCAGATTATGTACTTCAGCCCAGAATAAATGCCCACTCATTTTGCTCTACTGAAAATCTTGTTATAACATGTTGCTACAACATGTTTGTTCTTTAAACTGGAGAGGCTGTCCTGTCACAAGAAAGAACAGATGTAATATTTCAGCAAATGCCAATTCACCTCACCTGTATTTTACTGCAAACCTGAAAATAGAATTTTCATCCTAAAGCTGCCCAGGCTTTCCACAAGTTCCTTTATATATGGGTTTAATTCATTTTGCATTTAGAGTTAAATGGAAAAAACAACCCCACAATATGACAAAAGCCAGTTCTTTTTTGACAATATTATATCAATATTACTGTAAAATACACTCAACATTTATGTTTATATATTTTTTAATAACATTTTCTTTATGACAAGTGGTTTATGTTAATTTTAATGTTTTTCAAGTTATAATCCATAATTCATAAATCACATTAATACAGTGTTACAAGTTACAATCCATTCAAACAAAATCGGCTCATATCTCTGATTCTCAGTGAATTGTTGGCAAAAATTATTATTGTAAGCTCCTTTTGTTTTTGGGGGATGAAGTGAATTAGCATATCAGTTGCCATCTTTTATGCATACAGTTTGCTTAATTGCTTTTTTCCGGAGCTAGGAGTGATTGATTAACTTCCTCGCGCTGTTTATCAGAAACACTTAAACACTGACAAAATTGTCTATTTGAATGTAGTTTAGAATAAACAGTTGTCAAAGGAAAAATACCCTTTAAATTTATCAACACATTCTGGGTAATGAAGCTTCTACTGCAGTGATTAAGGGGGACGAGGATGCACAGAGAAATGCATGGAACAACTGTAAATGCAACCACTTTGCAGCAATGCAGCACACAAGCAGAACAAGTCCTTTTACCTGACTGTTAGTATTCCAAAAGGTGTTGCATATTTTAGCAACATTTTAGCAGATAAATTCAGAAATAAAAAAACGATACGGCGCAGTGTGGCACAAAGCTATTAAGCTGTTGCTTTGATATATTAGTGGCGAGGGACCCCTTTTCCAGGAATGCAGGAATAATTCACTGTAATGATATCCAGGGCTTGGCCGAGACTCACCCAGGACAGCCTGTTCTTGCCGAAATACCAACAATGCTGTTGCTATGTGAAAAAAAACTGCCAGTGTAAGAGTGTGCACCTCTCCCTCTTAGAAGATATAACATGTATCTACATGCACATACACAATACAAAAAATTTCAGCTAAATATGTGATGATTCAATACACTTTGATTAAGCAATGAGGTGATCTGTCAGCATTGCTTCGTTACCTTCTCTTTCTCTCTCTCTTTCTCTCTCTCTGTCCATCCTCTGGCCATGCCAGGTGTTTCTGTGGGTGTGACTCCCCCTATCCCTTGACCTTCCCACGCTTGGGAATCATCTGACTCGTCATACTCACCTGCCTCCTGTTTGCTCGCCACCCTTCTAAGTATTTTAGACCTCAGTTTCCCTGTGAGCCTGCCTGTCTTGTGTTTTTGCCATGTGCCTTTGTCCCAGTTCTTTAGGCTGTGTATAACCTCTGCCGGTTCCGTGATTAATTTCGGGCACCTCTGTATTACCTTCCTGTTCAATGCCATCTGCTAGTACTCTTTGTTGGCCCTATGCTCCCCTAAAAGCCTGTGTCTGAATCTGCCCTACACTGATCAGATAGAAAAAAAATGTAATACACAGTAATTATTTGCACCTCTTTGATATGTGGCGCTCACCATTATCTTTCCATCCATCCATCCATCCATCCATCCATCCATCTATCCATCCAGGTGCAGTGACAACAAAGAATCTTACCCAAATACCTGCTCTGCTGATCTGCCACCATGGGTGTGTGTGACTTGTCACGGCTTTATTGATTTTTGGCTGATTTCCTTGTAAATTTGAGATAGATATAAGGTTTTGTTTTGTTACATCTGCATTATTATTCCCCTGTTAAAACAAAAAAACAGAACATACTAGTTAAAGCACTACAATAAACAGATGCACACAGATGATGTTGATTATTTATGCATTAATAAATATGACAATTGTAGAATTTTTTCTGGCCCGCACAGATCTGTGGAGATGTAAATGATCACTGAGTCTGATGCCAGGATCCGTCCAAATCACACACTGCAGTTACCCCCATGGTAGATAAGGAGAGACCGAAAGGCAAAAATTCGACAGAGAGCAGTGAGTTCCTTCCTCCATCCTCATGCAGTTTGTTCAAACATTAGAGAGTCACCATGTCTCATTTGTTCATTATCAAGCCAGCCAGAATGTACCTTGGTGGGCCATTTCTTTGACCCTTGTCCATACCTTAGCCCATCAGGGCCAAAAACAAACTTCAGCTGGAACATTTGAAGTTGTATCTTGGTATCTCGTTCAGATCAGGGCGGGAAGTGCTGACCAACTCTGAAAAGTTGAGAAACTTGAGAAACTTACCTTGGTGGATTTATCTTCTCATCGGGTGGTAGTGTTGGAAATGTATGGTACAGTAGATCAGAGTCTGATCACTCCTGTTGAAGTTACTTTTGTGGCCAGAAGTCAGAGGATGCAGAGGTAAATGCAATCCCTCCATTCCCTGGAAGATGGGTAAAGTACCTCCACAGTGGTAAGCCAGTGTCCTGGTTCTCACTTTTAAAAAGGGGGGAGTAGAGGACATTGTCAATAATCAAACTTAGGATTCAGCAGCAACATTGCAAATTTCAGCCTGGTTATGCAACAGTGGACCAACTCTATGTGAGGTTTCAAGGGAACATGGTGACACATTCTACAGACTTGGAGCATGCGTATAATCGCATGACCTGGCATATACTGTGGGAAGTGCAGTAGGAATGTGGAGAACCCGAGGTGCTGCTGCATGCTATTTGGTTCCTGTATGCATGCAGTTAGTGCTGGGTTCATATCCTTGGCACAAAATCGAGGCCATTTAGAGTGGGTGTTGGCCGGCGAGGGTATGGCTTGTCTCTTCTGCTGTTCGTGATTTTCAAGTACAGGATGTCAAGGTGATGGAAAACAGTCTGCCATTGAAGGAGTTAAGCAGTTTAAGTTCCTTGGGATCTCATTCACAAGTAATAAAAAAGTGAATGTAAAATTTAAATGTAGATCAGTTTAGTGATTGGAGCTTTATGGGCACTGAGATGGTCCATGGTGCAGACAAGGTGTTAAATCATAAGGCAGAGCTTACCAGTCAATCTATGTCCTTAAACACATCTATGGTCATGAGCACTGGGTAATGGCTGAAAGTCGTGAGTATAAGTGACATAATTAAGTTTTCATCACAGGGTTGCTGGACTGTCTCTTCAGTTCATAAATCTGCTACTCCTTCTGAACAAGAAGAGTCAGGTGAGGTTTGGGTATCTCACAGGGATGTCACCTGGATAGCTCCCAATGGAGCTGTTCTGGGCTCATCCTAAAGGGGGAAGGTACCTGGGAAAATTCAGAGCACGAAGGAGGGAATATATCTCCCAGCTGTCTTGGCAACATCTAGGGATCCCTCAGAATGAGCTCAAAGTTGTGGTAATGTCAAAAAGAGGTCTGGTCTGATCTGCTCAGCATGCTGTCACCACAACACTCACCAGGAGAAACAGCAGGAAAATGAGCTGAGATTGTGCTATTAGTTAAACGCTGTGTGCGAAGAGTCATTCAGATTTTCAGAAAAGTGGCTTTCAATACATGTATTGATACCTATATTGTATGTCAATTAAAAAGTCCTTTTTGTGAATGAACTAAGCCCTTATAATTTAGTCAACACTTTCTAATCTAGCAGAATTTGGGCTTTTCGCTTCTATAATCATTTAAATTCTGTTTATCACATAAATAGGTTGCATGCTTCGGATTTTTGATATCAAAAAGCAGGTTATTCCAACTGGATTACACTGCAAAACAAAACCCTTCCTTATTCCGCGTCACACAGCAGCAGGGAATTACATTAGAAAAGTCCACTTTCAGGAGCCCTAGCTGATTCTGCACCATTTCAGGTGGTATTTGTGGTATCTGATAGACCTGTTACCTCCCGGCCAGGGTATTTGAATCCCACCCCCACTCTGTGTGTGGATGTCACAAGTGCTCCACATGTTGTGTGGGCTTACTCTCATGGCCCAAAGATTAGCAGTTAGGTGAAGCCTCAGTGCTAAGTTTCCTGGTGTATGTGTGTGTGTGTGTGCCCTGTGATGGAGTGGTCTGCAGTGCGGTGTGTACCCCAGGCCTGTGCCCTGTGCTGCCAAGGAAGGACATGCTGCACTGCAGCGTTTCCCAACCCTGTCCTCAGGGACTCCCAGACAGTTCATGTCTTTAGAAGGAAGCAGAAAGGCAGACAATCTGGGCGTCCTGGGGCTCGGGTTCAGAAACACTGCTGTAGAAGAAACATATAATGTGTACATGGATTATATCATATATGTGTTTAATTTGGAGGATATTTTCATAGACATTGATCAAATTCTATTTCTCTCCTAATAAAGACAGTGATGTAGTTTATAGTAGTCGATTTTCTTAGATGTAGTGACCGAAAGAAGGAGATCGCGAATACAAGCGGCCGAAATGAGTTTCCTCCGCAGGGTGGCTGGGCTCCCCCTTAGAGATAGGCTGAGAAGCTCGGTCATTCGGGGGGGACTCAGAGTAGAGCCGCTGCTCCTCCGCATTTCGGCTGGCCTGGGAACGCCTCGGGATTCCCCCAGAAGAGCTGGACAAAGTGGCCGGGGAGAGGGAAGTCTGGGCTTCCCTGCTTAGGCTGCTGCCCCTGCGACACGACCCGGACAAGCGGTAGGAGATGGATGGATGGATGGATGGATGGATGGATGGATGGATGGATGGATGGATTTTCCTAGATTGTCTTTTTCACATATTTTCCCAACTCAGACATATATTATTATTAAAACATTTTTTTATAATTTTATTATTAATAATAACTGGCAAAAGAGACCCTTGTTGTGAAGTGGTAACCATTTTTCCCTAGTTATAGTCAGTAATAATGTAGTTCCAGTACCAAAACTGGGTTATGTGTTCATACACAATTTGCAGTGAATTTAATGTCATCCAGCCAGAACAACAGGTGGGCCTCATTCAAACCCCAGGCTGCCAGGCTGCTCTTGATACCATAGAACACTTAGCAATCAGGCTTGTATCCTCCACCGTGGTCATTACGGGTCGACAGGTGGAGAGGTAGAGTCGAGTGAAAGGTGACAAAAACATTTCTCTTTCAATACTGTAGCTTCTTTCCCAAGTTGCCCCCGGAAAGGATGATATTAAAAAGAGTTTTGGAGCATTGCACTTCTTTGGCACACCTGTTGTCCCAGGAAGATTACAAATAAACAGGGGGTGCATGATGCTGATAGATATTAAGTGTCCCACACTGAAACATTTCCAAGGCTGCAGCATCCAGTAAATTTCAATATTCCATACAATTGCAGTCAATACAGTACATATGCCAATAACAGGAGGGCTAGGATTGGTCAGTCCTACTGTAGAGATAATTGGGTGAAGATTTCATCCATCCATCTTCCATAACTGCTTGTCCAGCAGAGGGTTACACTAAGCCTGGAGGTTTTTTCCAGGGGGAAATTTAGAGACACCAATTCACCTGACTACGTGTGGGAGGAATCCCATGACCTTGCAGCACTAGCCTCTGAATCCTCGGACATGTCCTCAGAATATGTAAAGTAACTGGCAATAGCTATATGCTAAGAAGCACTATCAGTGTTTCTCCAACCAGTCCTGTGGGACCCCCAGACAATCCATGTTTTTGTGGCCTGACTAGCAGGGACCTGGACTGTCTGAGAGTCCCGGAAGGACCAGGCTGAAAAACACTGCTGTACATTACCCATTGTAAATGCGCAGGTTGTGTTTTATGAATACCTAATTTAGCACTGCGTCATTTTTCATATATTTTCTACCTAAAAAACAATATGCAATTTAATATCAACAACAACTTTTAATAAGTATTTATCCGTCCATCAGTGGATTCCTTAAACTGCAGTACACAAGCTGTAATTTTGTTGATTGTCATTAATGCTGTATGGACGTGCTTACTCCAAGGGAAATTGTAGTTCACAGTGAAAGAGCGAGAAGGGTAAATGAAAATCTGAGGTAATGAAATTAGAGATTAGAGATGCTTTATTGCTTTTGAGAGAGTTGGGAACTGGGACTTAAAAATGTTTATGGCTTCTGCTGAGAAGACTTCAGGTTTGATGCAAAGTTCATTTGGCTCACTCTTTCTCTGAAAATGAAATGTGAACATATTTTACATTTTATAGCCCACTACAACTGTACAATAACTTGTAAGGCAATTTTTATTTCCAGTTTGTGTAGCATAAAACAAACATTTGTCAAAGGTTAGAAAAATGTGGAAAAAATTTTATGTTACATACTTATCATTTTAAGATCTGTTTTCAAAAACAGACTAGACCTAAAATCAGGTTGTGTTGTGATGATTAAATGCCAAAATTCAAATGCATGATTTTATTAATGGTGATAGCCAAATTTGTAAGGGAATCAGCTGTACCTTCAGTAGATGGAGCAGGAGGTTTGGGGAAATGACTGAATGTCAGCTGTCACTCTCAGAAAATGTTTTTTATGAGATAATGCTCGTAAACTATAGCTCCTGCAACCACTAAAAACAGTGTTTCTGGTTAAAGGAGTGTGTCAGTGTCATTGGTAAATTTAATTTAGTAAAATTCAGTAAATCCAAAAACATCAAGCTTACGGCTAGTAATCATACTCAACAGCTTTGTAAGTGGCCTCACAATACAATAATTCAGCTGTATTTCCACTGTGGAGTTGTGAATTTTGAATGCCCGCTGAAAAAATACAGAATTAAGTGATTTCAACAAGTACAATGTATTATATTAAATTCACAAGTTTACATTGTATGGAAAGCACATATAAACAGAACTGGATCTGATGCATGTGTCTAAATTGTTAATTGTTAAACATATTTTTAAATTGACTTTTACAATTAAAACATGCATTTTTTTCAGATAGAAAAAAAAATCTCAAAAAACAAGTGATTATTTCTTTTGTTTTTGTCATATTTTCCCATCAGTTTAAACATAGTTAGATTTTTTTAATGTATTCTGTATTATGCACGCTGTATAAATTGTACTCTGGCCGTGACGTGGCTGCCGCTGCCAAGGCTCGTCAGCAGCCCCCATTATCTGTGTATGAAAAGAGTATGCATCAGTTTCAGGCAGCATGCATTTTGCCTGATTGATTCATCACACATGGCATTAATAGATGACCAAGGTTGTGCAATATAAAGGTCAATGACTGGAACAATTACCACTGAGTTAGGCTCTTAACCTCACACTTCACTTGAATGATTCTGGTAATAGCATTCAGCAAAAAAAATTAGTGAACAAAAGCACAAGCAAGTTAACTTTCATTTGATAAAAAAAACCCCGCTATGCAGCAAATGAAATATGATTCATTTCACACATGAGTTTTTGATTTATTGTAATCATCCAACAATGTAAAGACACTTTTAAAAATGACTAAGGTCTTGTTTATTTTATTATTATTTTATTTATAAACTCAGTAAACCAGGGTTTCGGGCCCCATGGATTTTGTTGCTGTGGTGTAAATGGGTAGTAACTCGTATTTGGCATGGAGTCTGCTGAAGAGAGGCACACAGGCTGCTAAGGCACATTTGTCGATCTATTAGGGCATCATAAACTGGAAAATGGAGATGGAGTGGAACTGGAATGCTGCAAACAGCTCATGCGTGCCTGAAATGGACTGTTTGGACCGATTTTTATACTCGGTGGTTAAGTTTGATTTATACTCTTGGGGGTTTAAAAAAGAAATCCTTCCTGAAACACGAAACCTATGCCAATGCAGTCACATGTTGTTCTTTTCCATAAATCATTATGCAGGTAATAAAATGCAACATTTGGGGAGAAGCACCAAGCAAATAAATCATTAACTTAGATGCTTAATTGGATGTCATGCATAGTGTATAGTGTATTCGCTTGTATACGGCTGACAAAAAGTGCATGTAATTCATACTGAAAAAAAAATATGACATTTAGTTTCCTGTATTTCCTCAAAATGTCAGCTAGATACACACACAGTTTGGTTATGAGTGTCTGTCTGGGGGAAAAAAGAAATAGATCAGAATATAATTGCAGTTGATTCATCTTTGCCTGCCACACATCACTGACAGAATGGATTAAAGAAAACAAGCCGGACATTTAAAATGGATGAAGAGCCAACAGCAAAAGCGTGACTGAGAAAAGCCAAACAAAAAGTCGTGATAAAACTGCGATAAAATGCCAGACAATAATTTGTTCTCAGATTAAATGAATTTGCTTTACAGGGACTTGCAGATTAATGGCGAGCTTTCATTTCAGTTCTTTTATAACCACATTGAAATCTGGACCATGAGTTGCATGCTGACGTTCTCCTACCCCCACATACCTCATCTCCATGCATTCACTTGCATCTGCATCACAAGGGCAAGCATCTCGCTGGATGTCTGGGCGTCTCCAATGGCACTGGCTTTAGCTAAGGATCACCATAAATTGAAGTACCCCTAATCTCATAATGTTCCTCTTTAGCATTCCCAAAGACCACCTTGCATCCAATGTGAAGGTGGCCATGTGAACTCACGTACAATCATCCATGAGATGAATCTTCCTAGTCTTTCAGATAGTTAGAGCTGTGCCCTTGCAATATATTTAGTCACCATTCATTCTACTCAATGCAATGCAAATAAACGTGCTACTCAGGCTAAGGACATGCAATCAATCAATATTCAGGCTATATTTGTTTTTGTCATAAATCTAAGTGCTGGAAGGTAACAAAGCAAAGACCCCATTTTCATGAAAGCAGCTTTGAACAAAGCGTTTAAGAAATCACTTTTGAAACCATAAAGACAATTAAAGCAAACTCTAAATAAATTCTAAACAGACTAAATAAATTTTTTTCATTTGTCAAATCCCTTTTTAGCAAAGTGACTTTGGAAGGGGTTAATAGAAGATGCAGGCAAATATTTAATGATTCATTGTCTGGGCGTAAATATTTGGTCCAACCAAATACATTGTTTAGTCTCCAAATATCAGCTTTGCTACGACTTATCGCTAACCAATGACAGGCATACAATCGCCCCGTTTTTGTGATGCTTGCAATGCTCTGATCCGGACAGCGGGCAGAGTTACGTGATGTAGCCACTGAAGAAAGAGACACAACTGAAATGGGGTTAACAGAATGAGAAGAAAGCAAAGGAGAGACTCTGCACTGCGAATCCAAGAGAAAGAGAACGCTGGCATCAGTCAGAAGTCATTGTAATGAGGATTAGGACGGAAATCTGAGTTTGAGAAGAATGCCTTGGTTCAAGGGAAAACAAAAACCAGCTATTTATAGCACATGCAAATAAAGATGCCATGAACTGAATATGCTCAGCCCCCCCCAGTACCCCGACCTTCCTCCCATCTCCCATGCAGCACCATGAATTCATTGTTTTTTTGCGCTCTAAAGAGGGAGCGTGTGCGGCAGCCGCACATGCCCTGTCTGTATCACCGTGCCGCGCTGTTTGTGAGTGTAGTCCTTTTCCTCAGTGCTTATCCTTCACAGACCTAGAAGGACTTCACATTTTAAGATGTTTTTCAGGGGTTTTACAGAGGGTTCCCGGAATTTGATTTATAATGTTCACTACGGCCTTTGTAAACATGAAGTATTAATTTGGACTATATTTATATATTTTTTATGTATTATTCTGCAAATTTTCTTGATGTGTGCATCTAAAAGGTCACCTCTGCACAATGTTACATCAATATTATACATATATATATATATATATATATATATATATAATACAGTGTGTGTATATACAGTATATATATACACACAGTGCCTTGAAAAAGTATCCATGCCCCTTGAACTTTTTTACATTTTGTCACCTTACAACTACAAACTTAAATGCTTTTCATTGAGATTTTATATGATAGACCAACACAAAGAAGCACATAATAGTCACCTAATTAGATAATAGAGTCCACCTGTGTGCAATTTAGTCTCATTATAAATACACCTGTTCTGTAAAGGCCTCAATGGTTTGATAGAGAACCAACAATACCATGAAGACCAAGGAACTCACCAGACAGGTCAGGGATAAAGTTGTGGTGAAGTTTAAAGCAGGGTTAGGTTATAGAAAAATATCCCAAGCTTTGAACATTGTTCAATCCATCAGCCAAAAATGGAAAAAGTATGCTACAACTGCAAACCTACCAAGACATGGCTGTCCACCTAAACTGACAGGCTGACCAAGGAGAGCACTGGTCAGAGAAGGAGTTCACCTTCCAGCAAGACAATGACCCTAAACATACAGCAAGAGCCACAATGGAATGGTTTAGATCAGAGAATATTTGTGTTGGAATGGGGGGCTGAATACAAATGCACGGCACACTTTTCATATTTTTATTTGCTTAAAAATTTGAAAATCATGTATCATTTTTGTTTCACTTCACAATTATGTGGTTCGTTGTGTCGGTCTATCACATAAAATCTCAATGAAACATTTTAACATTTAACTTTGTGGTTGTAAGGTGACAAAATGTGAAAAAGTTCAAGGGGCATGAATACTTTTTCAAGGCACTGTATGAACACATGTATATTAACTCAGGTGACTAAACATATTTAAGGCATTCCTCTTTGTTGATTTATTCTTGGTGAAATGTGTTCCTTAGGGACAATAAGTGGGCAGGTGGAAGGAAGATAGATTTAATGATTGATCTCCGTGCTAATCTGATGAGTGATTTAGACCAGAAGCTGGCAAGCTTGGCTTATGCCGTTGAATTTGACATGCCATTAGCTGGTCCCACAAAGCTGTCCAAAAAATTGGCCAATAAGACTCAGGCATTCATAAAACTGATTACAGTTATTTTCTTTATATATTCTTTGCAGTGTGGTCATATGGCATGTTAACCTTTAAACAATTCATATAATTATTGGTTTATACTAAATTTGGCAAGGATATTGAATTACCTTCATTACCTTAATATGAAATAAGTCCAACAAACGTGCCCATTTATCCTAAAATGCCAGGCAGCAGTGCAGTCGCAGGCTTCTGTGGTAAGTGAACCATTAACACTGTCTCACCTGGATATAACTCAAAGGAGATAAAGAGAGGATGGGCCACTTTCAATTAAAAACTAGCAGCGAAATGATTTGCAATTAAAAATGTGGAAATCTGGGGGATAGGACTATAGACCCACAAAGAAAATGAATGATGACACTTTGATCTTGGGGCAGCATGCCATGCATGCTGATGTTAAGCCCGCTGTCTCTGGGCTCCTCATCTGCATGCACAATGCCACATCTTATTCTCTCCCCTACCTTCAGTCTGCACCTGCTAGATCGTACTGATGACACCCCAAAGGTGTCATTATAGTGGCCCTGAAGTCCAGAACAGTTCTGCACAAAAAAAGATATTTCAGCTCTGTGCACTATGAGGGAATATCCTAATAGTATCAGATAAGCTCAATTGTATCTCCACTTACACCTGCTGTGCAAGTCAACTGAGAAATGTACTGGGATTTTATAAAGAACAAGAACAAAACCTGAGACCCACTTTTTTGTGACTCTCTCCTTTAATTGTACATAGTGTTCTCTGCTGAGTTTCATATTACTACTGTGCTCCTTTCTCTGACATACACATTTGTTCAGCTTCTTATTTTCTGCCTTTCTCCACACCTTCCCGCCTCTTGGCTATACATCTGTAATTACAGCACCTAAACTGTTGCTCGTAGTATTTCATATCCAGAATGGATCTTCTGGCTCAGTAAGCCAGCCAGCGCTTCAGTTAGCTTTGAGATTTATAACTGCTTACTTTCAGGCTGTCCGCTCCCTCCAGCCTTATCAGTTGTGATACAATAAACAGGCAGGGAAATGCCATGTCAGAGCTCCGCTGGTCATTTGATCAAGGGCAGTCACGCCATAATATGGCTCCCTGCCTGCTGGAATGGATGGGACCCTCGCAATGAGGGGATGAGCCCGTGCCATCTGTCAGCTTAAATGACTGATCTCGGTCACTCTGCCCTCATAAAACGTGTACTGCCTCTTGAAGGACCTTACAATGCTGAAACACTGCCTGCTTCCAGCACAATCAACGCGAGCTGAAATTTGGTAGCATTCATATCCCCCAAAATGGTTTCATGTAGGGCTGCCACTAGTGACTATTTATCTATTGATTAATCTATTAACTATTTTAACGATTGGTCAGTTAATTTAAGCGATTCATTTTCCTCCGGAAAATTAAACTGACAGTTTCATTTAAGTAATTTTTATTTTGACAAGAAACTGTATGTCATTGAAGGGGGTTAGATAATTGACTCCCAGTTTTTGGCACTATAAAGATATTACTTATGGCTACAATTAGATTAGCAGTAATGAGAGATGCATTGTGATACACAAAAAGTTAATCTGTATAAATTCAGAATATCATATGTTTATTGAATTTGGTTAGTGGCACACACCACAGGTGACTGTTTTAGTAAGTCATGGAAGTGATAAGCACTGATATCACAGTGAAGGAAGGGACAGCTCAGCAGCCACAACATCATATAAAAGAGGAAATATTGTGGTTAAATAAGGTTTTATAAAGTTACATGTAAGAGTCGGTAACCATTGCTGTTGATATTAAAGTGCTCATTTTAATTTCGGCTAAATTGCCTAGCAAATCCTATGTAGTAAAGGCAGTATCCCTGCCTTGTGCCCTGAGATAGAATCCAGGCAGTCAGTGACATTGCCTGGGATAAAAGGTTGGAAGACTGATGGATACGCTCTCCAACAAGAGTTTCAGATCAAATTCTAGGTGTCTCATACCTCCCAAAATGGGCAGCATAAGCATCACTTATACATTATATGGATAAAAGTTTTGAGACACCTGGCCATTAACCGTACAGGAAGTTTTATGTCATCCCATTCTAAATCCATAGGCATCAACATGGAATTGGTCTTCCCTTTGCAGCTATAACAGCTGCCACTCTTCTGTGAAGGCTTTCCACAAGATTTTGGAGTGTGTCTGTTGTGGAGATTTTTACCTATTTATCTAGAAGCACAGGTCAGGCACGTGAAGGCCTGGCTCACAATTTCCATTGTAGTTTATCCCAAACAAGTAGTTTGAGTAGCTTGCAAACCCTACAGACTATTTTTAAGGTGCTGAAAGTGCTACATGCAAAGTGTTACAATGACTTGTCACGAACTGAAAATCTCAACCCTGAATCTGAAAACTAATTCTCTTTTCCCTGCTGTGCAAACATTGGACCAAACCGTGAATCCAAAACTGACATTTGTACTGAACCATGAATTTTGTGTTCCATTACAGCCCTAATACCAAAGAAGGAAAAAGGCAAATAATGGCTGTTCAGTACACACAGCTCTTGATATTCTCATTCCATGGAAGTGATATAAAGACAATTCTTTAGTTTTTTGTTTCAGATCAATTGAAACACTGAGGTATATTGGATTGTACCCGGGTTGGCTCCAAAAATAGTATTGTCACACTATTAAAACGTCATGACTTAACAAGTTGATGAAAAAGATGAAAATTTCAGGAAGAGATGAATTTGAAATGGAAAGTAATGGAAAGTATTATCTTTAGTAATTGTAGTTGCACATGATTGGATATTGTTGATATAACCGGCTACAAGCATGTAAACCATGAAGTTCTTTTTCTAAAGTTTCTCTCTAAACTCATTATATCTGTGCTAGGCTTGTACGACCTTTATCGTGGGGGACCATATAATCTCTGGACAATATGACAGTATGAAAATGAAAAATATAGCAATGTATGTCATAGAAAACAAGACTGTAGAACAGGAGTGGGCAATCTTATTCAGAAAGGGCCCTGTGGGTGGGGGTTTTTCTCTGCAACTCCCTAATTAGGTTACTAATTAGAGGATTGATTGGCAGACAAGTCCTCACACCTGGGTTTGAACAGCAGACCTAAAGGTTATCCAAAAACCTGCATACACACTGGCCCTTTGCGGATAAGTGCCCACCCCTGCTCTAGAACAAGATGAAGATGTATTGATACTTTATTCAGATCATATTAATACTACACAACACAAACACACGCCTGGTAGGGACAGAAACTCAGAGAACCAGAGATTAGGATTTTATTTGGGAGATTAAGCAACCAGAAGTGAGATTGGCTGGCAGTCAGTGTCACGGTTCAAAGAGGGTCAAAAACCAGGAAGCTTGGTCGTACACAATCACGATGGACGGGAGAGAAACATGCAGGTTAAACTCCGGGGCAGCGGGGATGAAAGAGGACAGGAGCAATGAAGGTAAATAGAGAAGTGGTGAGACAAAAGACAGCCGCTAACCACTCAGTGACCACCATGTAAGGAAGCAATACCTCGCACTGAGTGTGAGGGGCAGGTGCGTATATAAACACTGCAGAACAGGTGCAGGTGCTAATTGGGGCAATCAGGAGAGCCTGCCCTGCGCAGCGTGACACATGGAAAGAAGCCAGGAGGAAACTTACTTTTGTACCTTTGAGCACCGAATTCACCAGTAGGACATTCAGCAGTACAAACAGCTAAAATTATAAATCGACAGGGGCTTAGAAATTAGAAGAGAACAAAAATGAATCACGCATTAATAACTGTGAAATGTAAAACAAGTTCAATGAACTGAATAAATCCAAACACAAAGGAAGTGTTTGGCTCCTACGGTTAGAATAATAGCTAATAAAGATAGCTCCATTCCACATTCGCACTTTGTTCTTTGGTTCATCTGATTATTAACCATCAATCAGTTATACAAATCAAAACCAGCTGGGCATCTTTAGCTCATGTGGCTTTTATCCTCCCTTAAATGCTTTTCTGGCTTTCAGGGCTGGCTTTACTTTTTCTTCTAATAACATATTTTACTATAATGCAATCAAGCTATAGTTGGTGAGTTATATTGGTAGTCTTAAATAGTGAATTTAAAGTTTTGTGAAATTTACTTAGGGTGAAGGCAATGGCATATAAGCTTTAGCAGCCTAAGTGGAAAATAGGTCACTTTTTTGTTTGACTTGTTTTTATTTACATTACTTAACAGTTTAATTAATTTAGCTGGTTGTAGTGCATTGAAATATTTTATAATTGTAATTCATATTATTCATTATTCATAAGGTGGCCCCCTGGGTAGCACTGTTTCTGCATACCTTCATGGTTGGGGGTTCAAATTTCACCCCCAGTTTGCATATTATCCCACATTTTCCAGATTCTCTAGTTTCCTACCACACTCAAAACACATGGGGTGTTTGGCAATACCATGAACGAAAAGAACGTCCTTGCATTCTTGGCAAGCACATTCTTGCTAACTTGCCTCCCAAGAGCGAAATTGGGATGCAATGAATCGTGACTTTGTTCTCGTTCAGTGAGGATCCCTGGCATTTGGGGCTAGCCAAGAATGACATCTGGGGATTTTTTCCATCCTCCATACTTTTGTTCTTGAATATTGGAACTATACTAGTACTTAGTACGCGAGAACACAAGAACAGTTAAGTATGCATATTAATAAACATCAATTAACTTATGCAAATTGACCTCTGTAAACTCCCCCATCGTGCGTGTGCCTTATAGTGGACTGGCATTCCATCTAGGATTTTAATTCCCCTGTGCCCTCACAGCCTGGGATGGTGGGCTTGTATGAGGGTGATTGTTTTACAAACATCTTTTACCTAAAATGTATGTGTATAGAAAAGCCTTTGTCTGTGTAAATAATAACATTTATGAACAGTAACTATGGTACTTTTGACACTCAAATTGAATAGGTTACAAAGTGAATGTGCAGGGCTATATCAACAGAAAGTGGTAAATAGAAATGTAGGGCTATATTTTTAAACCATGGGCTGGATTATCTTGTTCCGTCAGAGGTGTGAAATGATCTGAAACATAATAAGATAGTAATATGCTATCCTGATGGATAATCTCCATTTTGTGCTCAATAGTGTTCCACGTTTGGGGATGGATAGATGGATGGATTGTGTTCCACATCAATAATCTCGTCCTGTCGCCCGCTCTCTGCCTCAAAGAATATTTGTGATATTCTCTGCTACATCCCACCCCAGACAGTCTGGCACTGCACAGAACCACCTGGTGGCTGGACAACAGTTGAGGCATTAGTGCTGTTTAATAGACCAAGCAAATTGATTGAAATTAATTGAGCAGAATGTGATTTAACTACCTAACTAGTAAATATGATGCCATTTATTTTCAATTATACTTGCCAAGTTTTGACAAAATGATGTAGGCCTAAATAACTATATGCAGTATTATTATGTTTCTAATTACACTACTTAAGTTAAACTGCAAGACCCTGCCCTCTGACTTGTCTGACTTATTTTATATATTAAAAAACACTTAGATTAGAAATTAGTTTTTTCCTGCTTTCTTGCATAATGTAATCTTGGGCCCTGTATCTCAAAGCAGGATTTCTTGCTTAGCTGGATAACTTTTCAGATTTAAGGTACCCAAGGTTAAATGGACTTTATCTTCATTCACTTACATTTAACTCATATGATTTTCATGCCACACAACACTGGATGGTCCAGATGGATGGAGTTCTGCATGGCTGGTCAATGACTCCTTAATGATTGAGGCATCAACAAGGAGGTGGTAGATTGATGTTGTGATGGTAGGCCCCTGTAAGGTCTCTGTTGGTAATGTACTGTTTGTTGCTGATGTCAGTTTCAGAAAAAAATCTGGACAACCCCATTTTAATGCATTTGTTCTCTATTCTGTCTATTTGTCTCTATTTTAGCCAGGTTTTGCCTTATAATAAAAGGCTCTGGGGCAATGGAGTAATACATAGCAAATATTGCAACAATCTCAAATTTTTTTTCTTAAATTTTAGACTCTTCAGATGAGCCCCCGTTGGCTTTGATGACAGCATTGCAGACTCTTGGCATTCTTTCACCCAGCTTCCAGCAAGCATTCTGGAATGCTTCTCCAACAGTCTGGAAGGAGTCTCCACAAATTCTGAGCACAAGTTGACTACCTTGCTCATATTCTTTGATCCAATTCACTCCAAACCAGCTCGATAGGGTTAGGTTGGGGGATTGTGGGGGGGCAGGTCACCTGTCACAGCACTCCATCTCTTTCCTGGTTCATATGATAGTACTTACTACATAACCTCAAGGTGTGCTCTGGGTTATTATCTTGTTGAAAAACAAACTATTTTCAGCAGCTGTACCCAGACCTTTGACAGGTACTGAATAATAAGATATTGCTCATGACAAGAGGCCAGGGTTGTTCAGGATATGACTCCAGTCAGTCACACACACGCACACATATTCACGGATTCCCCTAACTTCAGCTCTTTTGGTTGTGCGAAGACACAACCCTGAAGGCATGAAGTCGTGGGGCTATCTACTGAGTCACCTCACTGCTTTGTTAGTAAGTCTAAAAATTGCATAGTATACTCTTATTAAAAGACAATGTTCTGTAGTATCTTCACCCGTCATTCTTCAGACATTGTTGGAAACTAGTAGACACCAAAAATTACATAGAATTACAAGAGAGAGACATTTTTTAAATAGGGATACTATTTTAACTTGCATGGCCTTGGAGGGATATTAAAGTGACATAATTTTTCCTTAGCAGATACTTTCATCTAAAGTGATGTATATTTTTTGAAACAGCAGGGTCAGCCAATCATGGAGCAATTAAGGACCTTAATTAAGAGATCTCACTGCTGACCCCAGGATTAGAACTAGCAATCATCCAGTCACAAGCACAGCATCCTAACCTGCTGAGCCACACACCACCATGTAAAAACCTCCAAAAGAATAGTCTCAAAACATTAAAACTGCATCAGACAGCACACATGAAGTGAATGCAGAACTGGAAGCGATAAAAATCTTTGCAGTAATTCCTAATCTGAATAAAATAAACACACGCACATACAATTTGGGGAATTATATTGCAGCAATCATGTCTAGCTGGTGGACACACAGAATTATTTTCTATGGTGAGTAAGTATACTGGGCTATCAGTCCGTCTATCTTTCATAACTGCCTATCCCAGGAGACATAGGGCATGAGGCTGGAGACATCAAACAGAAAATACCAGCCAATTGCGGTGAGACCATTCACACATGTACAACATAGTCCAGACAAGCCCAATGACTTTCATTTAGGGCCGATGTCACCCATGAGTTATATTGATTTATATCCAGTTAGAAGAGATACAGTAGAATAACCAGTGTATTTTCAATAAACGCTAGAAAGCACTGGATATGGTTTTGTAAGATGGAGATTCCCCCACGGGGATCAATAAAATATATTCCTTTAATTTCATTTGCGGGTGGCTACATCTCTATGGAGGCGAGCTTGGCTGTGAAGGCACCTAGGGAGCTGGGGGTCAAGAGCTTTGCTCAAGAACCTACAGGTTGTCATACTTGGCATTAGAGTTATGCCCATAGAAATTAATGGAGAGTCCCAATAGCGATATGAACACAGGCTGTGTGTGTGTGTGTGGGTTTGCATAGACCACGTTCGGGGGCTGAAATGTCACCAATGTGCGGTAAAACCGTAAACTTCGAGACATTTTCTCAGGTGCCTATTTGAATTAACTCAATTTCATATAAACCCGTGAATGCAATCAAAAAACTGAAAATGCCAAAATATTGTACAGTATTTGGGTTTGTTACTCACGGTTACGGTTAGAGCTGAGTGGGGGTTAAGATAAGGGTGTCGTGATTGGGATTAGGGTTTTTCCCATAGAAATGAATGGACAGTCCCCATTTAGATAGGTATGTGGGTATGTACGGTATGTGTGTGTGTGTGTGTGTGTGTGAGCGAGAGAGAGAGAGAGAGGTTGTCCCATCCCCTGCTTTATGGCCTGTGATTCACAGGATTGGTGTTTATGGAAAATAGATGGATGGATGGCTCAGTTTACTTATTCACCATGGGAATTAATTCTGCCTGTCTAGCAACTAAAAGTGATTGGCACAATGTCAATCCATTTTTGTTTTCATCACCAGGAATAACTGCAATGCTTTTTCTGGTCTATTTCTAGTTCTGAATGGAGACAAAAAAGAGCCCCTGCTGTATTTCTAGACCTTGAAGCTAATGCAATTAAGCTTAATTCACATTTACTGTGACCTCTTGCATATTTCATGTTCATTCATATTTACTAAGGTGAAATTGTAGAAATACAAATGATAATGCAGTGTCCAGCTAAGGCTTTCATGGGCAAATTAAATTCATTAGCAATATTACCGGCAGGGACATAGCTGGAAATTCTGGGCCTTGTGACATGTCACCTTGACCCTCACTTAAATGGGTAGGCCTTCCAACTTTCAATCTGAAGACATGCAGGTCCCATGGCAGATAGAATTTGCCAAGCGTTAGATTTTGGGGCACCATATAAAATGCCCCTGAATGAACCAGGGTATCCAATCCCATCTGACACCCCTGATCAAAGGCACACAGCTTCAGTAAATAAATCAAGAAGAAATGGGTGTGTGCTGACTTCTGCTTCAGTTTCAATGTTTTAAAACTGTACTCTGTTTCTGTATTGTTTTCTCCATGTAGTACAAAGCTAATGGGAATCTCAAAAATTTCAGGTAGTGTGTGTTTGTACCCTGTAATAGATTTGCATCCTTTCCCCTGCCTTATACCCTTATTCTACATGTGTTTCAGACCCCACCACGACCCTGACCATGATAAGAAGTTGAAGGATGAATCGATGGTTTAAAGATACAATGTAGTATTTCGTTAGGACACAGTTTTTATAGTCAGTTTGTGAATGTGAATCTAAGATTGCTACCAATTTACCCATTAAATAAACTCCATGGCTTATATACTGATCAGCCATAATATTATATAATATTGACAGGTAAAGTGAATAACATTGATTATCCCATTACAGTGGCACTTGTCAAGGGCGCCATTGTATATTAGGCAAGTGAGCAGTCAGTTCTTGAGGTCGATGAGTTGGGAGTAAAAATGGGGAAAAGCGGAAGCATCTGAGTGACTTTGACACGCGCCGAATAGTGGTAGCTAGGTGACTGGGTCAGAGCATCTCCAACATGGTGGGTTTTGTGGGTGTTCCTGTTATGCTGTGCAGTTAGTACACCTAGTAGGGGTATAACGGTAAACGCTTTTTACCGTTTACTGAACCACTGGGTACACTCCCGACGGTTCAATATGCACACGTGATCCGCGGCATTACAATAGGCCTGTCATTTTCTAATATGTATTGGCTTGATTATGAGACAGTGTTTCTTCCCCAAAGAAGTACGTCTAAAAAACTGGGGTTGTCTTGGTTTTGTGGGCTTGAATTTAAATTTATTATGCAACAGCAGATGGTGTAAATTATCCGCCTCCTAGGCTAAAGGTAGCCGCATACTTCAAACGTAATCAGTGTCGTTTCAGCGAGGCGACATTGTGTGAGCGGTGACCCCACCCACTGTCGACAACTGGCCAACGTGACAATGTGGGGTTGATCAGCCTTTGGCATGCTCTGTACCACACCACTCATATCTTTAAATGGTGTAAATTAATATGTGTATTTGTATATTTATATTAACTGGAAATGTCATATGCATGTGATGCTGGCCGATGAATGTGTGTGTGCATAGCCGTGAGTATTATGTACACTTCTTTATTAAAATTACTCAACCACTCACCACAATGTTTTTTTGCCAACTTTATGTGGGTCTGCTGCATCAAAAACATTCTCTCTTGAGTTGTGGAACTTGCAATATTTATATGTAATATTTAATATCTACACTGTGCTGCGATTGCCAGTGGTTGCTTTTAAACAGTAATATGTGATAAGTGATATTAATTTAATATTGCCTCTACAGGTACTGTACATACTAGTACACAGATAATTTAAAATAGAATAGACAAAGCGCCTACAGGTTATAACAGTAGAGTTGGAGACCACGCCTCAAAGTGTCAGGGCTGTTTGTGGACATACACAATATTAGGTAGGTGCTTTAAATGTTATGGCAGATAAGTGTACAACAAAACCTTGAATTCATAACACAGGCTATGAACTACAGGCAAATCACACTGATTCTTGGTAAGATGATTTAGAACAAACATCAGCCATCCAAGACTGCATATTGCTTTCTAATTCACCAAAGGCATAACTATCTTAGGTGGAAGACAAAATCTTAACACAAATGACTTCTCTCGTCTATGATAGAATGGAACAGTCGTTATTTGCAGTGCGATCTTCACCTGACAAACCCTGACAATGACCTCTGCAGCGTTACTCCATGAGTTTCCCAGCAATGAATTCATTTCCAGCAATGAATTCATCTACTCCCAGCCCACATCAGTGCAAGTCTTACGGCAAATACTGCAATGTTGTTCTTTATTTTTGTCAAAAACCCTTGTAAAGTTGGCCCCGCATCTGTTTTCCAAGGGGATACACTCCAATAGCAGAAAACTGTGGGTGCTTCATAAGAAAAACTTCTGGAAAGGAGTGGCAGCAATTTTTCAGCTAAGTAGTTTCACAAGTGGAAATCTCAAAGGACTGCAGCTCTTTTCTGCAGGATCAAAGTATTTCCATGCAGACTCACTGTCTACGTGGAACTTGTGTTTACGAGTCACTCTCAGTGCTGAGGAACAACATGGGGCTACAGAAAGGGGCTGTCTGAGAGCATGCAGTGCCTGCAGGCAGAAACTAGAAGACAAAGCTATGTTCAAGATAGCAGCGTGAGGCTCTTTGAGCTCTGCGTGAACATAGAGGGGTCTGCTGACTTTGAGATTACTGCAAGAAAGGCGCCGGGCTGAGCAGAGTGACGAAGCCTGCTCATTCCCTCCACATCTTCCTCATTGCTAGTCATGTAATAAAACTGAGTTCTGGTTTACACTCAGCCCCACATAATGGCTGCTGACCCCAATGCCCAAAGCCACCCCCACCATAACCGTGCCCCCACCGTCTGTCAATAACCGTGCAAGTACCGCTGTGGTACCCTGGGCAAGGTACCGTCCCCAAGCACTGCTCCCCGGGCGCTCACGTAGCTGCCCCCTGCTGTGTCACATTGTCACATGGGTTAAAGGCAGCGGACACATTTCGTTGTTGCGTGCTGTGGTGCGTCAACAATGACGATTAATCACCTTCATATTTCCCCTATTGCTGCCTTTTGGTTTTTTTGTTCCCCCAAGTTCTGAGTGATGAAACAAGCCTGGAACTTTGCATTAGAAAAGCAATAAATATTTTAAATTTTTATTCAATACACGTTTCCCTTGACATTTTCATATGCATGACAATTATTATTAATAATTAGCCATATTTTTCAATTACGCAGTTTGCAATGATATGAGGATACAGCAACAATTAGCATATATTTCTTAAAAACACAGGTATCCGGAAAAAATAAAGCAAGAGAGAGCACTCAGGATCGCACAGACATAAATATAGAAGTACAGCGTGGAAAAGGAAATTACAGGAAAGACTATGAGGAGCATAACAAAATCTGTGTGACCTGTCTGTCTTTGTTTGCTAAAAACTACCTGCAGAACAACAACTATCAAGTCAAGATGTATTGCCTGTGCAGGAATTAAAAACATTATAGATGGGTAGGGAATGCATATTTATGCAAATGAGGGCCCTCAGAAGCTGCAGACAGAGATTAATTAAACATGGCACATTTATGATGAGAATTTTGACAATAAGCTGCCTAGTTAACACATCTCAAAAGTTATTCCCTGACTGATAACGTTTTCCATCTACATCATATACATGGGTCATGCATACATGTTCTCCATTTAACTCTTGCTGTTGTATGCCCATCTTTCTAAAAAAAAGGATAATCTTTGCACACATGACATCATCATAGATAGCATAGCACCTACATTCCTCAACATGACACCTTCTGGGACAGCAGTATTTTGGTGCTTATTTAAAAGCACCACTCTATATCAGATGACTTGCCTTGAGCTCTGCTCAGCAACTTCAAAACCAAACCAAGCAATATCTGCCATGTTTTTAATGTGAGGTGAATGGAGGGACTAAGGTGACCACAATTGTTAGGGTTTATTTCATCCATCAGTGATTGTAGACATTTTAGTGCTCTGATTTATACATACCACTTTTAATGACTGGGCCAGAATGTTGATGCCTGGGACCTTTGATATGCTTAGTTTGGTTTCCTTTTCTAAAAGCTGTTCATATTGTACCTGCTAAGCCAGGATATTTTGGGACCTCTTTTCATCCGTGATACTTTTGTGATGGTTGATTGCCCCATCTCTGCCCTGTTCCTCTATCCCTGGAAAGCGGAAATGGAGATGCACCAGTCAGCAATGTACATCCTACAGCGAGGAACTGAGTTCCTGCTGAAGTGCATTTAGCTCCACTGCCTCTCATCACCATACTTCTTTAGTGGCTGACGGGTAGAACATTACCCTGTTCTGACTGATACGCATCGCTTGATGAACCGTGTAGCCTGCGGAGAGCAAAGATGGGGGTGGCTGACAGTATGCACACTAAAGGTGTCTATACATCTTCAACATCCGTGAGCTGGTAAAGGTGTTGTTTCCATCTCCATTCTGAGATGGAAAAACTTAGTTACTGTCACATGCTTCTGATAACCATCCCTGCACAAGAAGCTCAGGAATAGAATCATTACCGATCCACTCTGTCCTGCTTTACAAGAACTTCATTTGAGACCTATTATACTGCCTGTAATAGTACACTTGGTTAAACAGAGTATGTTCATAATCTGCAATAGTGAAGAACAAATGAAAGACTGATGTCTCATCCAAAGGGATGCTCATTAAATCAGGAATCAAGAAAACTGGACTACATGGAAAATGTTGGCTTGAGTCAACATACTCAATGACCTCATAAGCAAATCAGATAAAGCAATTAATCAAAAGAGCACCATATGGATTTTCAAGTGTTGTTGTCGTATAAGGAAATGAATAGTTTGATCCATCACAGTTTTATTTCAATACATATTCATGGAAGTGAAAAACAAAAACCGAGCTTTTATAATGTGCCAGTAGACAGAGAAAGATCTAAGGTCACCTCTGGGCCCAGAGTTCTTTCATCGAAACTCTCAGAAAAGCCGAAGGTCATACATTGTAATTCTTTATGTGCAGACCATAGTACGTCCATCCATCCATCCATCCACCTTCATTACAAGTAGTGCCTATAAGCCACTGGTATTAAATTAAATTAAATTCCAGTTAAAGTAATTATAAGTTAAATGTGTTATGACAGCTTGGCCGTTTGTAAGAATGATATTGCAAACAACAAAGTGTTCAGCTTCAAAGGATCACTGGTGTCTTCTGCCAGTTAAGAATGCAGTCCCTGTCTTTATCCCATTGATGAGATGTTGATATACATGTTCATTGTTTAAATTGAAATTGAGCAGTTAGATAGCCACTTACCCTGGACAGGGTCTCAGGTAACCGGGAGCAGGTATCACAGGCAGCATAACAAACAAGGCAAGGGGCTGGAAGAGATGCAAGTCCTTAGTAGTACACACACACTACGCACAATTAATGCCCAATCAGCTCCTCACAAGGCAGGGGCAAGATTCAACCCCCCAACCCTGGAGCTGCAAGAAATAACATGGAAACCTAAATTTTAACTTAAATTTCATTTAGATAATTTAAAGGAAATAAAGCAGCACCTTTGCTTTTTATAGAAGGCAAAGTTATATCCTTGTTCAATTAAACAGCGTTGTGTTAGATGGACAAGAAACGACTCCAGACTGAGATGTAAAGAGATGGTTACTTTATTGCTTTGCACCCCGGCCTGATCCTCCTTTGCTTCGCCGCATTGCGCGTCTTTCCAAGCCCTATGAATTATTCAGGAGGGCGGAACGCCATGGATTGTATGCGTATGCGCGTCAGGCTGGGGGGCAGGGTGATTTATAGGAAAGGAGGCAGCTCGCCACAGACCTCACAAACACATGCCAATAGTTGATTTTCTATACTGTTGCAGCATGGAAATCAGACGTTATTTACTGGAAAGCATTTCGATATTTTGTTTTGCCCTTATTTAATAGCACAATTATGATGCGATTAAAAAGATTTGGTTAGATTGGTTTGCAATGGTTTTATTAATTTCTGAGCCTTGTGCGCAAAATATATGTGTGCAGTAAGATGGGGAGGGGTGACTCACACGCACGTGTACTGAGGCAGATGTGTGTGTGCACGAACACACGCAGACACACACACACACATATCTGTATTCCTATCTTTGTGGAGACTCCCCATTCATTACTATGGGAAAAACCCTAATCCCAACAACCTTAACCCCTACCAGCTTATCCATGAATAACCAAAGAAAATCTTTCATAATTTCTTTCATAGAGCATTCATAGATTTTTGTGGGTGCCCACAAACTAAAAAGTGACAGGCATTGCCACATTGTGGGGACCAAATATGAATAAATACAATAAATACAAACCCACACACACAAACGCATGCACGCACACACAGGAAACTAAAACAATGTGTTTAAGACCACCTTACCAATATTAATGTTTCAAAGTCTGATCTGTGAAGCAGATTGCCCATATTAGCATCACATCTCACTGAAATTAACAAGTTCTTTGGTTTCTCTTTCTTAGGTATCCAGGCAACAGCATCACACTGAGCAGAGTGATGAGTCATAAAGACTGAGGTGCCACATTTAGAGTCAGATAGATGATGTACACTGGCCTTCTTCTGGCGTAAGCATGTATGCATTTAAGGCACGATTCCAGCCGCATAGTTAAGTCCTATTGTTCCAATGCGCATGTTGCCGTAGCCATAAATTATGTCTAGCCTATTGAAAATCCCTACACTATTTAATGATAAAGACACAGATGCATATGAACAAAAAAACATCTTCGTAATGCAACGTGCCTTCTCAACTAATTTGTCCGGTCGCTCACCATTACTGATCCACTCATTGACAAATCAAATTGACAGGTGTGCAGACGCACACCAGTTCCTGTTTATTTCCCCAGGGAAATGGACTAAAGGATGGTAAATTAACCACAAGCTGACAGTTTCTGCAGCACAGCTCAATGCACTTTTTTGCATCCACTGTTCCTTTGCTTGCTGGTCATTTGGAGTGATAGCTTTTGAGATGAGCATAGCCCTACAGCATACATCGAGCTTATAACATGAGCATTGTTACCACCCAGGGGTGCAGCTATAGACTCTGGACCCCATGAAAGCATATCATATTGGCCCCCCAACCCAGATTAATCTAATGTAATTTTTAGGGCCTCTGTTACATATGAACATAAGAACATAAGAACTATACAAACGAGAGGAGGCCATTCGGCCCATCAAGCTCGCTTGGGGAGAACTTA
>JAODKM010000099.1:8775896-8788657 GCA_026780845.1 Petrocephalus sullivani | reverse complement strand
ACGTGGGGACGCAGGATGGGTTTCAGGTGGTGATGGGTCACCCAGGCAGAGATGTTAGCTAGGCATGCACAGAAGCACGTGGGGACGCAGGATGGGTTTCAGGTGGTGATGGGTCACCCAGGCAGAGATGTTAGCTAGGCATGCACAGAAGCATGTGGGGACGCATGCAGGGGAAAGAGGCAAGAGTTGTGCTGTCCTTGTTTCATTTGGCTTAATTACTTTGTGAGCCCTCTTACTGCTTGTGTGATTATGTCCAAGATTAGAAAGACAATGGCCTCAAGACAGATAAGAGTACAGTACAGTAAATTATATGTTAATTAGCCGTTTTACCTTGAGTATTCATATGAATTACTCTTTATTATGCCTTTCATATTTTCTAAATAAATGTACAACATAAAAAGTCCCCATGACCCTGACATGGTTAGTGGATGTATGGACGGACGAATGGATGGACAGATGGATGAATAAAAACATCCATCCATTTTCCAACCCGCTTATCTGAACAGGGTTGCGGGGGTCCAGAGCCTATCCTGGAAGATATGGGCACAAGGTGGGATCTAGCAACGCCAATCAGCCCCAGCATGTCTTTCAAAAAAACAATGGCAAGTTGACAGACTGAATTCACTGTCTTGCACAATATTTTACCAGTTATTTACAGATGTAAATAAGTTCTTATATGTAAAACATCTTATTCAGTGCTCCCTGTCTTTCACTGTGTCTCTTTGTGTGTCTGGTCTGCTGCCCCTAGTCTTCCCATAGTTGCCTTGTGCCCAGTCTTATGGCCTTGACTCATTCTGTCCGTGTGCCCTCTGTGGTTCCTGTCCGTCCCCCTGTCTCTATCCATCTGGCTTGCCCACCTGTCTGCCCAGGTTTTGTCCAGTTGTGTCCAGTCTGGTGTCTCTGTGGTCCCTTGTTTTGTCTGTGTCCATCTCATGCCATCAATAGCGGCCTCTTATCCCTCCTGTTCCACAGTGTGTCCCAGGCTAGTGGGTTCACTTGATCATGGATTAGGCCTGGAGCTATGTGTGTGGATTCTGTACGCTGTCCTGGGTTCTGCATGCTGTCCCGGATTCTGAATGCTGTCCTGGGTCCTGCATGCTGTCCTGGGTTCTGCGTGCTGTCCTGGAATCTGCATGCTGTCCTGGATTCTGAATGCTGTCATGGGTTCTGCATGCTGTCCTGGATTCTGCATCCTGTCCTGGGTTCTGCATGCTGCCCCAGGTTCTGCATGCTGACCTGGGTTAGCTCCATGTACTCTTCATGTACTACCCCCCACACACACACATACACACACACAAAACATGCAGCTAGTGGATTTGATGTCGCTGAAATGTCCATTGTGTGCGGCATGTGGGCCTATGTTTTATTGTGTTTTCTGTCTTATTATAAGTATTATATGGAATAATAGTTTCCACTTATTTTTTAAAACTGAACACGGCAGCAGCTTAACCACGGTTATGCAGCCCAGATCAGCTTACACTTCGTATTTCAGCATGCCTTTTATAGATCATCCAGATCATCCAGATACGACTACAAGAAAGCATAAGGATGTAAAGCTTCAGTGTTCTGGAATAAACAAAGAAAAATCCTACCCATGCATTAATTTGTGGTCCAACATGCTCAAGCGATGCTCCTCGGAAATCAGTCACTGGGTGATAGAGGAGTGGGATAGATATGGTTTAGGAATCTGTTCCTTGTTCCATCAGTAATAGTGCCAGGCTGGCGATACATGTCATTCAGAGCTTGGGGGGGATGACAAACAGCTTTAGGCCCTTACATAAAAAATACCGCTCTGTCAGAAATAGCGCTTCTTAGCACTGCTGCCTCGAATGGCTCTTTAATACTTTCTCAGCACACGAAACTAAGCAGTTTGTTTCATTTTATTATGAGTTGCATAACAGGGAGCTAAAATTGTCAAAATGAATCACAGCAATAAGATGCGAGAATGTGGCCGTCAGGGGGGTTTTTGGAAAGCGGCTTCCTACAGTGTCATGCTTTGGCGTACTGGTCACCAATAGGCATCAGCAGTGTATTAATGCTGGTCAGAGTGATGGTGAATTCTCACTGATATCGTGTGGCAATCGAGGAAACGGGGAATAACGAAACGCACATTGTCAAGTTCACATCTTCCGTATGGTAAATCGGGGGCTTGCTGGGAGTTTTTATTTAATCCCGTCATCCTGCATGTACTAACCTTGTCCTTTCACATACCAATGTCCCTAATCTAATTAAGATGTCTCTCATGAGGTGCGAAATTTCCTCTGGGTATCAACAGCTTTGGACACAAATCACTATGATTTAAATAAGATTTAAATAAAATCAACATTCTTTTAAAAGCACTTGAATGTTTTGATTCATCTATAATCCCATACAAAAAAAATTGCAACGTATTCTTGTATTCTTACTACGGACATCCTCGTTTTCAATTCAGTTACATTTTACTTAGTGTTCTGGCATTGAAAATTGCAATTATGATCTAAAAGCTGTAATGACACATGCGCTTGACTGAAGGAAGTCAATTGGTTTTCATTTGTCTGTTCATAAAGCTCAGTATCAAAACAGCATTCTTTTAATTACACTCATTTGTAACACATTTACTTACACTGGGATAAAAAGCCATCTCCCAGCAGCTTGCAAATAGGAGCATTGGAACTCACGCATTTCTTGTAAATGACTCTCCTACTTTATGAGCAACACATGGTGCAAAAGATGTGTCTTCGTAGGAGAAAAGTGATGGATAGCTCAATTATGGAAAGGCTTTGCATCACAGCTGAAATACTACCATACCTACAACTCAAGAGAAGTTACAAGTAAATAAAAAGATTATTTGAATGTCCTGTTTATAACAATTTGAAAAAAAAAACACTGAAGGTCGGGGGAAGGCCCTTTCACGTGTGTTGAACACACTGTTGTTGTGTTTCATAAAACATGGAAACAGAACCAAAAAGCTGAACTGTGGAGGATGCCACAGAGTGTAGTAGTCTACTCTGCATATTGGGCAAATGTTGGAGCAGAATTTGGATTATGAAGCCGTTAAGGCTGCTAGGTTGCATGCCTATGAACTTGTCCCTGAGGCCTGCTGGCAAAAGTTCTGGAAACATGACAAAACCTCCAGTCAAACCTTGGTTGAATTAGCTTGACAGAAGACTGCTGTCTTGTACTTGTAATGGTGTATTTCAACCAAATTTGAAATGTTTAATCACCTAGAGAAATTGATCTTGTTAGAGATTTAAGAACCTCCCTGACATCATTGTAGTTTATTCAAATGAAAAAGTCTCTTCACTCTTTGATGCTGCCATTTTAGCAGATGAATGTGTGCTCACCTACCAAAGCATCTTTTCTACTCCACATCGGGATGTCAATGAACGTGAATCCAGGGCTCCTGAGAACCCACCCAGAACTATTAAGTCCTCTGTTTTCCCATCACCTTGACTCTCGTGAATGTTTTTACTGCCATGAAAGGGGGCATCTAATTGCATTCTGTCCTGCATTAAGGCATAAAAACCAGCGCAAAGCTCCTCCAAAAGGTGCTGCATTGATCCACACCGTGCTGAGGTTTTGTAGCCACACACTCTCTCTCTTCTGTTGACTCTCTTTTTGGGCCATTTATTTTGGATGGCATGGTCTCACTTTCTGATACTGACTCTGAGCAGAAACATGTTTGTATTCTGTACACTGTATTTAGGGCATGTGTTGTGACACGGGTGCAGGTTCGTAAAATGGAAAACGTGGCAGATCTTTCTGGGCCCTTTATGTGTGATGATAATCCTGTAGTCAGGTACACTGCTCTTTCCCTCCCTAGTAACATTAAGGATGACTCTTATGAAGGGAAGGATGGCAGTATGTTCCCCTTGGGACGGGCACAACTAGCTTCTGCCCGGAAAGATTATGTTCCTCTGCAGATCTGTCAGAGCTGCTTCAGCATCCCGTACCTTGTTTCTTTGATGGTGATGGACTTACGCAGAAATCGACACCAGCTAACTCTGAGTATGAGTGCAGTTCAGTTTTTCAAGTTGCTGTTCCTAAACCCTTGCAGCAGCATGTATGGAGTGTGGCTCATTACCATAGCCTGCCGGGTCATCTTGGTGTAAGAAAAACGTACACTCGTCTGTTAAGACATTTCTTTTGGCCCTCAATGAAATCTGATGTATCTCAATACTGTCGTTCTTGCCATGCTTGTCAGATTGCTGGGAAGCCTAATCAGGTTATTCCCCCTGCTCTTCTGAGGCCTATCCCGGTTATGGGTGAGCCTTTTGAGAGAATTCTAATTGATTGTGTTGGTACATTGACCTAAACAAAGTCTGGGTTTCAGTACCTCTTGACATTGATGTGTGCAGCAACCAGATACCCTGAAGCTATTCTATCACACTCTCAAAGCTCCATCCAGTCAGATCAAGGTTCAAACTTCATATCCAGGATCTTTAGTAAAATGATCAAGCAGGTGAGTATCCAACATCAAATTTCTAGTGTACATCATCCAGAATCACAGGGAGCTTTCACAGGAAGAGATTTAATCAAACATTAAAATCCATGCTTTGAACTTATTGTTTAGCCCAGGGCAAAGATTGGGATGAGGGGATCCCACTATTCCTATTCGCCATCCGTGACACGGCCCAAGAGTCCCTTGGATTTAGTCCCGCTGAGCTAGTATTTGGACATTCTGTCTGTGGTCCTTTAAAAGTGCTACAAGAACAGCTTGTGTTCTCAGATCAGTCCCAGGCCTCTTCAACAAATGTTTTGGATTATGTCAGTAACTTTCGTTCACGCTTACATGCTGTTTGTGAGTTAGCTAGGTGCTCTCTAGCTTTCTTCTAGTCCCGTATGAAGTCTTGCTTTGACCAGAAGTTAGAATAATGCTCATTTCAACTTGGAGATCAGGTTATTGTTTTACTGCCATTTTCAGGTGTTTAGGTCATTGATTCAAAGTTGAGTGAAACAGATGGTTGTGAAGACCCTGATAGGAGAAGAAAGTCTCCTTTGTGCCATGTAAATATGCTTTAGGTATATGTGTCCCGTTACGACTTTGAAACCTGTCCCAACACCTCACCAGCCTCTCCCGTAACTGCTGCTTCTGTGAGTCTGCTGAAATTGATAGACTTTGGTTAGGAAATGCCTTTGCCAACACTGACACCCTGTTGGTTCTCCCTTCTAAAGTCTCTTGAAGCAGAGTCTGCTCGAAATAACCTTGTACAACTTATTGAAAAGAATCCAATACTTTTCTCTGATACTTCCTCCAGGACTACAGTTCATAAGCATGATATAGCTGTTGGTGATAATGTCCCTGTGAAGCAGAATGCCTATAGACTTAATCCGACCAAATGTACTATCATGAAGAAGGAAATGGAATATCTTGCTCATCATGGTCTTGCTGCCTCTAGTTCTAGTCCCTGGTGTTTGCTGGTACCCAAGCCAGATGATACACTTCGTGTCACGCCCTGCCTTCTTGCCCCTCCCATTTTCTCCCTAGCAGGGCTAACAACCCACACTAGTTGCCTGTTTTGCCTCTCCTCTCGTTCCAGCCCTCGTGTGGCTCACTCCAGCTGCCGCCTGTTTGGCCCCTCGTTAGTCCTGTATGAGAGTGCCTCCCAGTCCTGTGCTCCCCAGTCCGGTCATTGACCCGTCAGCCCCGGTGTTTGCCTGCTGTTCCCCCGAAACTGAGCTCCCATGTTTTGGCCCTGCATGGCTCCTTTGTTTTCCCCGTTTGCTCCCCGGAGCATAATAAAAGCTCCCGTTGTTTTCCCCGATTCCAGCTCTCCTCCCTAGTTCTGTCTGACCGTGACACTTCGCTTCTGTATAGACTACAGAAAAGTTCATGGTTTGACTAAGGCTGACTCCTTTCCCCTACCCAGGATGGGACATTGTGTAGATCGGATAAGACAAGCCAAATTTGTTACTAAGTTAGACTTGCTGAAAGGTTACTGGCAAGTCCCACTCACTGAGTGTGCATCACAAATCTCAGCTTTGGTCACCTCAGATTCAGTCCTATAGTACTCTGTTATGACCTTTGGCTTAAAAAACGCGCCTGCTACATTCCAGCGCTTAATGAGTGGAGTTTTAGCCAATGTTGATAATTGTGAAGCTTACCTGGACGATGTTGTTGTTGTTTATTCAGACAATTGGCAACCCTGGATATTGTGTTTTTGAATTTCAAAGAAGCTTCTCTTACTCTAATCCTTGCAAAATGTGAGTTCGGCCATGCTACTCTAGCATACTTGGGTAAACAAGTTAGTCAGGGAACTGTTTGTCCTTTGGAAGCCAAAACGGAGGCTATTAGTGATTTTCCGGGACATAAAACAAAAAGAGAGCTGCGCTGTTTTCTTGGGATGGCAGGATATTACAGAAGGTTCTGTAGGAAATTTTTAAGCATTGCATCACCTCTCACAAATCTTCTCTGTGACTCTGTGCTTTTTGTCAAACTTTTGATTGTCAAGCTGCTTTTCATGCAATTAAGCTTTTATTGTGTAGTGCTCCTGTTTTGCCTGCACTGGATTTCACTAAGCCGCTCAAACTTGAGGTGGATGCTAGTGGAACAGGTGCAGGCACTGCGATAATTGAAGAAGATGAGCTTGGTGTAGACCACCCTGTCTTTTTTTTTTCTCCAAGAAGTTCAATCGCCATCAGATCAAATACAGCACCATTGAAAAAGAAGTGTCTTGTATTGTTACTGATCCTTCAATACTTCAAAGCCTACACTGGATCCAGTTCAGAACCCATCCTACAGTAGTGTACGCTGAGCAAAACCCACTTGCTTTTTTTTAATAGTATGTCCAATACTAATCAAAGGCTCATGCGTTGGTGTTTGATCTGTCATGGTTTCAATTTGAAGATTACATAAGGTACATAAGAAAGGGTCAGAAAAACATTGTTGCAGATTCACTGTCACGTTGTAAAATTGGGCAAATACTTCTTTGGGGTGTGTCATTCTGTTCCGGGCTCTGCCCACTATTACATTTTCATTGTGCTTGGCGATTGATTTTGCTTAGCCTTTTTTTGGATTTGGTAATTTTGTATTTTGTTTTGTAAATATCTGTACCCACTGGGTCCACAGTGGGTAGCTGGGGGAAGAAGGGAGTGCGATGCCATTTTGCTTCGATTAAGTTTTCTCACTGTTATGGGGTTAGTTAGGGAGATAGGTAGGTTTTCTGAACTTTTATGTAACGCGGGTTTAGCCCAGCTTAGTTAAACCTAACATAACAGGGTTTCTGTTTCTATAAGGCTGGGTTAATAGGAGCGTGTGCCATAACGTAGTCTGTGAGGGGGTGTACAGGTCAAGTGGACATGTAGTGCAGGCTAGAATTGCTAAGCAGCCCTGTGATTGGATAGGTAGTAGCCTGTTGGGTTCCCTTCTCACATGATAGGTGAAAGAGTGGGTCCAAGATGTGCAGGGCAAACAGCTCCGTGAGAGAGATGGGCGTAAGTAACGAGAGAGTGGAAGAGGAAAGGAACCACAGTATTAGTAGGAGTGTAGCATGCCCTTCAGGTTAAGGAGGGGCACCGTGCTGGGCGAGTGCTGTTATGAAAGAGATGGCAGACTATTGATGCTACGTCGATGCCAGTGAGCATAGCGCAGCTAGATAGCTGTTGTTTTTGTCTCCTTTGCTTTGGAGTGTAGAAGCACACACCCATGCGAGGCCAGACATTCCAAGTTTTATGGCCTCTTAAGCTAGGAGCCTTGAAATAAGGGCCAGCCTGGTACCAGGCGCTCTAACCTGCACCCACGCACTCAAGACCGCTTAGAGCATAGGGGAGACCTGCGTTCCCCTATGCCCAGGAAGCCCAGGAAGCCCAGGAAGATGGGCCTGATAATGGCCTGGGCCCAGCACGCTAAAGGACATTAAGGGTGCGTAGGAGTCCTGCAGTGAAGCCCCCCCTTATAATCACCCACGATGGCTTAGGAACAAAGAGCCATTCAAAATTTTCCAGTACATGCCATATACAGTACATGTATTTGCATGTATGTTTGCTTTCATTATTATTTGCCATCAGCATTTAAACATATTTAATGTGTATGTGTCTTTAGACAATAATAGTGTTCATATGTTATTCTTATGTATGACTTATTATTGCAATTCTATTCTTCTCACTTGGACAATTATATATATAGATAAGTATACACATATAGTTACCTATCCACCTGCTCATGTCTCTCTCAGAGAAACTGGGAATGAGTTTAAGTAAGGTAACCAAATATTTTAGAGTATTAGAATTATTTCCTTTGTGGAACTAGGAAAAGACCCCTCCTCTCGCTCATGGAGGACCTTGTGCCTTATCTGGTCCCATAAATTAGCCGTCGGCACTTTATTTACCTCATTTCTTTGAAGAAAAAGAAACAAAGTATGTTAAATTAGTGTATCAAATCCCTGTAACAAGCCAAGTTTACCACAAATTATACTTTGTCAATGTTTAATCAATACTGTTATTTGCATGAAGTAATAACTTTCAAACCAACCCACAATGCCATATAAAGTGGAAAATAACTTCAATAAAATAAACCTAAAAGTTTCATTACTTTGTCATGTGCAACATAATCATGCATTCTATGCGTTGATATAATAATCAATGTGCACAGGATAAATTAAAGTATAAATTAATTAATATAAATTGTACAAAGTCTGAACCTAAATTGGGATGTTATGTTTGGTATCAAACTGAGGGTAAAATCCATCTGAATGTGAATGTGATGACAGATTGTTATACAACTGGATGTATCTGAAGTTAAATTCATTGAATTGAAATCAACTCTAAAGTTGGTCTGAGACATGTCGTAAATCCAAGGGGCCACAGCACAGCCTGCAACCGGTCCCTCGGACTGAGGTGCCAAACTATTGGCCCAAGTGTCGAACTCTGGGTCATCCATATTCATGGACCTTGGGCCATAAAAACCAGCACCCAGGAAGATGCCGAGACACCAAAAGCGAAAGAAGGATGAAGCTGGGAGAAGTCTATGGAAAAGCCATGGGGCCAGCCGTGAAGCTTACCAGGGAACTCCAAAGCTTTGTCACTGAAAGCTTCACTGCAAACGAGAAAAGGCTCAGCAAAAGAGCAGCTCCTGTATCATCGCTTCCTCCCTCATTACCTCGCCAACCACATAACCCACCTTCCATTCTCCAACAATTTAACTGGTTCTATTTAATCGGTTGTGTAGTTTGGGTTGCCTGTTTAAACATCTAAACATCATTCATTTGAGCTGTTATTTCCTACAGAGAATAGAGGCGGACATTTGCTGCAGCCAGAATCGCAGACTTGGTCTGCATTAATTTTTTTTTTTGCCCTTTAACATATTTGCACTGTTAAACTGCTTTGCACACTATTTTTGTACGTTTGTTGTTTTGCTCATTTTAGCTATGGTATGTGTTATTTTGAGCACTTCATAATCAATAACCTTTTATAAATTATGGAAATTTTGTATTTATATAGTTTGTGCGATTTGTTGAAAATAAATCTTGTTTGCTAACATTGTTTATTTTAAATTGTTCGTTCAGTTTATATTAGGATAGATACTCTTTAGAAACTGGAACTAAAAAAAACTGTAATACTGCTCATTATTGATATTGATCAATACAGGAAAAATTATCGTGATATATTTTTTTTACCATATCGCCCAGCTTTAGCTTTAGTACATGCTTTGTGGATTGTGTATGTGCGGGTAATAGCAAACCCTAATGTTATGTTATATTTGTGAGTTGGGCCTGTGTTTCTGTTCATGCAGAGGCAGCCAGCAAGGCCAGCACTAAAGACAGGCTACATTTATTTTCCGTTTACTTGGATTACGTAAGAAGTATCTTCTTTGTTCCAGTTAGAGGTGCTTTGTTTGTTTTGTTTCGGCCTGGTCAGCTCCTGGAGTAGTTCCCGCTGCTAATAAACTCACTAGCATAAACAAAATAGTGGTCTCACTCCACTTTTTGTTGTACCCATCCATAGACCAGGACATAACAATAAAAAGGTTTTTTAGATTTTTAAAAATAGACATTTGGTCAGGGCATTGCAAACACAGCTGTTTGTTTTTTGGGTTAAGGCTAGAGGTTATGGTAAATTTCTAGTTTGCAGTTATCCCACAGTTACCTTTGACCTTCGCTGCACCTTGATTCTACTTATCGTTCAACTCATATTCCATTTCATTTTACTCAGGTAAAAACATTTAAACTCTGTCTCAGACATGTAATTGAAGTGTCTGCTTTAATAGCTGATGCCCTCGCCTACATACGACACCTTGCTTCCGTCCCAATTTCGTCACAAGGTCACCCTCCATATATTGTTTCACTCCAGCTTGGCAATATAATTCTGAAACCGCTAAAATGGCAAGACATAAATACACGTTAAGCTCGAAAGGCAAAAGGACACTTGTGTATTATCACCAAGGGAATAGAAAAAACTATATTGTCCCCTACCAAACAGTTAATGCATTACAAGAGTTTTAGTTTTGTTGGAAAACCAAAAAGCCTATAAATCATTTGCCCATAACAAATACAAGTGTATAAACAAAAAGTGTATCTCCACTCGTCCCGGCAGTACAGGGTCGCTGTGTGACTGGAGCAAATGGCCCAAGGAGAGGGACAGGCACCGGGTCCTGCCAGTCTCTAGCGGCGTTGCCCGCCGAACTCTGCGTGCTCCCAGATGCACCTGACACAAACAGGGGAAATTTTAAAGAGCAATAATACTGAAATTATTCTCGTGGATATACTTCAATGCTGTGTGCAGAGTTAAAATTTTTTCCCCATCAAAGTCATCCCTTACAAACTGTGATGTACCAAGAGACGAAGGACTGGGGGGAAGGTGTTCTGGCAAAATAAAAGGGTTTTTTTTTTAATTATTGGAAAGAGCAACTGAAAATAAATGATTGCGAAGGATCCAAAACAGGAGGACTGAAAGAAGGAAGGTGTCACGTCCAGGCTGTGGAGGAACGACCCAAAAGGCAGCATGTTGCGAAGTAACCCCTCTGGGGGAACGTTTATTGGGGCTGAACACAGGGCAGAAGGAAGAAACACATAACAATGAACTGACAAAGAACACTTGACTAAGGAACACTATATACAGGGCTAACGAGGGAGGAAACAATAGGCAGCTGTGGGTAGTTACAAAGGGGCTAGAACAAGAGGTAACAACACACTTCAGGTGTGGCTGATTAGGTGCCATGCCTGAGGGAGACACAGGGATCAGACAGGTGGGGCAGGGCTGAACAAAACCATGGAACAGGAAGGGCCACAACAAAGACCACATGGACAGGACTGAGTCTATTATACCTATAACCCTAGGAGGGGCTCAAAGTACTGAGGAGCATCAAAAGGAGTCAGAAGGTGGTTCCACCATGTTGGACACCTCTTGGATGCCTCCCTGCGGAGGTGCTTCAGGCATGTCCAACTTGGAGGAGGCCCTGGGGCAGACCCAGGACCTGCTGGAGAGATTATATCTCTTGGAAAGCCTTGGCTGGCCTGGGAACGCCTTCCCTCAGAGATGGTGGAGGAGGTGCCTGGTGAGAGGGAGGTCTGGGCATCCCTGCTTAGACTGCTGCCACTGCGACCCGACCCGGATAAGCAGCAGATAATGGATGGACGGATGGATGGATGGATTGTACCACAAGGCAAAAGAGTTCCCATAAACATTCATCCTCTACATCCTCAATCCAGCCAGCTCACCCAATAAAAAAACATAACAAGGCAATTAGCCCGGTTCAGGGTCAGCTGGGTTTCATTAAGTGGATTAACAGTGGGCTCAGATCTGTTACCTTGCTTCCTGGCGCATCACCAGATATGCATATCAATATATCATTTAAGAAAAAAAAATCAGATTTAGTGTATTTTTTTCAGCATGACCATAAAATGCATTGCAATTATCAAGGGAATTCTCATACCCTGTTTGTGTGAGTAGTCTTTCAATAAAAAAATACTTAGTATGGTTAGTTTTTTATCATGTCTAACCATAGGGGGGTGAGCTTGATAAATGAAACAGTCCACCAAAAAAATTATTAAAAAAATTATCTGCTGGTTGGTCTGCCACAATATTATCCAGTGCTAACAGAATTTTCTGGCAATAAAACCATGCTCTCAGTGGATCACCTTAAGCATTCACATCTTGGAATATGCCCATGCCATTAGGGAAGACAATTCAGTAGATTCACGTATTCAGCTGACTTCACTTTTTTTCTGATTAATGTTGCTTGTAATAATGATCCAATCACCGGCTCTTAAGTACTCGCTGATATAAATTTAATTTTTGGCCAGTCAGTTTTTCTCCAATTGTATTATGAAATGCAATACGTGATGATAATTTAGCTTGAACAGATATACAGCGATACTGACTCTTTCGGAGGGTATTTCAGTCATGAGACAGCATCATCTACTTCACTGATCTCATTTTGGAAGAAGCCTAGTGGTGAACCATTCACTGGACTAGAAAATACGCAGTCAGAATGACAACAACTCTCCCTCCCCCCATCAAATCCCTATTCTTTGCACATCCTCAAATCTCTACTAGATGGATCGAATGAAAATGTGAAAGCCAGTAAATGTGTTTGTACCCCTGTGCTGTCCTGGTTCTGACATGCAACACCGATACTACACCTATTCATTTATCGCACATTCCACTTAAATACCAATTTACATAGCCTTTTCCCACCAATTGTATTTCTTTGTGAATGTACTGTCATAAAATGACATTCATATTATTCATATTCTCTATATGTCAAAAACAATTACTTTCTAATTTGTACTATGATCAACGTTTTCTGTGACAGTAAGAAAGTAAGAACCATAACTGACTGAATG
>JAODKM010000099.1:8749371-8769583 GCA_026780845.1 Petrocephalus sullivani | reverse complement strand
CCCTGCTGGCAGATCCTCAGCCTCTCTCTAGCACTTATTGTTCGCATTGTTCGCCTCGCTTCTTGTTCATTTGCTACATCCTTCGTTTCTGCAAACGAAATAACCATAATATTTACACTTACATAGCATTTACATTGTGGGTATTATAAGTAATCTACAGGTGATATGGGAGGTATATAGGTAAAGTATATGGGAGGGTGAGCATAATGGATGTGCAGAGAGCCCAATATTTGTATATTACATGTGTATTTGGTGAGCCTGGAAAATTATGTCTATTTGTATTTGAATAACAGTGGAAATACAGTAGGTGTGACAGTCCAGTTTTTGTTTTTTACTACACTTCTAATTTTAGGATATTTAAGTGTTAATGTAAGTGTTGTTCAATAAACCATTGCTGGGTTTATTGAAAACCACAAACAAATGAACACATAAAAAAATACACTGATCACTGAAAAGAAACTAATTTTAAACATAACATTCAGTTCCCAATCCACACTCAAAACAATAAGCTGAACTCTAAACTATTAAATGCCTGTGTGTACCCCACCACCACCTACCCTACCTGGAGGATGCTGAACAGAATATGAACAAAGAATCATTACAAATAAAAACCGTTCTCTCTCAGGCACAATATGCCACAACCTAAACCATTATTAGCCCCTGACAGAGAGGCAAGTTAATTCTATACACATCCAGGTTACCTTCTGTCCAATAGACATGTCAGGGGACTTGGCTGCTATGTGAACATCATATACTCCTTTGGTCCTTACAAGTACAGCAAAACCTGTACACACATACACACACATACAGAAAGATCCCCGCATACCTATCTAAATTTCTGCTTCCCATTCATTTCTATGGGAAAACCCTAATCCCAATCACCACACCCTTACCCAGCCCTAACCTTAACCACTTAACCATAAGTAACCAACTCGAAATACAAGACTTTTTTGATTGCATTCACAGATTTTTATAAAATTGAGGTTATCGAAATGGGGGCATGAAAAAATGTCCACAAAAGTAAGGAAGTTTCAAGTTTTACCACACTTTGGGGATATTTTGGTGCCCAAATATGATCTATGCAACCCCCCCCCCCCACACACACACACACACACACATCTATTAGAATGACATCCATGTTCATTTATAATTGCACCATTCAAAGTGCATAGGGTAAAATAAATGGACAAATAATTATCAAAATAAACCACTTGATTTTTTGATTATGTATTTCTACAGATCTTTGTTTATAATTGCATCATTGTCAGTTCAATGTCTGTAAGTGAGTAACAGCTATTGAATGAGAAGAATGTGCAAACATTATATTATTTCATATTTGCCCATAATCTGGAAAACCAAGAGGTGTGTAGGAGTTGCTATTAACTTAAAATGCTGAAGTATTATCTTGTTTAACACACATAATGAAAGGTCTATAGCTGCAAAATGTTCGGTTTGCATCTCTGCCTGTGGAGGTCTGTGATTAAAGACTGACTTGGTAATATAACCCTTAAGTCACATTCAAACATAAATGATATATTCTTTAATAGCGGACTAAAACACAGTAGACCCCCCTTATCTGTAGGCAATACAGGGCTGCAAGCTGCGAGCATTTAGTTGTATTTTTGGAGACAGCGTGACTAAATTTTCTAACTAGGGGCACCAGGGCAACTTGTAAATATGCCTTTAATTTTTTAAACCTTCATCTTATATCACAGAAAACACTCTGAGAAAAGGAAGAGTCGATGTGTGGCGCTTTTCCACCCCATGGGTGTTTTGATTTCTGGGAGTTTCTTAGGTGGATTCCAGCATGAAAATCAGGTACAACTGAAATGATCACCGTATAGTGTTTACAATAACCATGAGGACTAAGTACCACAGTACCAGTAAAGGTTGGGAATAAATACCATGGAATATTACAGAATACTATGGTATCAGAACAAAGTACCATATTATTGTTACGCCAGGCAGGGAAGGAATGACCAAAATACAGCTTTGGTTTAGGGAAAACCCCCAGGGGAGAACAGGATCAGGGGCACTGACAAGCAGCAATGACTGGACTGGGGAACACACGACTAACAAAGGAGCTAACAAGAGGCAGCTGGGAATGATTAACATAAGGGTTAGGGACGAGAGGCAAGACAAATGAGTAACAGGTATGGCTTGTTAAGGTCACGCTAAGGAGGAGATGGGAGGATCAGGGGGACAAGGCAGGCAAGATGTGACAAGTATAAAATAAATACATACCATATACAATATGTATGTACCATTGTATGTATGTACCATTCACTAACTAGAAAAACGTACAAATCTAGTATAACTGTACTGACGATAATTCCATCATAACTCTTTGTGAAAAACAAAAGATCAAACTGCTGGCTAGATTTAATAATGAATTAGAAATATATGGTGGTGCTTGAAAGTTTCTATATTTTAATATGAAAGTGACCTAAAACATCATCTGATTTTCAACCAAGTGCTAAAAGTATATGAAGAAAACATGAACAAATTAAACAAAAAATATTATATTTGGTCATGTATTTATTGAACAAAGATTCAATAACATATCTGCATATGCCAAAAGTGAATCCTTTGGATTATGATATAGTTTGAAGGTGAAATCTGGAAAGATGGTGGAAAGGTGGACTTTGGTCTCCACCAATCAACAGTCAAACAGATTGTGTACAAATAAAGGAAATTCAAGACAAGTGAAAGTGATTAATTGTCACTGTTGATGAACACAGTGCGCAATAATGAAATGTGTCCTCTGCATTTAACCCATGTGACACAGCAGAGGGCAGCTATGTGAGCACCTGGGGGGCAGTGCTTGGGGATGGTACCTTGCTCAGGGTACCTCAGCAGGTCGAGGACTCGCACCGGCAACCTTTCGACTACATGGTTGAGTCCCTAACCACTACACAGGAGAACACTGAACAGCAATGCAGGGTAGCAAGGAGAAAGCCTCTGCTCTCCCCCAAAGATATTGTTGACCGTCTACACTTAGTTTGCTAAAGGTCATGTGGACAAACCAGAAGGCTATCTGAAGAATGTTTTTTGGAACCAAAATAGAACTTTTTGGCTTAAATGAGGAGCATTACATTTGGAGGAGGAAGAACACTGCATTCCAGCACAAGAACCTTATCTCATCTGTAAAATATGGTGGTGGGAGTGTTCTGGTTTGGGCCTGTTTTGCTGCACATGGTCAGGCAGGATGGGTTGTGGCTACACAGGGTTAAGGGTGCCCCTGGCTGCACAGGGTCAGGCAGGATGGGTTCTGGCTACACAGGGTTAAGGGAGCCCCTGGCTGCACAGGGTCAGGCAGGATGGGTTCTGGCTACACAGGGTTAAGGGTGCCCCTGGCTGCACAGGGTCAGGCAGGATGGGTTCTGGCTACACAGGGTTAAGGGTGCCCCTGGCTGCACAGGGCCAGTCAGCTCCACTCTGAGTATGTAGGTTATATGCAAATATTACACCAATGTAAATAAAAGGGACTTGAGCATCCAATAATTTAATATCCATGGAAGGTCTTTGAACAAATGTCTTACGACCTAGGGGCAACTGTATAGTCATACTGTGTTAACTTCATTCAAGCATAGGCATTCACCTATAAGGTTGTGTTTATTGTTTTGAAGGAGTCAGCGAACATATGTTTCATAATCAATTACTGACCAAGTGAGAAAGCTAACAAGAGGATGTTGTTTCCTGGATGTGACTCATGGCAGCATTGAGAGGAATCGTTTGATGTTTATTGATTTTCCCTCATCTCCTCTATAAGAGGCATTTGGTTTGATGTCTAATTCAACTAATGAGTGCTGCTCTACCCTTGACTTCATTCAAAGGAGTTTCTTTTTTTAACTATTGCTATATGCAATAGCTTTGTAAAGCTATATTTATGTTTCTTAATACAATATTCAGTAACTAATATTGCAACTGGAATACAATTCACAATTAAGCCACACATCTAATGCTGTGAGATAATGCTGGCAGTATTGAAATCCAGACTATGCGTCTTGTGTGTGTGATTTGGACGCATTCAATGTGAGAAAAAAAATAGATGCTTGTTTGTTGTTGTTGTTGTTATTATCTTTCTTGTACTGCACTGATACTATCTCCTTATACTCTGAGACATATATTAGACAGATATGAGACAGATATTCTGAGACAAACTGACTACAGCAGGTTAGTCCATTCTTCTCTGTTCCTTCCGCCATGTCCCCGTTTGGCCAGCAGAGACTGCTGGGCATCCAGTTTCCTTCCCTCTGGCTCCTAATCATCCTCCCCTGTTCCCAGTTACGCCTAATTCCTAGTGTTTGACTTGTCCCTAATTACCCGCACCTGCCCTTGGTCACCTCTTCTTTTCTCGTCATGTGTATAAGTGCCTGTTCCTTAGCTGGTCGTTGTGTCGCTCCCCGCTCATGTTATTGTCTAAGTGTTGTTTGTTGTAATGTTACCCAGGCCCGCCCTGTGTTCAGGTCAGCCCTTGTCCCTCCATAGTTCTCCTTCCTACCTCCTCTTTTGCACCGTCATGGTCCTTAGGTTTGCATGTCCCCTTTATTTAGCTTATGCTGAGCTACACCGGATCGTCACTCCTTCCCCAAATTCATTCATGACAATTAGCCTCCAGATGTCTGGTAATTCTTTAACCAATGTTCACCTTGTAACTTTAGTGTAGCTGCTCCTTGCTGGTGTAATGCAATTCTCAGCAGGGTTTGGGTATGACCCTTTTCATTACTAAAGAGCAACTTCATACCTGCTGTCAAAAAGCACTATTCAGAAGTATTCCACACTGAAATATTAAGCTTTTCCTGAATGTGAACTTAAATACTCAACACTGAATTGCTGAGATGCTTTTAAGATATTTCTGAAAATATATTTGGTCAGCTAAAAAGTCTGATATCATACCTTTAAAACATCTGTCGCTAACAAAGTAACCAAAATGTGAATGCTGAGATAATGTTTCTCTGATATATGTAGCTTAGAATAATCTGGACACTTTGGCGGGAATGGTGGCAACACTAAACCTGCAGAACCTTGTACCATTTTCAGAACGTTGTTCTTGGCTAATATCCTTTGGGTTCTGTTCCCAAGCTAAAGGTATATTGGGCTGTTCTGTTCATTTCCATTCATTCTTCTTACTGGATGAAATATTTCTATGTATCTGCTTTTTTAGTTCTGCAATTACTGTTTTTTATTTTTTTCATTGTAGTTCTTTTTTCAGTAAATCCTTCTTTTATTTTCAAGTGGTGGTTTTATATTGAATTTGAACTCATTTCTTGTACCTTCCTACCTTGAGTAAATCAAGTTATCCTTGTCCACCAAAGCTTCTTATAGCTTTTGCTGTCAGTCAAATTAGAGAATTTAATTGTGAGGCTGGTCTATTCTATATTGCCTCTTACGTTCACCCTAAGATCAGAGTCCTGCCTTTTTGGGGGAAAAAGATAACTGAATAAACATTGCAGATTAAAAGGTATAAAAAATGTAAAGCCCTGAAGAATATTGTTTATGCTTCTGAAGGCTAACATATGGACAATACGGAGGAATCATACTGACAAGTTAATATGTGGTCTCTGTACCACAAGACATCAGACTTTGTGCACTTCAGTAATTTGTTTCTCCACAATGGATAATAGAAGAGTACTGTCCCATCCACTTAATTTATGCCTTTTATAACTGTTTGTTATAAAAGGATAAAGGGGTGTGTGTTGTTATCTTCCTGGGTTCAGAAAATAAAAGGGTACACACTGACACTGGAGTCATTTACAAATTGGTTATGGAAACTATTGAAGATGAATATGCTTTTTAAGTACTCAGAGGCTTTAGATACTCAGTTCTTGGTCTTATTGCAAATTTCATGTCAGTATTGAGTGTTTTTGGGGTTATGAAACTATCAAATGGTATTAGCCATTCAATTCAGGCATCATATTTTGCAATGTTCTGCTTATTTTCCTTTTTATCCATAACAGAATAGGCATTCTCATTTTCTTCTGCTTTGTGCCCACTTAAGTGGGAGTTAATTGTGACAGCTATTAACCCCACCTACGATCTGGAGGAGAAACAGCAGGACTGAAATGTGTCTGTTCTGTTTGTCATCGCCGGACATTATAGATTAAGTCCAAAATACTGAATCAGCCAGCACTGCCCTTACTTTTTATGTTGACCCACACCTACAGAACATATCACAAAAATGATTAAAGGACAAAGCGGAATCGAGGTGCTGCAGTCGCACTGTACCCTGAGTATAGTCCAACTATTCAAAATTGCCATTGTGCGCTAGCTTACTTGAAAGGTTCCCAGTACTCTCTGTTGTTCACTTTAGCATTCCCAGGTCATGCCTTTTTGCCTCGAAGGTGACAACAATTACGTCTGAAAGACCAATTTCAATTTAACGATAAAAGTGAAACAAAATCAAAATGCTCTTAAGGATGTAAATTAGCTGCAGAGTGTGAGTACACCCTGTCACTCATACCCCTCCCAAGACCCACTGCGGGACAGGGGAGGACAGTACCCAGAGCATGCGCAGATAGGAGAGACCAGCAGCCTTTGGCATGTCCATGACCACAAGCGGAGGGGCCACCAGGTCGCCCAGGTTTTGCTGCCCTTCACAAGGGTCATCCATTGTAGGGGCACAGGTTCGGTAACTAGCATGACCTCTCTACCCATAAGGAAGTTTCACAGCTCAGTCACCACCTGCTGTGGCATACCTTCATTCCACAGGTATTAATTAGTGGATCTGGTACAACACTGGTTGCTCTTCAACCCCAAAGCACTGGCAGTAATCACAACTACTCTACATACTGAATGCACCATCACATCACCTAGATGGGCAGTTGTGTCAAATGTGACATCAGGACCTCATCTAAGAAGCTGGGCCCCCATGCAACCCAAAAAGCAGGATGTGTACTGCCAGTGCCCACTACGGGTACTGAACATGGTGTTCTCTTGGGCAGCTCTCAGTAGGCCTTGCTTAAGTCCAATGTGGAGTTGAAGCATATCCACCCCGACATTTCTATTAGCTTTTCTGTCAGGTTTGGGAACCAGTACGATGGGTGATGAGTGGACTGTCACTTTCCCCATTTACCCCCAGTTGCAACATCCACTTGGCCTCCTGCTTGATGCCAGGCCAACATGCCTCTGGGACTCTATAGGGAGATGCAGTTAATGTACAATTACACATGGGGGCGCATATGTTATATGTATGATGTGAGTCCTGCTAGGGACAGAGAAGAACACATCCAGGTGCTGATCTACAGTCTCCTGCATCTCTGGCACTGTTACAGCATAAGATAGGGACTGATGTTGACCTCCTCTCCTGCTGGTGGATCTAGCCTCAGGGCACCCCAGACAGACAGGACCAGAGTTCAATATATTACTTTAGTGAGTTGATATAGAAGAAACAGGTGGTTTGCCTCTTTCCTAGTTATCTCATCTGGCTGGAATTCCCGAGGCTGGGCCAGCCAGCTGTACAACCTCTGCTAGAGTTTTCTAGGGCTTCCTCTTGGTATTGTACTACCAGCATCACCTTCTGGATGCAATCCTCCATGCACAAGCGTGATGACTAACCAAAAGGGAGAGGGTTGGGCTCCCCACACCACTTTCACAGTGTTCATCAGGTCTTCGGGTTTCCTGCCAAAAAGAAGTTGTGTAGGCTTGTTTGCCTTACTGCACAGAGTTTATGCACAGTCATGTGCACAGAATACAGCCTGCATGTGGAAACTCTTCCGCAGTCTCTTTGTCTATGATGTCACATTCCTGTAGCATCTTCCTGATGTCACGGGTATGAATAGGCTGTCCAGGGGGTGGGTGCTGTCCATCACGATGCTGTGGACACTGACCATGGTGTAATTGATGCTCTCCAGAACTGGTAGAGCACTCCCAGAATTGGACTGTTTAGATTAAATGACCATGTTAAATGCCAAGGTGTAATCAATGAATAGCATCCTGCTTTCTATGTGTGAGAGAGTCGTGTGCATTGTAATGCTGACAGAACCCTCTGTGGTTGTGTTTGTTTAGGTCCCAGTTCCACCCACCTTTGTCTACCACTTGTTGCAGCATCTGCTTGAGGGTTTGGTTGCATTTCTCAGGTCTGCCATCATCCAGGAGAAGATCCTTTAGCTTCCTCACTTGACTGTCCTGGTCTTAGACATGGCCATCTATAGGGGTATAGCCTCTGCATACAGGGTAGCATACACATATCCGTGGCTTGAAATAGCCCTATGATGACCTTCCTGATCTGCCTCTACTGATCTGAAGTCAGAGGGGTCCATCATCAAACCTTGGACAATCCCTTTCTACTCACAGAGGTACAGGTATGGGAACATCTGAAAGCACACCAGTATTCATATACCAGGTGGTCAGTGGGCCCTTTAAGGTACACCTGAACACTAGGAATCTGATGGAGATCTCCTCAAAAACAAAGGGGTCACCCCAATAGAAGGATGAAGTAGAGTGAGTGGGGAAATCTGTCAAGTAGGGCACCTCCAACTTTGTACAGTAATAATGCAATGAGTAACATCGGCTCTATACTTAACATTATTAGTTTGTCTCGTTCATAATTTCTCGATGAAAATGACAGTGTTAAATGGTGGGGGTGGGGGGGCAGCTTTCGGGGGGGAGTCACCCAGGGCGCATACGAGCTACACCAACCACTCCCTGATCTAAAAGGGGGAAGAGAGGGACACTGGTGAGGGGCAAGGCGTTTGTTTCTCTAGTGTCTGACATCGGGGAGGCTTTTCCTCTCGGGGGGTAACTTAGTCCAAGCAGACCTCCTCTCCTTCCAAGACGGATCACCTTCCTGCTGTACCTCCATTCTTTGTCCTGAGCCACTTTTCCTAATTAATGCCTTCCAGCCATGGTTGATTAGGAGTGTAACCTGGATACAGCTGTAAATCATTTTGGTGGCCAGACTTACAATACTTAGTATTAACTGATACTAGAAATATACCAAAATGATTTTCTTAACACAAAACCTCAACACAATGTTTTTTTAGTCACTCTTGATTCATTTATGAAACAGTGAGTTATGTGTTAAATAGCGCAAATAATTTTGAAAAATTCCAAAAAGACACATTTTTTTTTTCTAGCACATTTATAGCTAAGTGTAGCAGCAGCAGAGTGGGAATAAGACCTCCGATGAAATCTAAAAAGAACTGAATCCTAGGATTTTCCTGTCATGCTGCTGTGTACTTTTACATTTCTGAGGGCTAGATTCCATCTGCACAGCAGTTGGGCATTTTTGGATATAATACAAGCCAGGCTGCCCAGAAAATCCTCCAAATCACTTAGAATCTAACTGGTGGAAAGATGCATAGATAGTATTTGCCCTGTACTGAGGAAGACCAGGAGCTCAAACATGTTATTTCATTTAAGTACTTTTTAGTTACAGCAAATTAATGTCAAATTATTTGATGCAATAAAGTGTATTCCCAAGGGAAGTGCAAAATCTATTAGTATGATGAGGAGTATATTTTGCTGCAGTGCGGCAGTTTGATTATTTCCGCTAGGGAAAGACACATTTATTTCTTTGTGTGTAACAGACCACCACCAATTTCATTATCAAGATTAGTATTTTTGCTCTGAAACCTCATACAGCCTTTTATTTATGGACCACATTTAAAGAGCATTCACTGCCCAAATGAAGGTGTCTTGTGGGCTACCTACTGAGATCACCTGTGGTACAAAAAACAAATAAAAAACCTCATCAAGTGCACAGCGCTCTCGTGGCTGCTTTGGTCAGAGCACTGTACCGATATCTTTTTGCGGCAGAGCTGTGGTATTCCTTCTAAAGACTGCATGGACATATCAAGTGCAAACCAATACATTTTAATAGCTTTAAATGTGAAAATGGCTGAGCATTACTAATCTGATACCTTTAATATATTCAGTTAATTTGTGCATTAAAGAGAAACAATGCCATAAGGTTGAAAGACAGACTGCTGCTGGACAGTGATGTCAGCAGAAAATTTTGCTGAGGGTGGCCATCAGGGGGCAGTTACATTTTTGGGGGTGGCTGCACCATATTACATCTATTCTATGGCTCAACTCAGAACATAAAATAATGTGGGGTGGCAACTGGAGTGGCCACGCTTTTACTTGTATTTACCCTGGCCACACGAGATCTGCTCCTGCTGTTGGAGAACTGAGGAGAACCTCTGGGCACAGTTAATTTAAATGTGTGGAAAATAGCTTATAACTAATAACTTACATAACTTGCAAATACATTCAACATGGTAACACCATGTCATTGTCAGCACATAAGACCTGTACATAATTAGTACCACGAAATACATTCCAAGTTAGAGACAAACACACTTTACACTTAAGCTGTTCTTTCACAGAAAGGAGAAATCAGTTGGGTGTTCATTGCCTTTAATTAAAGTGGCAAAAAAAACTTTAAAACCAAAGAAAGAGTGTGGCTGACACCAAGTGGCTGTTTGGCATACAACTAAAGTTGGCCCTGCGGTTATTAAATATCTCTATAGCTACAGTGAGAAAATACGTGCACGTTTATGCCTATGATATCAATTATTATTATAATTATTATTGGCGCAGTGCAGTTTATGTTAATTATTTTTATCCCGTGTTATGTCTGGGCCTTACCAGTGGCATATTATTTGTTGTGATGACTGAGGACTTCCGTGTTGATTCTAGTTTTTGTTTCTTGGCTATACCTTGACAAACGTACTGTATGGGTTATTGAAAATGAGTGGAAATACAACAGTTTACGTCAAAACGCGCCGAAGAGATTCTTGCAGCGCCTCACAATCGTTGGTGTTTAGCGACCCCTGCTGGGAATGAAATCGCGTTCCTGCGAACAGATGCTCATTTTTGGTGTTCAGGAAAAGTGTTGAAATGTACAGAATTATTCAAGACAGGGTTGCCAGCTTTGGTCAGCTGGCTGGCGTGAGTTTTTCAATTCGGGTCAAGCCTGCACACGCATTTACATGTATGTAACAGTTTTTTCCCCTTCTAAATAGTCTGTATTACCTTGTAAATAGTCCGTTGGGTTTGCAGACTGCCCCAACACCTTTAGTGTAGCTGATTTTAGGTTTATAAAGGAATAATATAGATTTGCCGTAAGATTTTTTGCGTGACCGTATTAGTCTGAAAGCCTGAGTGTTACGCCAGATGCGTTTGTTAGCAACCCTGCAAGACATTGTATTATTGCTTACAAATAAATATTATTTGCACTCATCAAGTCATGAGACCGTTTAAATTATGCATTCTACCTTCAGTTTCTTTCTTAGAGGAAAGGAAAATAACTTTAAAAAGTCCTCCCGAGAGAACGTGATGCAGCAATCACTATATATATATATATCTCAAGTAACTGAATGTTTTGCAACAAGAATTATTCTGCATTATTGTTGTTATTATTATGCGACTGAAAAACAGTTATGATTTTCCAGTGGTGGTTAGTTTCGCGCACGGAAAGGAAAGAAGTTAGAATGGAAAGGACAATTTCTGAGCCTGAGTAGAGCTGTCTAAGTGAGCGCATGCGCAGCGCGACCCCTGCCCGCTTCTGAGGGTGTCGATCCTGAAGCTGCAACAGTAGAGCGAAAGATACTGTATTTATATACATAAGACATATAAAAGAAACGGATGTGCTTCAGAAAACGAAACAGCTGCCGCCCGCCAGGTCATTTTAATGCTGATGTTGTAAGTATTATATCATGGTTACGGCAGGATCGTTAGCTAGTCAGTGGATGGTGGGTTTTCCCGTTTTTAAAAGGTCTGTGATTCCGCCAGAATAGGTCGCCTTTAACTCTCCGGATTCCCCACGACTCGGATACTCTTGGATTAAAATATTGTTTAGGGCGTACATTCGGATACTTGCCGCGAATGAGTCTTTTCGGGAATTAGAGGCTGATAGTGACTCCGCCACGCTTATTCGTAAGTGGAGAATGACTTGTTTTTATTTATTATTATTATTTTTTTTTGCTCGCATGCTTAATTTTTGTGACTGGTAAATTGCCCCTAGGTTCAACATCGCTGCTAAGACTTGTATTTCCTAAGGCGGAACACATCGCGAAGGTAGTTCTAACCATGCAGTGGCATTTTAGGGGGCTAGTGGATCGTGCTCTCGAGTGTTTATTCTCTGAATATGTAATTAATAAAGGAAGATCACGAAGAGGTACGCACACTCGGTGCATCACGAGTACACCGGTTGTCAGTTTTGTCGGGGAGACGTCGGTGCAGTACGGCATGCGAGCTGCGCTTTCTCGCCGGGGAATCCTTATGAAAGAGTGCTATAATTGAACCGATGCAAGTCGATTGTTTTAATCACAATACGACTATACATGCGGAATATTTTAAACTCTGTATTAAACATGAAATGCTACTAACGGGTCCACGGTTTTAACGAGATCATCTTAGTGTGGTTATAATATCGTATCGAATTCTAAAATGACTTTTAATAGGGGGCGTCTGGAAAATAAGCGGCGTGCTTCCTTAGTGCACACTGCCTAGGTGGCTACAGATGCGGTAGCTCTGCTCCGGCTTCGCGTGCCTTTCGCTTCGCGTCCCCCCCCCCCTCCCCGATCTTGTATAGTAAGGCGCGCTCCCGGCGCTCGTGCGCGACCTTTGGTGAATGAATTTCTCGGGCGCGTGGCGGCCGCCGCGCACCCGCGCTGCGGAGGAAGGCGAGGGGGCGGGGCTCGCGCGTGGCGCAGCGCCGTTGGTCTTCGCGCGTGCCCGCGCGTGCCGGTCGTCCGAGCGCGCGCTTTGAAGCGGAGGCAAATGGAAGAGCCGTCACGTCTCCGTCGAGCACGTTCTGCAATTTTGACAGTTAATTTAATAACGTAAATTAGTCATATTGCAGTACCTGTTTTCAGTATGGTTCTGTTCACGGGCTATTACCTGTTTTTAGGTGTATCGGGTGATCAGAAACGATATCCTTGCTTGAAAGATTCTGGAAAGTATATTGGAACGTGTAATGGAATCAGTTTTCAGATCAGTTATGATGGCTTTTACATAAAACAATTTCAGAAGTTATTTTTGAATGGTCTAAGTGAAACATGTATTCGGTGTGTGTGTGTGTGTGTGTGTGTGTGTGTGTGTGTGTGTGTGTACACATGTATATTATGGGTTAGCTCCCCGTTCGGGATGGATGGATGGATGGATGGTAATACCTTATCGGGTACCTTTATTCTTACTCTACTGTAATTTTATGTCATAAATTCAGTCCTTTAAGTACTAATACATTGGCATAGTTTATGGTCTAGTTAATGTGTGCCTGATGATGATTATTATTATCATTATTTTTGTTGGTGTTGTCGCCCTTGTTAGTCGGTTTGACTGCATCAAAGTATTTTGGAAAGTGGGGGAAAAAGTTCAGTCACACTGCAAACCAAACTGTCGAGTTGGTATGGTGTGAGAGTTGAAGATATCAATACTTTTTATTGATTTTATTTCGTACAATATATAGAAATAAATGAACAGTAGAAGTCATTCTTCAGATGGTCTGTGTGTATTTTATGAGCTTGAAGGAAGGCAGCAGATAAGCTAAATGCATCCACTTCATGTTTTTGTTGCCTTTGGGTTCAAGTTTATAAATATTCCAAGTGGAAAATAAATATGCTAACTTATAACATTGCTAGTAATTAAGTACGTATTTCCATTGCATTTGTGAGCAGGATTAAGACTTATCATTCAGCCAATTTGGTGGAGCAAAAATTCTTAATCAATTAATCTGGGGTGGGGAAAATTAATGGGTTTTAACATGAATTTTGATTCATTCTATATTTTGCTTTTTTCTGGTGTGCAGCTTATGAGTTGTATGTTGTAGTCATGTCAGATACGGAGGGGCCAGTTTTAGCGTAGTTTCAAAAGAGATGAGCTAATTTTTTGGGGTTCTTCATTCATGGACTCATACAGGAGCAATTTCGTTAGTAATGATAGTGTAATTGATTTGTCCATTAATTTGAATGAATAGCATTGTAAAGCATTTAAATGGGCCGTTTGTTCAATGAGTTGGAGAGTCCAATAGCTTTGTGTTTCCAGCAACCACAGAATGCAGCCTTTCAGACGCTGGTTTCCAAATGACAGATTTTCAACACTGTCTCATTTGTCCTGACAGATCTTTTGCCACCTTTTACTCTTGTTTTACTCTGTGTCATCTCCTTCCCCTTTTTATTGTCTTCTTTTTTGCTGCTTGTTTCCTCTTTTTTTAGGCTCTTCTTCGTGCTTCCTCTCAGCTCCTCAGCTTGTAAAGGAGAAGCGTGCTATCGGGCCTCAGTGTTTCTCCAGGCCGCCTTCAGTGCTTATTCCCAAACGGAGCCAGTTGCAATACTGACCAGAATACTATTCACATAATAACAACATTGCGAGTTACACTCGAACCTGGATTGTGTTTAAGGCTTAAGTAATTAAATTAATATGCACCATTTATTAACAAAGAAAACTACATACCTTTGTTGACCTTTAGGTTAATATTGCAGGTGTTTATAAAAGGCTTAAAAACTCAGTATAGCTAATTTCTTGAGTTCACTGTTGCAATGACACACACTCCTTCGGTGATGCTATCAGGCTTCTCTTGCATGTTCATTAGATAGTGTATCGCTTTGTCCCTGAGTAGGTAGTTGCCCTGCCAAGACCAAACCATTTGCCATGCTAAGTGCTATAGACTGGAATGTAGCCTTAGGTTGGAGGAAGGCTTCTTGTGGGCCTTGCTGGTGGTTGTACATGTCGTCAGGTTCAAGGCCTCAGCTGCTTTTTTTGCTTTTTCCTGCGTATCCCTGTTGATAGGCTCCTTTTCCTGCCATTCCAAGATAGACCTGAGGCACAAGATTTAATTGATTCATTTTTAAAAGACAGACAGTACTGACTTATTGCTGTACCTCAGTGGTCATGTATACACTGGCCTGCAAAAAAATTGCTAAATATAATCTTTTATCCCCCAGATAATTATTAAATCATAATTAAAATAACATTCAAGACAGCAATAAAGCAGTGACGACATTTTATTACGCATCGGTGCCATTTTAAACTGTAAGTTGCTAAATATGTTTTATGTTCAGGAAGGAAAGCTAGACCCCTGTGTTGTTCTGTGTACTGTGAGTAAGAATACCTCCTTCTCCTTCCTTTCTTGTGTTGCTGTGACACAGGAGAGATCGGCAGCTAGCAGGGGGATGACATGCGTGTGCCCAGGCTGTTAACAACGTCAAGGATTTCCAGACCGTCTGTCCGAAAGCCGCCAAGCCATGATGGACATACTGGTACGATACTCCCTCGCTTCTGCCCATTTCTGTGTCGCATGGCATTTGTTAGCGAGCTCGCTGGTTGACTTTCTGTGGCTCGTAATTAAAGCTCCGTCCCAATCTGTGGTGTTCTGGGTGGGTGGGGGGGTGGTTAGAGAATGGTCCACAACAGTAGATTCTGCGTCTAACTCTAGCCTGCCTTTTTTATTGGCTCAAAACTGCAACATTTTAGAGAAGAATCAAAAGTAAATACCTCTGGCTTGCCGGAATATGGAGGACGTGTTTAAGACATGTTCGGCTGGTCTACACAAACTCACTGGCTTCACTGGAGAGAGCAAACCTTATGATGGGAACTGGGCTGACTGCTTGCCACTGCCGCTTGGGTTACAAGGGCCATAGGTGTTTACTGGGGTCATGCTGTCACTGTAGACTTTCTGTGTAAAGTATAAAAGTCTAAACATTCCTGAAAGGGAAAAAAGACATATGTCACATTTTTGCAATTGTAACTAGGTTACAGGAGCATTAAAGTTAGTATTTTGAAGTGCATATGCAGTATATTGTTCTGGTATGAAAAATGAGTTTCTAGTATTAAGTTGGTTATACTGTGTTTTTCAATCTCTGATAAATATTTTGGGGGGAAAACTATTACTGATAATTGCGATATTTTCGTTATACTTAAATGCGGTCAGACATTGATGTCTGATTAGGTTTGGCCCTGCTACTTCATGTTGTGAGACATGGTGAGCCTTGCGGTGACATTGTGGCTTAACTTGTGGAAAGTCCTTGAAGGGTTGCATGCATAGTGAAGGAGATGTCAGGACGCTGAGACACTTATGTGCTTGTTTTTGGATGGACAGTCCTATATTCAGAAATCCATCCATCAATTTTTGGTAAATGAGTAGCCTGGGCTTTGTGGTCTGAAACACTGGTTCTCAAAAGTAGGTTTTATTGTACTATGCCAGTTTTTTGTCACATAGTGTACTGAAAGGCATTGTGCTACTGTTACAGCACTATGTTCTATTTACCAGGACTGCACTTTAAAAAAAAATAATTTGGTTTGATTTTTTTTTTTTTTATTTGTGTGATGATGTAAAGGAAGGATGTGGGTCCTCAGGCTAAACCAGCTGAGAACCACTGTCTAATGTGACGACACCTCTATCCTGTGAATGACGCAAATAGGGCTGCGACTAACGATTATTTTTGATAATCGATTAATCTGTCGATAATTTTTCCGATTAATCGATGAACCGGATAAAAAATAAATTATTAATTTCTACCCGTTTATTCAGAAATAGAACATTATCTAAACTGACGTCGCAAACAACTGCACAAAGACAAATGCAAATAAAAAAACCCGGCAACAGAATTTATTTCAAGCTACAACACTTGTTTTCTATATTTGCAGTAATACAGAAAAGCGATCTTGCATGGCACTCACACATACACTCACAGATGCATAATCACATACACTCACAGACGCATAATCACATACACTCACAGACACAGTTACTTTCATCCCTGTCTAAATGCAATTCATCTTACCTTACTCACATGGTGAAAGATGGCACTGTCTGGGCAGGCAGGTGCGCCCTTGGCTACCTAACATGGCATTTCACCGCTGAAATAAGAACAGGGCAAACAGAGAATGGGCTGGGAAATAGGTTTTGTTCTGGCAGACGGGGTGTGCGCATGCGTATGGGAGTGTGTGTGTGTGCATGTGTGCGATCGGGTGCACGTGTATGTGCGATCATGTGCGTAGGTGCACGTGTGTGTGCGCGGTGGTGTACGCGTGTATGTGCAATCGACTGTGCTTGTATGTGCGATCGTGTGCGCGTGTGTGCAAGCGTGAACACACACGCCGCTCCTGACGGGCTACTCAGTCACAGTGCTGTGTCTTCACTCTGACCTTATGTCAAAGTAAAGTTTATTTATGCAGCACATTTAAACACAGCTTAAACTGACTAAGTGCTGTACAAAAACAACATTAAACTGAAATAAGAGTAAAACACACACTCACGCAGCATTTTTCACATTTCACAAAGTGCTCGGTTGAACAGTTTTCTCCACCTCTTTCATGTTTCATTTGTTTAATTTTATTCGGAAAATACCGCCTCCGCTCTTCCTCCACCACGCCTTTGGCCGCGCTCCGTTCAGCTCCATCTGCAGGTGAAGTAAACTTCTCCGCAACATAGAGAGTTGTGCACTAATAACCCCACCCAATTTTATGCATACTTTATCATATTCAAGGGCCTCTGTTAAGTGCTGGGCCACCAGAATCTGCCGGGGTATCTGTGTCCCTATTGCACCCTGGGTGCGTGCAGTGGCGTGGTGCCCAAACTGTGCCTTAAGGAGGCCAGGCTCGAGTCAGGAACAGGGTTATCATTTTTGATAAAAATCTCATTTTAAGGTGTCTTCTAAGCAGTTGGTGTTGGTTTGTAATATGATATGATTTTGTAGCTAAGATCTGCCATCTTTTTAGAAACCACTTTAAACAACTGTTACTGTGGAAAGTGGGCGTATCCTCTCTTACAGCCACACTCCCATATAGTTAGATGAAAGTGATTAATGATCATTGTAGAAAAACCACAACAAAATGTATCCTCTGCATTTAACCCATGCGTGACATAGCAGCAGGCAGCCAATTTAGCACTCGGGGAGCAGTGCTTGGGGGTGGTACCTTGCTCAGAGTATCTCAATGGGCAGGGATTTGAACCAGCAGCCATGCAATCACAAGTGCTCATCCCTATCCACTAGGCCACCACTGCCCTATAAACATAAAAAGCCGTGGAATGTAGATCTAGACATGTGATCTGCAAGCAGGAACCTCAAATAAGACATTCATTATCCTGCTGTCATACCTGAGCAATCCCTTTCCTGGTTAATGCATTCCTCCGTCTGTCTTCAGACTTTTTCAGTATTACGGCTCTGGAAAAAATCAAGAGACCACATTAAAGTTTTCAGTTTCCCTGGTTTTACTGGTTTTACAATTTATGGGTATGTGTCAGTGTAAAATATACATTTTGACTGTTAAACTGTTATAAACAACATTTGATTACAAATTCCAAAGAAAAATATTGTTTTTGAGAACATTCATTTGCAGAAAATAAAATTTGGTCAAAATATATTAAAAAAATTGTGTTGTTATACACTGGATACACAACTTTATACCCATTATAAAATAATACAATGATAATAATTTTACTTAGGAAGGGTTCAACGTAGAGGTGGGCAATAGGGCGAAAGTGCCATATCACGCTATCCAAAAAATGTCCCCACAAGCTAAAATAGCAGGGTTTACCACATTAAGGGGAAGTAGTGTCCTCACAATGATAAATACAGATATACACACACTAGTCTTTTAGCTGAATGCATTCTGGGTATGGGCATCGCAGGGCGAGAAACCCTGAATAAGAAGAAAAGGACATTTTCCTCACATTCAAACTCTGTTTGGAGCACCTTGGCACCAAAACTGGCTGCGTTAGAGGACGAGAAGATCAATGTTAGACAATTGTGCACAAAGAATCATTTTGGGAAAACTTACCGGAGCAGAGGTGACGGTCACAAAACTGTCATGTCTCCAGTGTATAGTATGACCTTCCCTTTTGGACTGAGTTCGATTTTAATCATCTGTAATTTCCCTTCGTCTCAATTCTGTTCAGTTCACTACCTATGTCCTTCTGAAGTTTAACAAAAGGTTTAGGGACTGAACAGAAAACCGTAACCATACAGCAGTCTTTTTTTTTAGCTGAAGACATGTTTGAGTTTGTCAAATAAAAAAGAAGAATGTGACCTATGTGAACCTTATATTTACGTGAGTTTGGAGTCTGAGAAGGTGATTTTATCCCTTAATATTCTTAGGTACACAGTCTGAGCCAGGTCTGAAGCTGTGCATAGACTGTGTCATCACTGTGTTCTGGGCTGATCCCCAATGTGCAGTGTTAGGGTTTTAGTTTGCCCGTGTGGTATACATCTTTAAGACTGAAAAAACGTGCAGAATCCAGGGTGGTGGGAGCTGCTGGGAGACATTTATTATTTTAGTATTTTTTTACCTGTTGTAACTTGAATGCATTAATATTACCCTTTATTCTATTATTTAGATGATCTACAAATGCAGACATACATGTGCTCACTCATTCTTGGGTACTACTTATTGAGCCTTCTAGCCTGTCAATTGGGGGATTCCGGAAAGATGTTTACTGACATCCCTGTCGTGGGAAAGGAAGAGTTCTAAGTAGCACAGGTACAGATCAGTGTGTGGGTAGGAATGTCAGTGTGTGGGCGAGAGTTTCAGTGCGCATGGGGATGTCAGTGCAGATGGGAATGTCAGTATCCGGGTGGGAATGTCAGAGTATAGTTGGGAATGTCAGTGTGTGGGTGGGAATGTCAGTGCACATAGGGATGTCAGTGCGCATGGGGAGTCAGTGTGTGGGTAGGAATGTCAGTGTGTGGGTGAGAGTTTCAGTGCGCATGGAGATGTCAGTGCAGATGGGAATGTCAGTATCCAGGTGGGAATTTCAGTGTATAGTTGGGAATGTCAGTGTGTGGGTGGGAATGTGAGTGCGCATGGGGATGTCAGTGCGCATGGGGATGTCAGTGCGTGGGAAGGAATGCCAGTATGCGGGTGAGAGTGTTAGTGTGCATGGGTATGTCAGTGTAGGGTGAGAGTGTCAGTGTGCATGGGTATGTCAGTGTAGGGTGAGAGTGTCAGTGTGCATGGGGATGTCAGTGTAGGGTGAGAGTGTCAGTGTGCATGGGGATATCTATGTGGGTGGGAATGTCAGTGTGCTTGGGGATGTCAGTGTAGGGTGAGAGTGTCAGTGTGCATGGGGATGTCAGTGTAGGGTGAGAGTGTCAGTGTGCATGGGGTGTCAGTGTAGGGTGAGAGTGTCAGTGTGCATGGGGATGTCAGTGTAGGGTGAGAGTGTCAGTGTGCATGGGGATGTCAGTGGGTGAGAGTGTCAGTGTGCATGGGGATGTCAGTGTAGGGTGAGAGTGTCAGTGTGCATGGGGATGTCAGTGGGTGA
>JAODKM010000099.1:8696966-8737773 GCA_026780845.1 Petrocephalus sullivani | reverse complement strand
GATAATTGCTAGAGGAAAGGATGTGTGTTGGGGAGAGATAAATATGATAAGGGGGAGAGTGGGAAGAAGGGTGGGGAAGGAAGGAAAGTAGTTACAATCTTCCAAGTGATGGAAGCTATATATACAGCTATATGAATGATTCCTATGTTACCCAGTGTTTCTCAGGGACTGTAAGCTGGAACTAAAAGCACCCTATCGGACCTTAGATTGCACCGAGCAGGCATGCCTAGGGCCGGTCGAGGCCCATGTGGCCCCCAGGCCAGCTTCTCCACAAGTGGTAAAATAATAGTTATAATATTAACACAACAACAACAATAAAAATATTATGTATAATACAGGTACGAAGATTTCTTAAGAATTTTTTTTGGTCACGCCATGCTTGCCTGAGAGTGTCCTTGACACCTTTGCCTTCCTCTTCACATTGCATAGCTGGTCTGTGCCCGCCCTGAGGAGGGCTCAAGTACTGTTAGGGGGGCTGGCTAGCCAGGCAATTTCACTTTTGGCACGCACCATCCGAGACAAAGTGAAACTGGCTGGCGACGTTGTGCCCCCTCAGAAGTTGGAGCCCCACATCACAAGTACTTCTAGGGGCATAGCCAAGCTAGTTTCACGTTGTCTCAGATGGTGTGTGCCACATGCGAGTGAGACTGCCTGACACCTATAGTAGTGCTTCTTACATTATGGGCCGTGAGATGTTTTTCTGAATATTCTAAAAAAAGTTTTAAATCCTTTTTTTGTTTGCCTCCCCACCCCCCTTGGTGAATTTAATCATGGGGGACATCCTCCCCCACTTGGCTTGGCCAGTTTTTTTGTTGAATGCCCCTGAGATAGAGCAGGGCTAGGGAATCTTATCCTCAAAGGGCCAGTGTGTATTCAGGTTTTTGGGTAACCTTTAGGTCAGCTGTTCAAATCCAGGTGTGAGGACTCTTCAGCCAGTTAGTCCTATAATTGGTAATCTAATTATGGAGTTGCAGCGAAAACCCACATTTCTAGAGGACTGGCCACCTCTGAAACAGAGCTTTTGCTGTGGGATCAGTGAGTCGGGAAACAAAAGGGTTGCAACCTTGGACCTGTTTTTATAGCGGTCTCCAGACAAACAGTTTTCACCCCCTGGCCTGTAGGATCTTGGTGAATGGTAATCTGTAGCATCCTGGTAAGTGTGTGGCGTTGAGGGTGTCATGACAGTGTCCACGGTAGGGCAGCAGGTGGCTGACCCGTCCCTGTGTTTCAGTACACAGGTCCTGTCCCGGCAGAGCGAGAGAGCCCCATGGTGCGGAGTGAGACGTCCCCCAGCAGGGCCCGGAGGGGGCCCATGCAGCGGCCCAATGCCTGCTGCTTCTGCTGGTGCTGCTGCTGTAGCTGCTCATGGTATGTCTGTCGCGGATCGCATCCCACCCGGGTCTCACCCACACCGCCAGGGCGGCCCCATGAAGCCAGCGTGGCTCTGCATGTTTACACTCTCAGTACTCTTTTATAAGTGTGAAACGCCCGGCTGGACTGCTGTTTCGTTATCCTCACTGATCGTTGTTTTTCCCATCTTCTCTTCACCTGCTGTGTCAATGTGCCACTTTGTATGATCAGAATGAAGTGTCCTATAGTTACTATAGTTATATCCTTGTTTATGTTCCTCTTTAATCCGTGTATCATTCGTTCATTTGTTTTTCTCACTAAAACCAAAAATTCAAAAAGGGAGCTTTTGGGAAATGTACCCTTGGTTATTTGCGTTCCTCTAAATATGGCGCCCCTATCCCGTGATTCAATGCGATACTGACAGATCGGGCACTGACATATATTTTTCTTTTAGATCGGTCATGTAAAATAGTCACTTCCGGGTCATGCCATATGCAAAATGTAAAAGTGGGCGCTCGTTTTCCGTTTTTTCCATTTTCGATTTGACGGCAAAATGGGAAATCGGAAAACTACTTATTATCCGTTTTTTTGATTTTGGTTTTGGAAACAAATATCGAAAACATACGTGGTTTTTTGTTTTTTCATTTTTAGTTTTAATGAGAAAAACTAATGAACGAATGATACAAGATTCTCTTTCATGGGAAGGTGAAACATACAAGTATACATGCAGAAAGTACCGGATCTAACATGGCAGTGGGTTCCCCCTCGACACCTGTGGACCAAGTTCTGACATCCCAGCAGTCCTGCACACACAAATCCCACCAGGCGTGGCTCCTCACATATCACTCACCCAAAACAGCACGTGTGTTACACTCACACACTCCCAGTTACCCCAGAGAGCATGTTCCACAAGACACAAAAAAATATTTTCTGTCTCAGTTGAGATAAAATATTCAAATTCTATTGTAATCCAGTGATCGTTAGGTCATCACTGGTTTTGCAGAGACATGAGAAGTCTGGTCTCATGGACAGGCATAATCAAGCTGCAATATTCAGGAAAAACCTGAATAAGAATAAGAACATTCTGTTTGACCGCATATAAGGTGAAACAGCTGATTGCTGCCCCTGATTGGCATTTTCGTCTTTCGTATTTACTGTTTAACAGTAGCGTCTGCGGCCATGACAGGTGCACTCTGCGGTTATGGGCGGGGGCCGGGGTGGGGGGTGCCTTATGCATGCCTTAGCACAGAAACCCCGCTGAGACCGGGGTGGGGAGAGCGACTTCCTGGGAGTAGGCTCCCAGAAAACAGGAAACCATTTCTCGTGCTTTTGCCATTGCGGAAGTCATTAGGAGAGGAAAGTATGGCCGTTTGACAGCACACGCATCCAAAATGCCAGTCCGGCGACCGTGCTGTGAGTTTAGCGCCTAGACCTGAGAAGCCCCTTCAGCCCATGCTGCCCATGGTCTTAAAGCTGGCCATCTGACTTTTACTTGCTTCAGATAATGTTCCCTGGCACTCTGCAATGCCACCCTGCTCGTCGGTCCCGCTTCAGAATAACAGAAACCGCTGCTCTGCCTTCCGTCAGAACAGATTCAGATGCAAACAGGAAGGGAGGAACCAGGAGGTGTCAAGATGACTAAATGTGAAGGAGATCAAAGAAAAAGAAGAAAAATATCTTCGTTATGTAGCCGTTTGGTGTATTGGCATTACTTGTTTGAAGATTTTACATTGATAGTTGTACCGCAGGCGGGTTTTTGTTGTACTCTTACAAATTTCTTTTTTTTTTTTTTGGTGCCCCAGTTCCAGGAAAAGTCCATGTGCATGTGCCCTGTTGCATGTCTGCATGCATAAATGCATGGTCGTTTGCACATGCGAGCATCTTTGTGTGTGTGTGTGTGTGCGCGCGTGTATGCAGTTATCTTTCAATGCCATTTCACCACCTTTCAGTCTTACTGTTAGGAATGAAGATCGGGCCGGGAGGAAGTCCCAGGACACCAAGCTGGAGACCATACCAAACTGTGAACCTTGGTGAGCACACACAGACATCCCTGTGCACACACACACACACACACACACACATCCCTGTGTGCACACACAAACTGGACGCTGATGCAGGTTCCCCACTTTCTCATACCGGGTCACAAAGGTCTCCTTCAGCCCCATATTCTTTTACTTGTAGTCACCCAGAATCCCAGGTATGCAGTTGCACAGTGATTGCATGGTGTTAGTACGGTGAGTAATGTTTTAATCATCTGGGTGTAACACGACCCTGGTAACAAAGATTTGTGTGCATGTGGTTGGGTTTAGGCCAACACTTTGTGTGGGCTTTAAGGTATCATGGGGTGGTATGGTATGGGATCTTTCTGGTTCGTAGGTTGTGTGTGATGGGAATCGAGGCTGAGTTTTCTGGTGTGTGATGCGCTATGTGTTGTTGGCCAATCGTAGCGTGTTTTTGACCTGTGGCCCTCTCGCATCCGCAGCGCCAAACCAACGGTGGACGAGATGCGGCTGTGGGCGCACTCTTTCGACAAGCTGATGAAGAACCCGGCCGGCCGAAACGTCTTCAGGGAATTCTTAAGGACTGAGTACAGTGAGGAGAACATGCTGTTCTGGATGGCCTGTGAGGATCTCAAAAAGGAGATTAACAAAACAGCTATAGAGGACAAGGCACGCATGATCTATGAGAACTACATTTCAATTCTCTCGCCCAAAGAGGTAAAAATGTCTTTCATCTGCATATTTTTGTTTGACATACAGGTCCCAGAACATCCATAAAACTCTGGAAGTAGGCTCTAGAATTTTATAACATTACTTGTCATAGACCAACAATAGCAGATACCTGAATTTAAAGCCTCACATTTAACCAGTATATAATTGTTGAAAAGGGTCTGAAGCTATTTTAGCTGTACCATTCACAGCACTAACCTGGCTCATCCAGCCTGAGTATGTTGCACTCCGGTTGTTCTTCTGTCACAATCCAGGGCCTCGGATCTATTTGCTGAAATGCAAAAATGGAACTGAAAACAAGCAGATTCTTTGTCATGTTTGAAGAAAGTATACCATGACTGTAGCAGTTGTATTTTTAGGCTAAATTAGAGGTAGCCTAACAAGGAACAGAGCACCCAGCCATTATATATACACACACACACACACACACACAAATATACTTGTTTTCCTGTATTTGTGAGGACTGTATTAATTTCTATGGGAAAAAATCCAAATCCCAATCATGACACCCTTAACCTCCACCCAGCCCTAACCTGAACCATAAGTAACAAAACAAAATACAAAACTATTGGCATTTTTACTTTTTCGATTGCATTCTGATTTTAATAATAGAAATTCTAAAGCAGTGCGGAGAAAAAAATTACCTCACTAGTCATATTTTTTGAGGATTTGCTGTACTTGTGAGGTCCTTTGGTCCTCTCAAGTATAGCAAAACTTACAATGGTACACACACCATTGCCTGGATTACATCGCAAGTTAAATAGCTATTCAGTGGCATGGAAAAATTTGGGCACCCCTGGTCAAGATTTCTATTACTGCAATAGCTAAACAAGTAAAAGATGAGAAAAAGGAAAAGGGACCATGTTTGAGCACCCTGAACAATCAGTGCTGAGTAACATGCCCTTTGGCAAGTACAGTATCACAGTTTGTAAATACTTCTTGTGGCCAGCTTCTCTCTAGCAGTAAAGTGTTCCCCGTGCCACTAGCTGTAACACAAGCCCAAAGCATGATCGGTCCACCCCCGTGTTTAACACTTTGAAAGGTGTTCTTCTTATTAAATTCTGCACCCGATTTTCTCCAAACATACCTTTGCTCACTGCCGCCACAAAGTCTTACGCTACGTTCAAACTGTGAGCGTCAAAGACACCAGCCGTCGCTCTCACCGCCCTGAACGCGACGCTAGCCAACGCCGGAGACGCTCTCTGACGTCATGGAGTGGGCGGGGACAAGGCCGCTCAGAATGCCGGGTTCTAAAAAAAACTTTTAATCAGCTGCAAAGCCAACAAACGTGTAGCTTATATCTTTGTGTTGACTGCCGATGGGATATTTGTCAAAGCACATGAAATTATGTTAAGGCAAACACCACTGTTATGAATAAATAACGTTAAAGTTACCGATGATTTGCACTGTTTTAAATGCTATAGTGCCAAAATTTATATGTGATTTGCTTTGCTTTCACGAAAACATATATATTTTTGTCTATGCCTCATTTTAATTTACATCCCTCCACGCAAACAGCGACACGTCAAAAATAATTTAATAAAGGGCATTTTATTTACTGTGTCTAGAGAGTAAAAAGTGCCATGGGGAGAGGTATTTTGTCTTACGATGTATACCCCGGTGGCATTCCATACACTTTCTCCTATATTGTGCGTAGGAACTGTTGGGTCGGAACAAAAGTTTACGCACTTATGTTCTGCGGCGCTCTCTTTAGCAGAGCATCTCTACATTCCCATTGGTTGCCGCCCATCTGTGTCATAGCTCATTACCATAAAGTTGACTGGGACTTCTGTTTGACGCTCTCGCCAGCCAGTCGCGCCGCGCTGCTCCTCGCGCCTGCCGACGCTCCCTCCCATAGAGAATGAATGACTTCCAGTTGCTTTGACGCTCTCGCCGCTTGCAGTGTGAACGTAGCATTGTTTTTACTTAATCAGTCCACAACAGGACATGTTTCCAAAATGCATGAGGTTTACTTAGATATTTGTTTGCAAACTTCTGAAGCTGAATTTTGTGGTGAGGATGCAGGAAAGGTTTTCTTCTGATGACTTTCCCATAAAAGTCATAATTTGTGTGGGTGTTGCTGCACAGTAGAACAGTGCTCCACCACTCCAGAGTCTGCTTAATGTTCCTGAGGGTTTTTTGCAGTCAGACAGGGCTTTTGATTTGCCTTTCTAACAATCCCGTGCGCAGTTCCCTCAGAACGTTACCGCAACTTGATATAGACTGTTCCTCAAGCTGCCATTTCTTAATTATATTCCAAACTGAGGAATCGGCTACCTGAAAATGCTGTCTTAAAGCCTTCTTCTTCTTTGTGAGCATCAGTTATTTTAATTTTTGGAGCACTAGGTAGCTGCTCAGAGGTGCCCATGGCTACTTATTGCTGGGACAAGATTTGTGGAGTCAGAGTATTTATAAAGCTTGCATCACCTAGCCTTTCCTAATACTGATTGTGAACAAGCCATAGCTAATAATTAAGGTGTGAGACCTTCGTAATAGCCGAGAGCTCAAATCTCTTGGAATACCCAAACTTTTGCTCTTCTTTTTTCACTTTAAAATTATACAAAACAAATATAATGCACTAATCTTCCTTAAAATGTTGAAAAGCTTGTTTCAGCTTTAACTTTATGCCTTTTGGAGATAATGAGTTAATCCTCAGCTTACTTCAAAGTCACAGTAATAGAAATTCTGACCAGGGGTGGCCAGACTTTTGCATGCCACTGTAGGTGCACAGAATATCAGTCAGTAAGCCCCTCTTTACCGCATTGCACACTGATATGGTTCTTAGTGGTTTCAGGTATGAAACAGGGCTGAAAGCTTCACTGCCAGAACCTCATGTTGCTTTCTGGGATGGCACAATAGTTAAAACGGCAACATTTCCAGCAATACCAAATGCAAATGAAGTATGTTTCTTTTCATTTCTTGGGCATTTGAGTAAGTAATTCCAGCAATATCCCGGCTCTGATTCTAGCCATCAGGCTCTGCATTTATGGTGGTTTGCGGTTTTCTCGGTTAAGTCCTTATGCTCAGGATGAATGTAGTTCTCAAATTGCTCCCAGCAGCTGTAATTTTTGCCTTTTATTCAGCTTGGAGTAATGGAGCATCTGCTGCTGTTCCTGAATAGCAAAGTATCTGCTTCTGGAAAAGGCTCTGGCCTATTTCATCCCGGGAGGAGAAAGCGACTGCAGTTGTGTTTATGACATCACAGTAAACCCACGAAGGACCACATTGTGCCTTCACTGTCCCTGCACTGGCACATCACTGTCTCTTCGACTCAGGCATACCTGGAAGAATTTCAATTGGCAGCAGTACTTACACAAGCTCTGCATTGTTTTATACCATTTTAGAAAGGAGTAATGCACATCCCTTTGGATGAATGCACTGTGCTTCGTGCTGACATTACACACTCTGGAGCGGTACTTCCCCCAAAAGCCATTTCACAAAACTGGTACTGCGTATTTGTCGCACTGTGTGACTGGCCGTTTCCGGGACTCTCCCATGTTCATTTCTAGCAGCTGCAATGGCAAAGTCACGACCGCTTCTATCACTACACACAGTGCAGCCGTGTCGTGTTCTTTTTAAATTTGGCATGCCATTTTACGTATAGTATCAACTGAGGAGAAAGACAGACTTTCTCCGGGTTAGTCCGGTAGGTTACGCCGTCAGGCTCGGTCGAGCGCAGGGGATTCCTTGATAGTGGACCAGAAACAATAGGCTGGCTTCTGTTAAACGAGGACAAATCACAGCCCTGCCAGTCAGACCTACAATTACTCAGCCTTCTGAAGACCAGACTCCCCCTAACCCTCCAACTGAGCCTTTGTTACTGTGAAAAATGAAGTTGAAGATTAAAAATAAAAGTTTTATTTAAAGACTTAAAAAAACTTGAAAGCCCTGTGCTCAACGGTGTTTCTTGGAGCCCGTCAGTGTTAGTTGGTGATCTCCCTTGACAACAGGTTACTTATTTTTGTCTTTTTTTCCCTTTTCATAGTGGTCTGAAGATAAGTCCTTCATTTAGTCTGTGCCCAAGGGGCTGTCTGTCAGGTCTCCTTACTCCTCTGGCTCTCAGCTGGAAAGTTCACAGCTTGGAGACTCTCTGAGTCTCTCTTTTTATCCCTCCTTCCAAGTAAAAGCCCTCAAAGCGGCTCCCTAGCAAAGGCTGGGTACAGGAAACTATAAATTTCAGCATGTCCCACAACCACAGTGGCTATAAATAGCTGAGGCACTGCTTTAACTTGCCGGAGATGGAGGGTTCATCAAGTTCAGCATTTCTCAACATGTCTAAACAACATCCATCATTTTCATAAGTGGTGCTGTTTAGCTGTTGGTTCTACCTCTTTTATCTAATGACGAGTCACTTTATAACAACACTGCATATATTTTTCCCACCCATCTCTTGGGGTGTGGGGTGGTGGTGGGGGGGGGGGCAATTTGTTGAATATCGATTAATTTAAGACTGAATTCTGAGAAGGACTGAATGGAGATGACTAGGATGCTAGTGTGTAGGGCATTACTGGATTATTGGAAAGCTCATGATTCAGATTCCTCTTTGTTTATTTTATTTTTCAGTATGTAAAATGTTACCTTTTTTAATTTCCTTATTTCTTGTATAGTGGATAAAACATAATTTTACATTTGGATTGCGTGGTTGGGATTAAACAGGGTTTTGATTTGCCTGTTCAGTACATGTGAGTATATGTATATGTGGTATACGCAATTAATCGGCGAGGGGTGCGTTTCCCAAAAGCACCCATTAGCAACTTGCATAGTTTGACTCAGTCAGTTGATTGGTTAAAACTATGTAAGTTGCTAACGTAGGTAGCAACTATGCTTTTGGGAAATCCACCAAAGGTGTATGATTAAAAAAAAAAATGTTTAATATCCCTACTTATAATACAAAACCTTGTCCTCTTATTCCTGTCTCTACATCTAGAGTTTTTGAAAGCATTAAAATTCATACCTGCTTGCAAGTCATTTTTAGTTGGAAAGTTTACAAGTTTAAGTAAAAAAACAAAACAAAGTAAAGTATGGGTCATTCTCACTAAATATTTAAAATGAAATTTGAAGTGAATTTTCTGAAAAATGAACGTTTGTAATTTTTTGTGTGGACCAATTGGCATTACTTTAACTTCTTAAGCATGTTAAAATCACGTTATTTCTTGCAGTGATTTTCAGAAAAACTGATTAACTAGCGCAGAGGCAAAATTAATAATTTAGACAACAAAGTTGTACTATTTGTATTTGTACTGTGACACTAAGATTCTTCATGTTTTCTTTTTGCCGGGTTGGGTGGTCTTTGGAGGAGTTCAGGGAGGAGTGTCTAAATATGTATCTTTCTCCTTAACTCCCCTTCATATTTTCGTCTAGTACTGCACATACCACTGGTACAAGCCAGCAAGCAATGTGCTGATTTAGCGTCTATAATTTAACTTTTATTACTTTTTTTACCATTGATCAATTATACCACATACTATTCTTCCCGTAATTTTTTTTTGGTAATTTTGATAAAAAAATTGCAATTGCAATATCTGTCAGATAAATCGCAGTTCGATAGTTCCTTAAAATTCAGCCCTAGTCTGCAATCTTTTCCACAAACTGTTATGTAAGTCAACGTTCATAATGTGCAGAATACCGTTATATCTGCAGTATTTAAGATCCCATACTACTAATTAAAAATAAGCTAGCAAAACAGTCCCATGATTTATTACTTTTTTTACCATTAATCAATTATACCACATACTATTCTTCCCGTGGCAACTGTTGTACGGTGCACAGCATGCTATAGGTAGGGTAGCGCTGCCGTATGTTCGGCCAGTCCAAAGCTATTTTTTACATTTATTTATTTGTTTGTTTGTTTATTAAATTCTTTTGTAATTTTGTCGTATGTGTGAGTGGTTGTAATTCACAAAAGTCATAAGTCAGGGGCCGTCTGCAGTAGGACTGTACGATTTATCGATCTCAAATCAAAATCGCGATTTGAAGCAATGCAATTAGCAAATCGCAAAGGCTGCGATTTAGGATATGCATTGTAGGGCACGTCTGACCCAGGGTTTAAAACTGTCATATAGTTTTAGAAATTCATGCCGTCCTCCTTGTGTGACAGTCAGCTTAACCAATCAGAAATGCCGTGCTCCTCGCGTGCCAGTCATGTTCACCAATTAGAAGTGGCCCAAAGTGACTGCGTAATCGTCCACAAACACAGACATGTGAAACCCAAGGAAAACATTACATTCGCAGTGCAGAAAAATATCGGTTCCGCTGCTGAGACTTAAGTGTCTTGCTTACCTGTTTAATGGTCAGAGATTGTTCACAGAAAGGTTCTATTATTAGGGGTCCAAGCAGCATTAGCCACAAGACTCCTTTTGCTTTCTTACTGGAATTGTTATATTTTTATTACTTTATCTAACTTAACACAGTAACAGCTTTTGTATAAATAACTATAAAACAATTTTAAGTTGTTTTGCCTTAAATTTATAGTAAATTCGGTTGAAAAGAACGTGGCACAATCTGGTAACAACAATCACACCAAATCATATGATTGATAAAAAGTTCTGATTGTTTAGAAACTGCTCTTAGTGTTCATGTCATATACTGAATACTCTACTGATAAAAAATCGCAATTGCAATATCTGTCAGATAAATCGCAGTTCGATAGTTCCTTAAAATCATTCAGCCCTAGTCTGCAATCTTTTCCACAAACTGTTATGTAAGTCAACGTTCGTAATGCGCAGAATACCGTTATATCTGCAGTATTTAAGATCCCATACTACTAATTAAAAATAAGCTAGCAAAACAGTCCCATGATTTTCTGTCTATTCATATCTCATACTGTATTTGTAAGTGTGTGCTATAGTATTTATAAATACTTTATAAATCTAAATTAAACCATAAAAGCATATTTGTGTATAATATTTGTGTTTACATTCAAGTGTGTGTGTTGGGAGCATAAAGAATGCGTAATCTAAATGATTAATAAGTAAATAATCCATAAATCAGGCCAGACCTCTTTTTTCAAAAATGAGGAAAGCAAACTGAAGTATAATTTGAAATCTTTTTCCTTCACTCTCATGCCAGGTGAGTCTCGACTCCAGGGTGAGGGAGGTCATCAACAAGAAGATGCAGGAGCCCACCTCCTTCACGTTTGAGGACGCTCAACTTCAGATCTACACTCTCATGCACAGAGACTCCTACCCCAGGTTCCTCAACTCCTCTATATACAAATCCCTGCTGCAGGAGGCATCTCTTTCATCTTCTGAGTCATAGGTCCACCACTTTCACCTCCACTTTTCTCACTGTCTCTGTGTCAACTCCCTTATTTCATTGCACAACCACTAAAAGAAAATCCTCCAATATGCGTTTCTTCTTATTATTAGTATTACTATTGTTAGTGCTGAATTTGTGTTGTTCCCCACACTTCAGAAAATGCCCTGTTATCAGTGGGATTTACCAACTCTGCACAGACGTTAACTGGAAGACACAGGGCCATTAACAGAAGACATTTTTGTTTTCTCATTCCACTGCAGTTACAGCTACTACATCTACTACTGATTTATACATTTTTCTACATTTAATTTTATTATTATTTTATTAGTAGTATTTTAAATATATATTGATATGTTGGTCCCCCAATGCTCTGCAATAAGGCACTGGAATATTGGAATGTTGGAGTGGTTCAGAGCATGACCACTGATGGGATTCTGTTGTGATCTGTGTAATCTGACCTTTGCTCTGTCTTTCTGCTAGGATTGATTGGGTGGATTTAGCTGTAGTGGGGGGCTGGGAGGTTGGTGGTCAAGGACTCCAAGATGCACAAAAAATGGTCTGTAGGTTTGCAAACCCAATGATTGTATTCAAGCAGCCTAAGGAACAATCTGAATAATGAAACATAAAAAAGTATCACTGTTTCTTCTAGAATGTCAAATAAGTATGTTTCTGAGAAGTATTATTCATGTTATTTATTTTCATTAATGCACAAATTCATTTCCTGTATTTTTTTTTTTTTATTGGTACTAATGCCAGTGGTACTAAGCTGTGTGTCAGACACACAGAAGCTTTACCGGGAGCCTTTTTCTCGTAATATAAACGAAGAATTCCTCAGAGTTCACCGGTAGAGATTGTGTGACCCCTGCTTCTTGCATTTCAGCTGCTCGTCAGCGTCGCACATGATCTTACACCGCATACTTATGTACTCTCCGCACTGGTTGCCACAGTGTTCGGAGCAGCCCTCCCCATGTGACACCCTGTGTGTTTGCGCTTCGGCCCTGTGCCACAAACACAAAGGGTTGCACTCTTCACACTCTTACTAGGGATCACAGCCATGCTTATGGGTACTGGTCGAAAGGCTCATTTTTAAAAATACAACCAATATGTATTGTTCCAATACTACTGTAGTATGAAGTACTGCTAGTAATAATAATAATTCTTCTAAAGTTCTTTCAGTTAAAATTTGGGCCAGGCTGGCTTATTCCACAGTGGTATGCATAGAAATATAATAAATGCTTTATTTTATTTGTAGGCCTATGTTTGAATTTACGGTTTGCAACAGTGGGTGTGCTCTCCTTTCTCTGCCTTGTCCCATGAGAGACTAGACACACTTTGGCTTGTGAGTAATTCTGTCTGCTAAAGTCTTGTTCAGGCTAGTCCAGCAGCGTGCACTCGTATCTTAAGGCCCTCCTCTCAGAACCGTCATTCATTGGTCACGTCAGCCCTGTCAGTCACAATGTCAGTATTGTCTCTGGGTATGGCCTCCACATCAGGAAGAAGCTTAGCAACCGCCAATTCAATAATCAGTCATCGATTACCTCCAGACAGAAATTGTCAGGGCACACATATCAGTATACTGTGGAGCTGAAACTGCAAAATGAGCATTGCTGGATCACCAAATAGTTTCAACACAGTTTAGTATTCTTAGTTTTATTTGTACATTACAGTACATTGTACTGAGCACAGGGCAATTCTACATCGACCACCATTCTGCTAGTGTTGAAGCGTGATCATTATTTTTGTCTCTGAGCCACCGTCCTGACTTTCTATCAGGTCTTATATGTTTCCTGTAAGTACTAGCCATTTTCATGCTTTTAAAGATTGGTTTGTATATTTTGGAAAGAATCTTAGTGGATTTTTGTGCAGTAGCAAGCTATGGTTCCGTCGAGTCGCTGCTTACTGACAAATTGGCAAAAAAAAAAAATTTAATTAAATTGGCAAAAACAAAAAAAGAACGATGAAAAAACCCTTTATTGACAAAATTTGCCACTTTTTCCACTTCTGTTTTGTCAAAATGGGTGTGATGATGAAAGTGGTACTTCCCAGTGATACAGAAGCTATGTGTTGTAGTGTGGTGCTGACACTGTGGTCCTGGGTCTCAGCCCTTATGAAAAACTTAGCTATGTTCATTAGATATGTTAGAAGAAATACAGTTCTTATTGCAAATATATCTATTATTGCCATTTTTATACATGGTATCATATATGTAAAAACATATATGTTGTAAAATGTACAAAAATGTATGATTTAACAATGTACGCTGCATTTTTGAAAGTGGCAATAATGTGTATATTTTACATATATTGTATTAAAAACATTCTTATATAAATGTTTATGAAGATAAATAAATCACTATTATATTCTTTATTGAATTTCTTTACCTATACCAGGTTTTTGTAAGGGAATAAGCATGGTAGCCATGAGAGTAGGGTCCCTTAGATATATATATCTGTGACGCCGTGACGTGCCGTGAGGTTCGTGACAGGTGAGGCACTGGCTTTGGTGGGTTCACTCAAACCCCCTTCATTGAGGCAGAGGTACTGGCTGCCTCACCTCATGCTTTTTCAATGTGGTTTTATATCAGAGCCGCAAGACTAAATTTGTTATACACATACGTAAAATGCATTAGCTATTCCATGGAAATGGAGGACATGCAGTTAGAGAGGGATCGTGCTGGGAGATGAGGCTCAACTCATCACTGCGGTGCCTCGAAGGAAATATGCAAATTCAGCGATTTAAAACATTTATTTAAATGATTGGAATCACACAAAAATTACCTTCATAGCACAGCATATTAAACCAATATTAATATTAATTTTATTTTAGCATTATTTGATTTTTATGCTTCATAATGACAGAGCCTCACTTGCCTCCCCTGACCAAACCCAGCTTCCGAGTCGAGTGATGCTGGGCCACATTTGAGGAGAGAAAGCTGTTTTGGATGCACGGTTAGTTGTGCTCACATTGCCTCAGCAGAGTAGCGCCCCCCCTCTGGACACTGGCCTGGGGAAATGCACAGACACATAGAGAGCATGTGGCATCCACGTGGGGCACTTTGTATCCAGGACAGAGTGCGGGCAGAGAAAAAAAAAACGCATCATCGCTCCGTTCGATCGGGCATTAAAACCAGCTTAAAAAAAGCATGATACGGTGACCTTTCACAATGATTAACAATTCCCATTCTTACTGTTCAATTGAAAATTGACTTAACGCATAAAAAGCACTTATTGTCACTGAACAGCCAACTGTATATCTAACATAAAAGTTACTAAATGAAGAAACTCTTTCACTAACTTGACATTTTTAATTATTGCTGCTGCTGTAGGTACCTCATTTCCAGACCAACACTAGAAAGCAGAGGTGTCAATTTCAGGTCCAGAAAGTACAAATCCAGACCAAGATTTTGTTTCAACCAACTAGTTGAGCACTCTCTTGACTCTTTATGTGCAACTGATTGGCTAAAACAAAATCTTGGTCTGGATTTTTACTTTCGGGACCTGAAATTAACACCTTTGCTAGAAAGGCAATAAGTGTTCCTCAGATTTTGCATTTTGGTTTGGTTTAATCAAAAGCTAATCTTTTATCCTCTCTTTATCAAATGAAGATGTGCAGGACTGTGTCTGAAATCAAATGGGCCGCCATTGGGATATGGTAGCATAGTGACTTCTTTTCACCACCTGGGTTCAGACGCTGTGATAATGTTAATCTAAGGTATTCACCAGCCCCAAGGTCAGTGCCATGGATAGTCACAGATCAGACTACAACAGAGGAAAGTCTGCTTACTGTTTACTGCCCAGAATTTTAAATTGCAATCTTCCTTTTAACAGTGGCAAAACACGTATTGTTAGTATATTGCATAGAGCTATAGGCAAATAAAATTTCTTTACAGATATATATTCTTACACCCATAGTTTTTTTATTGGTACTAATGCCATAGGCACGGTCACAGGTACATATTTTTTTCATATATTTTATACAAGCAGATCTAAAGTTCATATGATGTTACATTTAACACAATCACAATAAGATGTTTATTTAAATGCATTTTACAAGAAAGGAGTATTGCAATTTTTAATGCTGTTATTTTATAGAGTAACAAGTGCTTGGATCTATAATTATTTTTGTGCTGAGAAGATTTAATAATTGTGCATGATGTGTATTTTTAGATATGTGTATGTTTATATGAAAATATATATAAACATATATTTAGTAAAGCCTTTGTTATCCAGTGCAACGAAGAATGTCTGGCCTGGTTGAGAGGATGTGCAATGTTTCAATCTGCCGACTTCCATGGTGTGAGTCTGGGCGGGGGTTGTGATCCTGCTGCAGGCAGGAGCAGACCTGCGTCCACCTGACACCTGGCTGGTGTCGGCAGCCAGCTCCCAGACTGCGGCCATCTGTACAGCTGTGTGCTGCCTCGCAGCGCCTCTTACTGCATGTCTGCAGTCACACACACACTGGCACTGGTGGTCTGGCTGCACAAAATGTCATACACAAGAACCCCCTCATAGATGGCTATGGTTGAGGCCACGGATGGGGTTTTCTTGGTCCTGCGTCATAAATCACTGTGCAGATGGTTTCTCTACTTTATTTGTGATCTTAGTCTTCTTTTTTATTTTTATTTTTCAACTAGATAATTACGTGTATGCCTGTCCTTGTCAGGGTTCCAGCACATCGCAATTCTACTCATAAGGGAATATTATGAGCTTAAGTGAGGAGCCATGGGTCTGTGCTCATTTCCGTGTTGCCGAGTCACGCTAGATGAAAGGCCGTGGGTCGGCTCTGCAGATTCTGCTGCCGTGCGAATGAGTGAACGTCCACTTTGCACCGGCAGCAGTTGTCACACTCATCAAACACTTATTACATGGCTGTATTATGCTAACCGTAATGCCACCCCTTGTGAGCTCCCTTCTGTCCAAGAACCAGGCAGGCAGAGAGGAAAACTGAGAGAGTGGAGGCCTACTCATGTTTACACATACCTGTCCCCTGAGCTGGAAGTGTCAGTCAGAGCATTTTGTGCCAGGTTGAATAGAGTGTGTGTGTGTGTATGTGTGTGTGTGAGGAGGCGTGTACACCTGTAATCCCACACAAAAATATCTGAAATACACCATACCTGCTTTTTTCCTCTCTTTCTCCACTGTTCTCAGTTTTTTTCTTGGTAATATTGCTGATATTAAAAATTAGAGTATACATAAATGTTCAGCCTTCATGAGAGGCCCCATTTTACCCTGTATGACTATTTTCCACTCAGTTCCATCCCACGTTTGTGTTTCTTTTATGCCCTCTGCTTCTCCACTACCTGGTACAGCCACAGCAACAGAGCGGCATGGAAAGCAGTGGATTATGGTTAGTTACATTATCGTTTATTTTTGTTCAGCCTGTGCTTTTACTTTTTTCAGAAGTCATTCGATTAAAAATCTGTGCATGAATGCCGGGACGAAACTTCCAAAAATATTCCTTTGTTTTTATTATTATTAGTATCATTATTTTGAGATGAGCTGGTAACCAACGTCGTTGGTGCTATTTGCCCTGCCACACACCTGGGCTTCAGGCAGAGGCAACACAATGTCAGCTCTCACTGGTCCTATCTGATCCTGTCCTGAATCTCTTGTGTTACAATAAAGGTACAATCAATTGCAAAAAACATTTCTTTAAAAAATAAAGGGGTTTGTGTTATCATTCAACTATCGCCTTGGAGATGTTTCTTGTGTCTGAGTACGAGCAAATGAACGGCAATATTTTGAAGCAGGTTTTCCTTAATCTGTATCTCTCAATCATTCACAAAGTACCAGACAAGGCAACTCAAACCCTTATTTTCAAATTTGCCCCCGGCATTGATTTTATAATGCCGGTTGGCCCAATCAACGGAACTGAAATTGGTATGAACCTAATTTCATGCTATGCTTCAGATCCTGCCACAAAAATGTTCTTTTCTTTTTTGTAAGCATATTTGTTCTCTAGTGGATCAGCCAGTCTTTCTTATTGTACTTTTCTGTAAAGTACTGTAAAGTACATACCTGAGGTTGTAAAACAGGTGTCCATGGGCCAACCATTTCAAAGAATGCAAAGAGATCAGAGGGGATCTTTTATGAGTAAGACGAGTTGCAGAATTTCAATATTGTAATTGTTAAAAAATGAAATCTGAGCTAAATGTGTTGCCTGTTATGTGCCATTTAGTCCCAGTCTCATTGGGGACAGAAAGTGATCTTAGCCACACTCACTTTAGAGGCAGAAAGTGATCTTAGCCCCACTCGCATTAGAGGCAGATAGTGACCTTAGCCCCAGTCTCATTGGGGACAGATAGTGTCCTTATCCCCAGTCTCATTGGGGACAGATAGTGTCCTTAGCCACAGTCTCATTGGGGACAGATAGTGTCCTTAGCCACAGTCTCATTGGGGACAGATAGTGTCCTTAGCCCCAGTCTCATTGGGGACAGAAAGTGATCTTAGCCACAGTCTCATTGGGGACAGATAGTGTCCTTAGCCCCAGTCTCATTGGGGACAGATAGTGTCCTTAGCCACAGTCTCATTGGGGACAGATAGTGTCCTTAGCCCCACTCTCGTTGGGGACCGATAGTGTCCTTAGCCCCAGTCTCATTGGGGACAGATAGTGTCCTTAGCCCCACTCTCGTTGGGGACCGATAGTAATCTTAACCATACTCACATTAGAGGCAGATACTGTTCTTAGCCTCACTCACATTTTGGGCAGATAGTGATTATAGCACGATAGACTCCTATGCCAAGTATGAATTGGTATGAAGACCCATCCATATAGATGGACCCATCCATCTATTTTCCATATTGCTTATTCAATGCACTGTTATGATGAGCCTGGAGTCAATCCCACTGAGCACAGAGTGTAAGGCAGGGAACACACGGTGTGGGAGGTCAGTTTATCACAGGCACATTGTCACAGACAGATAGTCACTACTAGAGACGTTATTAGCCTGGCTGCTTGTCTTTTGATTGTGGGAAGCAAACCCATGCAAACATAGGGAGAACATGCATTCTGACAGAGGAGGGAAACACCCGCAATTCTGAAGTCACTGTGTCACTCCATGTACTGAGATTCTGATTATTATGATATCATGTTTAATTACTTCTGTCTAGTACTTCTGTATAAGGCTATGATTATACTGCATAATCTATACATAATCATAAATGTATTGTTATTAAGTAAGAATCATAAAGTTGTATCCAACATAAAAAGTGCATAATGCGCCTTGTTACTCCTCAGTCTTAATTTTAAGTAAATAATAAATAATTTCTAAATAATATTTTAAATAATAAACGTATTTTGCCTCGAGCGAGGTTAGGCACCTAATTGTCACACTGGAATCAGGTAAAGCAGAGATGTGGGGTATTTTATCATGCAGAGACTGTTACCTGCAGCACTGTTGCCTCGTTCTTTCAGGACTGGAGATGTAAATCACACCTCTGCTCTGTGTATGTGTGGAGCTTGCATGGTTTCCCCATGTTCCAATGATATCAGATAGTAATATTAACCTGATATCATCTCTAAGGTGTCTAAGGGTATCAGGTAATTCTGTTTTTCTCTATTGATTTTCGTATAAGGCCTCAGAGTATTAGATCCTTTAATGTGTTTTTTAATAGTCTAACACAAATCAGTTCCATGCCAAAAAAAAAAGCAACCCCATATTGCCTTCTGGTATTGGGCTCTTTGCCTGCTTTCATTTGTTTTTATTTTCTGTCTGGATTTAATCCCTTATACTGGGCTCTGCAAAGCCACAAACGTCCCACCTGTGCCATTTACCAGCAGCAAAGTTACTCCATATTAAGTAACAGTGAGATAGTGTTTGGTGCCTCTGGAGAAACCCTCTGTGACAGCTAGCACCGAATTTTAAATTCATCTTTTTTCTGAGTAGTCTTAAAGGAGAATTAGCACCTCATCACCAAAATATGTCTTATGTATCCAAAGCTTACAGTATTACAAGCACCATGATTGGAGCATTTTGGAGAAATGTTTTCCATCAACGGGAGATATTAAATACGGTGCATACAGAATATTAATTTCCCATTAATCACAGATGCTTCGAAAATAGTTCCCATGATCTACTGGGAATGAGAAACCAACTCAGATGGTTATCCAATTTTTTTTTCTCCCAGTAAAAATTTAATTTTTGTATTCAGTATTGACTCCCTACATCATAAAACATGAAGGTATGTCGCGATTGCTGCAGGAATCTCCCATCCATTATTATTTGCAGATAGTTGATCAGAAACGGCTCTGTACTAGATAAACAGCTTGGAGATGGGTGTCATCATTAAATTACAATAATTTATTCAGTGGACCTATTTACCCTTGAAATGCATTGGTCAGTGCATCTTTGCTAAGGTTACATCAGCACCCAGGAGTTAGCGAAAGTGATGGTTTTGCCGAAAGCCTTGCATCTATTTAAACAGGGTTTTTTGCCATTTGTTTTGAAATGTTGGCTAAATAAAGGAAATCCTTTTGCAGTTTCACATTTGAAATTGAAGAACATCTGCTGTCTGGACATATTGGTGGTACCAGAACATAAGGAAGTCCTACCTGTCACCATCTACCGTATCTCAAACCCACATCCAACTGCTCCCATTTTGGTCTTTAAACTGAGGAATGCTTAGTAATCACAACGTTCTGTCTTCCTGTTGGGGGTCTCGTCTCCTTACGTTTTTTTAGCGGCGCATGATATATTCATGGTATGGCTATTTAAGAAATATGCCAGCCCTGTTGCTGCTCAAGGGCCCAGTGATGACATCATTCTGCTGACCCCGAGGTTTGAACTTGGCAACCTTCCAAGTCCCAACCCCCCCCCACAGAGTTGCAATTAATTTTTTAATTTAATATTTTGGCAGTCATATAATCTACATGTCCAAAATCCATGAAAATTCAATTAATGCCCTTAAAACAAATGTTATTAAACATGAGAGTCATCTCAGGAGCTTGTTTCTATTGGTGCAAAAAATATCACTACACATTTTGCATTCGGTAAGACGTTAACGTTTCTCTCATCTGCCAATGACTTGTATATTTATGACAATGTATACATTCTCGTGCATGCTGTGAGCACATGGGGAATTTTACTTCCTTTTTGTAGAGCCAAAGTATACATTCAGACTTGTATCATAACCCCACCTCCTCCTCTTAAAGGATTGCAGGTTCAGCAGCTGCTCCAGAGCAATGGTGTGCATCCTTCCAAGTAGTCAAATGTAAACTAGCAGTTACTCATAAACATTTCCATCCCAACGTACTGCACTGACCTTTAAATTCCTTGTTTACTGGCTCTCAAACCTCCCACTCAAATGTCTGTTATAACCTTAGTTTACCTGCTGGTCTATTTCTTGATACACTGGCTTAAAACAGTTGCCTAGAAGAATTCATTACAGAAACCGACAGTCAAATGCATTTCATAACAGCTCACCTTGACACCCCTTTTAAATAAATTATCATGATCACCCTCTACTTAATCATACACCAGTGTTTGGTTGTTTGTTAACACATCACTTCAGCTATTTACATTACATATGAATTCTGACATTAGCCTTCTGGGTGTTTCATGAGACTGACCATAGGTCCAGCATTAATGCATCATTAGCAGTGCGTTTCATTTTTTTTATGCAAATCGTCATAATCCGTTAGGGCCCTGTTTCATTAACAGCTTTTACCAATGCAGATTCTACTCACAAGCCATCTAGTGGCAGAATAGCATTCCGACATCTCATTTGCAATCAAACCAGAACCATAAATTAGAGGTTAAAGTAAAGCATTAAATGATCACTTTGAATAAATCTAAACCACATATCACACCATCTTCATGATAAAAGGAAGAAATAAAAATCATGCTACAAGGAAATTTATAAAGATGCATGACACCGCTTTCATTTTATTGTAGATGAACTCAGCAAATTGAAAATGTGTAGTTTACTCAAAGAGGGAGGGGCCACAATGCACACATTTTAACACAACACTTTGTTAAACATCAGATCATGTTGAACCATGTAAAATGTCAGTCATACAAAAAGGCACAACTTGTTTAAGGCTGCAAAATAAGATTACATGACCTGATCGGAAGCCAAAATGTTAACAAAAACTACTCAAGATGTCATGGCCTTAAGAGGGGGGGGGGGAGAGAGGAAAAGAAAAAAAAAAAAAAAAAAAACACACACGCACACATCTAATGGGAGCTTAGATGCAGTATTAAACTCCAGCACTAAATTTAGTTTATAAAAAATCGTGATGGAAAAAAAAATCTGCATATATAACAAAGCAACTTTCTGTTATCCATCCTGTTGGCTCTTGGAACAAAAGCATCCTTGGCCTTAACAGAACTAAGGAGAGAGGAAGAGAAGTTTCAACCTTTATGGCAAAAGTCAAGCTGCAGACATTTTTAAATAAATGACCTCAGAACATAGTTCATGCAGTATTTTAAGCTACTTCCCATCTTCTACTACATATATACTATGAATATATACTATATTCATACTATTAGTATGTCAAGTACTATCTTGTACTTGACATACTAATGATCACATTGGTTAAAAGGCCCAATTACACTAATAAGTGCCCCGATGCCTCCGAGCGACTTACCTTCCATCTGTTCCCACACTGGTTACACAACACAAATGTGGTCATGGGTTCATCTGCACTGCGTGTTTGGACCTGTAAAGCACATTATTGGATGCAATGCTCATGAGCTACAGGTAGAAACTACAGAACTTCCACTATTGCCAGGTGAATAGCTAATGTCACTTTCCCACTGGCATGAAGGAACCAAGCTGTACCTGGCCTGTACTGCAAAGAGACACTAGTTACATTACAGTTCCAGTTCGCTTTTAGTTTCCATTGCAGAAGGTCTGGCTTGGTAAAGGTGCAGGAGGTTCTGAGGAGCAACTGTGGTGTAAAGCCAAAGACACTTATTTAGAGTTCACACAGTATACATCATGATTTACTATGTGCTAATCTCTGCTAGCACATCTGTGAAAATCACCGTGTTATGCTAGCACCAAACGCTAGCCGAATTAGCATTCACTTGCGTACATTTGCGTGCATTCCACTCAGCCGTCCTATAGTGCTTTTTTAAGCAGGAGGTTGGAAATTTTCCAAGTTATTGGGAATGCAGCAATACATCGCAATGTGTGACACTAATAATTTTCTGTCACATAATACATGCATATCGACACAGATTACCAGTACCTCTGTGCATTTCCATGAATCAGATCGTGCCGACAAGCTTGGGCCCTGCTACTAAGCAGCGAGGTTCCATGTCAGCGAGGGTACAGCTCGCATAATTTAAAATGGAAAACTGTCTCTTTGAGGTATGGCTCGGGTACTGCTTGGTTCTTGGTGGGGGTGAATAAGCACTGTGTGTCGATGTTGCAGGAAGGATCTGCCATGTTTAAAATTCACCTACAATACACAATTTCAGCCTACAAACTAAACTAAACAAAACAAAACATGTAGAGATCCACGTGGAGAATCTGTCCCTTCAGTACCAATAATGCAGGGTGGATGTCATGAAAAGCATTGATTGATACCTGCGTATAGGTACAATTCTTCCCTTTGCATTTCCCACACACGAACATGTCCGTCTCCGTGCCGCCCACTTTGGACAGCTGGTGCTCCCGGATCGACTCCTTGGTCAGCGCTTTCCGGATCTCCTTGAGCTCTGCACTCGCCATTTCCTACATGTGTGTGTCCACAGCTTGATTTCATACTACTAACACACCCTACAGCACTGCAGACTCCTTACACCCATCCCAATGGCAAAGTGTTAATCTGATAAATCTGACTACTGACACAGGTCACTGAAAGCGAGTCAATGTACTTATGTGAATATGCAATATTTATGCACCTGTAATCCTGTATTGATACTATTCCACTGAACAACACAAACCTCTGCAGTCATAGTGGCGATGCGCTCTGGAGAGATGTTTCCACAGAGCACGTTGCGACGTAGATCTGGGTTCTTCTGGTCCTTCAGGTTGGAGATCCGGCTCCGTAGCCTGGCCTTGTACTTCATGTCTGTAGATTTGAAGTCCTGATAGATGCGTGCATCAAGGAAGCCATTAAGGATGACAGCTACTGAGATTTGATTCGCCATATACACAAATAGAACAGACCATAATCTCCTAACCTGAGGATTGTCACAAAGGCACATCTGATGCGAATCTAAAATCTTAAATCACACTGGATTAACCATATGCATCCTTAACCAATCAAAGTAGTGAAATCAACTTTTACAACAGACTCTGCTCATTGTGGTAAATTTCTTGAAGTAAAGAATTACTGCCCAATCCCGAAAGCATGATTCACTTTAAAACCTATCCACATTCCTCAAGTCAACTGGAAGTTTGAAACGTTTAAGGTTAAGAAATAGTCCTGGAAACTGTAGGGATTTAAATTGCAATGCAATGGGATAAAGAATGATAAATGATAAGAGAAAGGATATATTCTTCAATCTGAGCAGCCAAATGCTCACAGTTTGCTCCAATGGTTTTGTAATCATCTGAAAAAGTAAATTAGGCTAAAATTAGTTTCATCCCAACATGGTCAGGGGCTGTGCATATAACCCATGGCAAAAATTGTTAACGCCGCCAAGGTTCTTAGAAATGAACTAACAATTATTACTGCATCTTTTCTTCTGATCTACAGCAGGGGTCTCCAACTCCAGTCCTGGAGAGCTACTGTCTAATAGATTCTCTCTCCTACCTGCCTTCTGATGAGCAACAACTGTTCTCAGGTAAATCCCAGGAACAGGTGTGGCTCATCAGAAGCCAGGTGGAATAGAAAACCTACTGGACAGTAGCTCTCCAGCACCAGAGTTGGAGACCCCTGATCTACAGGAGTTACTTAAAGTTTCAGAAGTTTGGGAATATTTATACAAATGTACTCTTCTCTGTAACTGGCAATGGGACCTATATACAGTAGTGTGATATTCAGATCCAGTAAGCAAATGTGTTAACTTATCAGCACAGACAATTTTGGAAATAATGGACAATATTTGTATATAATTGATAGTTACGGTAACAATAAAAGTTGCGATTCTGGTCACAACCCTATAGTATATAAATGTACAATAGACTGAATTAGTGTGACACCTATAATTTGTTTCACACAATAGTGCTGCTAATCAGAGCCCTGTCAGAAAGTAGTGATGATAGCTAGTTACCGTCTGTCTTCAAGGCTGCCACAAGGAGCTCCCTGCACTTAGTCCGAACATTGTCAGTCGTGATCGGTGTTGGGGGGAAGGATGTGAACTTTGGAGTGGTCGGTGTCTTTGGCGTGTCTTGTTTTTTGCTTGAGCTTTTTGTTGGGGGGGGGGAACCAATACAGAGTAAATATTACCATGTCCAAGATTAAAATACAATCAGGGAAGAAAAGAAAAAGATTTCAGCACCCAGATGATTTAGATGTAATTTGGTACATGTGCAGACCAGCGAAGGGTATGTAAATTATTACATTTTCAAGGAGCTGGCACATCTAGTCACCAGACACAGAGGATGCCTCTTAGACACATTAGACAGCATTACCAAAACTTGAAGGAGTTTGACAGGGGTCGCATTGGATGGTGATATTGTGCAATTGCCCGGCATGTGAGGCATGCAGATGTCACAGTCGCCTGATGTTGGAATTAATGGGCACGTTAGGGCATCCACACACGTCGGGAAGGTTCTGGTCAACCAAGGCAGACCACCGCAAGGGAGGATCGTCATTGTGCACCAAGCATTACAGAGCCCTATGACATCTGTGCCATCCGGACACAGGTATTGGATTCTGTACGACACCCCGTGTCATCCTGCACCATGTCTCAACGACTAGCATCTGCCAGACTACAGGTTCACTGTCCCATGCGTGGGCTGCCGTTAACAACAGCGCAGAGCCATGGACTGAGGACGAGTGGCATCGTACCACGATCAACGAATTTCAGCATCACCACAGATGACAATCGTGTGTGCGTATGGTGGTGCCGAGGGGAGAGGACCAATCCTGCCAATGTTGTGGAGAAACACGCTGGCGTCATGGTGTGGGGAACCATAAAGTATGACGTCAGATCATCTCAGGTAGTGATTCGGGGGACCCCGACGACACATCCTGCGTCCACATATCTTACGCATACCTTATCTTCTCTCATCTTACTCACCCTGTCTTTCAACAAGTCAACGCCCGTCCACACACGGCATGTATGTCTATGGACTGCCTTCGTCATGTTGAGGTCCTCCCGTGGCCAGCCAGGCCCCACAATCTTTCCCCAATTGAACATGTATGGGATCAGCTTGGATGTCAAGTCAGACCCAGTGCCAGTCTGCAGGATCTCGAGGGCCCCAGTTGCAACAGCTGCAACAGCTGTGGGCCAGCAGTGTGCCCATACTGCCAACTCTGTTGTCCACTTGATCTGATATTATTCCACTACTCCGTCTGGGTACCTAACTTTTTAGTGCAAGTACGTTATCAATCAGAAACATAGATTTTGTAGCTATGTGTACATAACTAACTTATATGAGCATCAACAGGGTTCTTATGAACATACTAACAATTCACAATACATTGTATAGAGTGTGTAACTGTTACTCAAACCAGTATGCATGCAGGGGGACCCACCTCTGGTCACTAGAACCTGGGCTTCCTGTGGAAGATGTCAGGGGGAAACAATCTTTTTTTTTCTCTTCTGGTTTGCTTTCTGAACCATCTTAGGAAAAATAAAAAAGTAAATGAATAGGTGAAAATATTATTCAAAATTATGTGTGAATATAAATGTATGTATATAATATATTACACACAAACACAACAAATGAAAAGTAAAAAACAGCTTAATGGATTAAGTACGTTCATCCATTAACTGAGCCCTGTACACTGGTCATCATATATATATATACATATACACACACACACACACGCATACATACATACACACACATACATACACACACACACACACACACACACACACACATATATACCACGTATACCTATCTTTATGGGGACGCTCCATTCACTCCTATGGGCATGACCCTGATCCCAGCTATGACACACACACACATACACACACACACACCCTACCCAGCCCTAACCTTAATCATAAGTAACCAAACAAAATATGAGACTTTTGGTAGGGGGGTGCGGTATAAACGGTATACGGTATAAATTTGGCAAACGGGAGAGGTTTTGATTATACTGGCGTACCGCGGTAGTGGCTGTCGATGACCAGAGCATGTGAGCGGAGCGGTGAGAATTTCCGCTCCTTGCCCACGAGGCTGTTGGCTCTGCCTGCTCCTCCGCTCAATACCGGTCCACGCTCCACTAAAATGTCATCCCGCTCCAGTGAAATCGCTCCTCGCTCATTCCGATTTGGGCATGCCACAGACTCGGTATCGGAGTGAGACAGAGCAACCACTCCGGCCTTTAAATAAAACACCGCTCCACGCTCCAATGTGATGATGCAGCTTCAGGGCCACCAGGAAGTTTCAACTTTATCCTTCTTGATTAAGGAATTGCTTACATTTAGCTTGATAGCACAGTTGACATGTTTAATTAGATAATGTATATTTTGCTCGGCAGCGATGTGTTTTGTCCATTATAACCTACACTTTTTATTAGATTATTGATGTATATTTCGGTAGCAACATGCCTTGTTTATTATAACCGTATATTTAACTTTTGTTTCGTGTTTTTATGTCTTTTATGTTTTATTGGGTATAACGTCTATAAAATACGTATACAAATTACGTATTTAGCTCCATAGTATTTGCTGAGCCAGCATAAACTGAATAATTAATACCCTGAGACATCTACAATGTTGGGAATTTTAGTTCTGATATGCATTTAACTGCAGAGCTAGTAACTTACATTTTCAGGCACATGCAGACTGAAGCTGTAACAATGTTCATGAAGTAAGTTCAAGTTGAAGTTAGCGCGTTCATGTGAATGTGTAATGCTGATGTGACAATCAACAAAGCCCTGAGTTAAAAAACATGAGTAAAGACCTGAATATACATCAATAATGTAATAAAATTGACTAATGAACATATGATTAATTAATAAAATGTCTATTACAGTCGATAAAACCGTTCGCTATGGATCCAAGTATACATTAATAATATAATAAAATGTCGGCAGCACTATCAAGCTAAATTTAAATGACTTCTTAATAATAGGACGAGCTCCTTACAAAGACTGCTGCAACGTCCATAATATGGACATGGTTTGAATTTAAGGTCTCAGATACTGAGCAGAATAATCTGCAAGATACGCCGGGCGACAGTGATTGCAAAGAGAGGTAACACGAGCAATCGGTTTTAACCACATTGTAAGTATGCACATTGGATGGTCTTCATCCGAATAGGGATGGAGTCATGCAGCTAGCCTAATTTTATTAGTTTTATAGCTTTTGGTTCTGTGTCTACAAAAGGTACCTACAGTCTACAAAACCAACCTGTATTTTAATAGAAGATATTTTGGTGATAAACGCACAAAAAAGTTATTTTGTTTTCCATATTTCTTTTTTCTAAAATTGCAGTTTTGCACAATAAATATTCTTAAAGTGACATTCACAACTACTTTGAAATGTGTTAACAGTTTAGAATACAACTTCCTGCTGCAGCGCATTTGCTATGGGTGTATGTCACCCATTCAAAAACAGTATATAATTTGGTATGTAAATTTCAATATAACCGTCTATGGTTCAAATTACACCGGAATATGAATTTTAGGCCATATCGCCCTGCCCTAACTTTTGGCACTCTTAGTTTTTTGATTGCAGACACAGATTTTTATAAAATCCTTATGGGGACCAAAAAAATGTCCCCAACAAGGTAAAAAAATAACTGATTTTTAATCACACTGTGGGGACATTGGGTCTCCACAACGTAATAGAAATATGTTCACACACACACACACAAACGTGCCCAACCCAAAAGAAATGTTGTGAGCCTAACATGAACATAACATTCATCCCTTAAAAACTCAAGGACACTTTACTGCATTTCCATACCTAGCAGTTTCTTCCAGGACTTGATGAGCGATTTCGCCACGGTCTGCACCTCTTCCTCCGTGCTCTGCTTTCTCACTGCGTTCACAGACATACCAATTCTGGTGGACTAAAATGATAACTTAATTCAGTGTCATTCCTTTTCTGGGTCGCACAGCCGCCTTCGACGGCTTTCCACAAGGCGTACCATTTACCTGCAGCGTTTCTAAAGACATTTTCATGTTTTTCAACTCCTTCAGCAAGTCTATGGCGCCGTCCTGAAAGATAGAGATATTAAATGAAAATCAGCTTTGGCATTCCAACTTCTAAAGAGCTCAACATCAAAGAAAAAAAAAATACAAAAATGTATAGTAGTGAAATACTAAATTTCAGTATACAAGGAGCATGCCTGTCCATCACACATCACCTACATGTCAAAATTCCCAAGCAATCATACACTACGGGTAATGTGAGGATGCCAATTAACCTAACCTTAAGTTTTTGGGATGCTAAAGGCCAGAGTACCCCAGTAACCAGGGCTGAATTGGCCATCTGACATACAAAGCATTTTCCCAGTGGGCCTGTGTGTATGTGGGCCAGCAAAATATATTGGGGGCAGGGAACCCCAAAGTCCAGGGCCGATTTTTAATCTCAGTCTAGCCCTGCCATTGACATGGAACCACCTGCAAACTCCAAACACACAGAGGAGAGGCTGGAATCAAACCTCCAACCCTGAGGTGCGAGGTGTCAGTACTGCTCATATCATTACATTACCTGATGGTAACTGTTTGTAGTTGCATTAAATATAGAATTAAAGGGTGCAATGCATTTAAGAATTAAAAAATAATAATAATAAATAAAGTGTTTATTGCTTTAGATAACTTCACCATACAAGCAGGACAGTAACATCAAAAAAACAGGGCACCAAATATACAAAACTGTACTAAAAAGTCAACGATCGACTGAGGTCTCACAATGGTACAGTTTCACAAGCAAATTAAAAGGTAATCCTTCAAGATATTGTTTTACATTTCACGGAAATATTTTACAATGGATGATGTAAATGATTCAGGCAAAAATACTAACCTCTCACTTGCACTTCAAGAAGTTAAAGTAGGGGGAAATATTTTAAGTAATGTTGCTGAACCACTCGTCGTTTGAATTAGTTACTGCGTCCATCGACCAGCAATGGTATATAAATCGGGCCTAAAGAAAAACTTCACCTCTAAAGAGGCATCCGGAATAGGACTGGTTAAGGTAGCGCAAAGATCAGCTGTTCATTGTACCGCTAGGTGGCGTGTTAAATTTTGGTTTGCGGGCGGGTGACAAATCAGCTGTTCTTAAGAGAATGTAAGCAATTAAATTGTAGCCAACAATCAGTATAATCTAGGATCTAAAATTAATCCGGCACGCTAATAAATATCCAGCTACAATTATACTCAAATAAAATGAGATTACTTTTAATCGTTTTCTTCCGTGCATCCGTAAAACAAACAAATGGCTGAACTGCAGTGCGCAATTTCTTCATTAAGGTTCTATGTATTCTGGTGTTAAATCCCAAAGAAATAAATACCCACCGATACGCATCCCTGTGGCATTGCAAGTAAATTACAAATTTGGAGCATCACTAACTCACCATCAGTAAGCTGAACTATGGGCTAGGCCATACTAAGCTTAGGGAGGGGGCACCCAAACAGGTTGTAAATCACATGTTTGTATTACACGTGATATACATTATCATCTACCAATTTATATGGTGAATCATTAAAGGCAACAATTAAACTTCGAGGACTACTAATATCTATACATTTCGGTTTAGTCGATGCATATATTAAACATTTTTACGCCCCTGGCCAGCTAATGATCATCTGCAGAGAAACCCATTTCTTTATATTTTCAGCTAAGGACATTTCCGTAAGGACCTAACCGTGGAGTTCCAATACCCAACGCAAGGGTTCCATTTAGGTCAGTGTATAGACGGAGATTTCAGAGCGCACACCAATCGCTCAGTGTTAGAAGATGATGATGATGATGATGATACATTTAATACATAAAAGTACGAGTCGTTTTCAGGCAAACTTAATTGTCATCGGGGTGATATTTATACACCTTCTGAGCTGCGCTACTACTATGGATGCGAAACCGAAGTAAAACCAATATTAACCTTCAGCATTAACTGTTCAAACCGGTTACTCCATTACGGAAGCTACACTAGGCAGTATTCCATTACTACGCATTATATTTCCTTCCTATGGCCATTTCAAGTATATTTAAAAAAACAACAACCACAATAGGTTTTCTAGAAATGTCCAGCAAAAGCGAGGTGTGGAGGGAGGGCATCCAGCCGAGCGCGCTCGCTAAAGGTGGCTCTGCGAGATGGTTTGCACGCTACTCACCGTGTTCTTCTTTTGCACCATCTTGTCTAGCTTTTTAGCAATGCGCTCCACTTCTTGGTCCTTCGCCATTGTTTTTTTCTTACCATTGACGTTTCCTCGCAGCCGTTCTGCCGAAGGCTACACTAACACCTCCATCTGTCTTTAAAGGTAACCCTTGCCCAAAGCCTCTTTGCAGCTCAGCTGAATGCAGCGCTGCCGCAGTGACGCGCTCGTCTGACAGAGTGTCCAAAGAGGCAGAATGGCACCATTGGATTTGTAGTTCAACGCTTAGCACAGGCCCGCGGTGTTTCCTCATGATGCAGAATGGGACCATTGGGTTTGTAGTTCCCTGCTTAGCACAGGCCCGCGATGTTTCCTCGTGATGCAGAATGGGACCATTGGGTTTGTAGTTCCCCGCTTAGCACAGGCCAGCGGTGTTTCTTCATGATGCAGTTGCGACTGGGCCTTCGCACACATGACGCTCCGCTGCAACAATTAAGCGCTGACGGCGCCGTTAATTCCCGCTGTGACTGGGCAGAGCTGAAAGTGAAAACTGAGCAAGAATACTTATTGTTTTACGGCTGTGATTTTTTTACGTATTTATTTTTTTTTTGTCTTTAGGAACTACACGTGTTTTTCTATCCTTTCACCTATACAAAAACAACAAATGATTTGAGGTAAAAATATATTATATAACAGAAATGTATAATAAAAGAGCTGAATAAAAATTTGAATAACAATGTATGTTATAGATGTGTGCAGAATTACTTTTTTTAATTGTACATAATCCATTAGGGAGATTTGGTTCTTCACAACTAGACACGAAATAATTGGACCCCATTATGTGATTCACCAAGGTATTAATATTTACTTTCTCAATATAGGTCATTATATATGTTTGTGCTTTATGTTCTGAGTTCTCAAGCAAAAAAAATTCATAAACATATAAAAATAATTAATACAGACACTCCTCACTTAACTACCGAGTTCTGTTCCTACCCTTCCCATACATAAGGGTTGGAAAGTAGACTGACTGATAAATTGATAGCATTGGCTTCTGGCTCAGCTCTCTTCACCACAACAGACTGGTACAACATCCACATAACTGCTGATGCTGCACTGATCTGCCTGTCAATCACCCACTTCATTCTTCTCTAACCTGCAGGGGACAATCCACCCTTTTCCAGTTGAGAACCATGACCTCAGACTTGGAGGTGCTGATCCTCATCCCAGTCACATTCAGCTGCAAACTGCATGCAGAACGGCAGATCTTGATAAAGCCAACAGTGCCACATCATTTGAAAAAAGCAAAGATTTGGTCCTGAGGTCAATGCACCAGACCCCTCCCACCCCTTGGCTACGCCTCGAAATTCAGTCCATAAAAGTTATGAACAGAATTGGTGTCCAAGGGCAAAGTCTAAGACCCACTGTGAATGAGTCTGACTTACTACCTGGAATGCAAACTAAACTCTCTCTAGTTATATGGGGACCTATTGGTCCATCACAGTGGACCCTGCACCCCATACTCTTGAAGTCCCACGGACAGAACCCCGCCAAGGGACATGGTCCAAAAAATGCATGCTGGCTGGTTGGGCAAACTCCCATGAACTGTCCAGGATTGTGGTCCAGTGTTCCATGACCAGGAAAGAATCTGCATTGCTTCACCAGGACCCTGGCATAGACCTTCTCGGGGAGGCTGATCCTCCTGAAATTGGAATACACTTTCCATTTCCCTTTCTTAAATACTGGGAGCAACACCCCAGTCAATTGAGACACTGCCAATCCAAAAGGCACTGTTCCAGTGAGCAGATTAAGGAATCACTCACTGTAATCATCATGCCCCTATCCTAATGCCCCTATCCCCCTCAGGCTGTCCTGAGCAAAGCAAAACTACAAGAAAATAACATACCATAACAGCTGAGCTCATAATGATAGGTATTTGAAAGATTTAATCTAAAACGTCTTCACAAATGAGGAACAGGACTTGTGATCTGCCCTAGGTGACTGAAGAGCCTTGGGGCCCCAAAACCCATAATTTGTACTAAGCCCTGGGCTTCTAACAAGTAGCATTGCATAGTTACTGGAGGATTCCATCCAAAAATGGATGCTGATTGTCTTCATAAATGGAGGACAGGGCTCGAGGCCTCCCCTAGGTAACTGAAGAGGCCTAAGGGTCCCAAAAACCACAGCTGGCCAGAACCAGTGTAGTATCTAAGACAGCCCTGGGCCATATTAAATAGCTAGTACTGTCACAGATACGGGATGACTAAATCTAAAAATTGGACACGGATTGCCTTTGCAAGGTGGGGGACATCGCTTGGGCCCCTCTAAGGCCCGGGGCCCAAGTCATAGTCTACCCATGACTGTCCCCAACCTCTATGCAATACTAAAGAGGTATGTCAGCCAAGATAGCCCGACAATATCAAAAGCCTTCAGGAACTCCTCCTGAGTCACCTGCTGGTTTGCCAGAATCTCTTCAAAGCAGACCAAAAGTCATTATACATGGCCTCACCAAGCTCCTCCCACAATTTTAGATTCGGCAACTGCCAAAGCCACATTCCACTTAGTCTACCAGTACCTGTCAGTCACTACACTTCACTATACATTTGGGTCTATCAGATCTGTCCTACATTTTTCCCCATTACCTGACCCAACTTGCCACCAGGCGGTGATCAGGGTGTTCTTTTGCCAGGTGCATTTACGAACACCCTTATGCTCAAACATGGTGCTTGTTATAGACAAACTGTGGTCAGGACAGAAGTCCACTAACAGAACACTGCTCGGATTTAGATTGGGCGGATCGTTTCTCCCAGTCACACCCAGCCAGGTTTCACTGTCATTTCCCACATGAGCATTAAAATCTCCCAGTAGAAACAGTCGGAGCCCATCCCACGTCTTGAAGTTGAAGGGAGGTGACCCAATCATTCACTGGGGTGAACTCCAATGTACTGACGCCAGACTGGGGGGCTATGAGTAGGCCCACACCTGCCCTGCACCTCTCACCCAGGGCAACTCCGGAGTGGAACAGAATCCAGCTCCTCTCAAGGATTTTGGTTCCAGAGCCTGTGCTGTGCATTGAAGTGAGCCTGACTATATCTAGACAGTATCCCTCTACCTCCGACACCAACTCAGGCTTCTTTCCCAACTGTGATGTTACATTCCGTGTCCCTAAAGCAAGCTCCCTATTTTGACACCAGTTCCTGGGGACATAAATATCCTATACCCTCAGAATGGATGAAAACACAACTATAAAGCCATCAATGCAGTGCATGTAATTGCTAAAATATATGAATAAATGATAATGCAAGAAAAAAAATCAAGCATTCCATTCTGGTCCAATTCTAATGAGTCTCTGAATCTCTTTCATCATCAGTTATTTTGGAACTACATCTCTCCGGTCTATAGAAGGAAGCTAGACACTATAAACAAACTTGCATCAATACATAAATACAAATTAAGGAGGTGCACTAGCAAGTTGCGCAATTCACACTTTTCAGCAAACATGCTTTAATCACCGACGGTATCAAGCGGGACATTGCTTCAAAGCTGTTGAGCACACCAGTTCCCAAACAGTTTCATTTCAGCAAGCCGGTTTTCAAGCAAGTAAGCCGAAGCACGTCACTGGCAGACTTGGCTGGACCTGAATCACATTTCCTGAAGGTGGTTAACAACACAGCTCCGCGAGGCTAATAACTGAGCTCGCCACTTGCATGACCACAGATCCAGTGTAGCGTGATGCCCTGCTGCAAGGAGCAGAACAGCATCGCAAGTGTTGTCCTGACTACCTCAAAAAGACATTGAATGCTCGATTGTTTGTAATGCCGCCTTACTATATCAAATTGCACGGGATTGCTACTTTAACAAGCTATGTTAAATAACATTTATTATTGTATTAAAGTGCACATGCTGAAGGTTAAGTTAATAAAGTACTGCTAGATTTTTCCCAAAAAAAAATATTTTTAATCAGTGTATCTTTACTGAGTATGAAAACATAATAGAGTTGGAGCTATATTAAAAAATTGCACCAATAAGGAAAAAACTGAGCTTCATATACTGTATCCAATGGCTTTGATGTGCCTAAAATATATAACAAAAATATTTTCTTATCAAGCACATTTAAATTCATGGGGAAAACTTCAATTTGTGAGGTTTTCCAAACTTTGGGTTTTTCTGGACAAGTACACCTTCTCTGTACATCCCTTATCTTTTGGTGTTTATTGTCATTAATATACATGCTATCTGTATTTTTAAATTTTTGCACAAAAAATGAGCTGGAATTACACAATGGCTATTTACTTCTCTACTTATGCATGAGAGGGTCGTGACTTACCTTCAGTGGCAGCTGCATTGGTTTGAATGTTGAGAAATAAGTAATGCATTGATGGTACTGATGGTATTGTATTTGGCAAATAAAGCTGACACAATCGTACAACGACGAAGATGGGTTCTCGTTGTTCATTGGCTGAAATGGCTATCAATCATTATTCGGTGACTAGAAAGAGTGGGGGGAAATACTGCAAAGTTTATAAATACGCAGTAAAATGTTAATGGTCTTTATCGGGAAAATACCAAGCGTGAATATGTTGCGCTGCTATTTTAGGCTTTGCACATTTGTCCCCCTGTCTAAGAAAGTGTAGCGTGTTTGGGGAACTATTATTGGAATAAAAAGTTATTACAGATGTTGATGGGGTGCACTGGTTGGATGGGTAGTGGGGAAGCCCACCCCCTTCCGGGTGTGTATGTGTGTGGGGAGGAGCGAGGGAGGCGCGCGAGAGAGTGAGGGGAGTGCGCGGGGAATCCCCTATGTCAGCGCTTATGACAGCCACAAAAAACCTTTATAAATGCTTATGACAAGTTATGTCACGAAGGGCTTATGTTGGTGTCATGTAGCTGTCATAGAGCACCCTTAAGTAAAATGTTACCACTTTATTTTACTATAATTTGTTCCCTAAGGGTACCGGTCTTTGCCGATGTGCCCCCCTAGGCGAGCATTACGCTGGCGCCCCCTGCTTGAAGCGAAGTGAAATTGCTCCCTCAGAAGGTGGCGCCCTGGGCGGCCGCCTAATGTCGCCGATAAATGGTACTAAAACCCAGCCAGTAAGAGCACCTAGCCACATTATAACACCTGGCTAGCATTCATGCACAATGACTATGACATGGCACGTGCTGGTTTCTATACATATAAGACTGATCAATAACATTGATTAACATACAAAGGCGTAAAACGGGGGATTCAGACAGAAAAACATTTCATTTGACTATTACAAGCTGCTGTCTTGAGACTGCCACAGCCGATGGTTTGGGCAGGTGCAGCAACACACTTCAAAGAAAGAGTGTATTTCTGAAACTCATGTTTTATGTTATTCGATCCCCATCCCCAGACGTCTTCCCAGGCAAAGTACCAAACTTTCTCTAATGAATTTACGTAGGAAGTAAGAAACGTTAATTTTAGTTATTAACGTGGTAAATTTCGAAGTAACATGCTGTTCGACGGACCGCAGACAGTAACACGGTAATTACTCTCATTAGTGACTGTTATCGTCTTTTTTTGCACGATAATGTCCGTTTGAATTAGATATTGTTATCGTATCACGCACTGTCACACAGTGCCTAATACAGAAGGGAAGGGGCAAACCAAAAAATATAGACTGTTTTATAAGATTTGATATTTGATACACCTTTAAATGTTTAACAGTAATAATAAAAAATAGTATTAATATATAACTGTGCGAACGATTCCTTCGAGTGTAGAGCCTGTTGCCGCGCCGAAGAAGCACGTTTTTAAGTACACACTGTAAAAGTTAGAGCTTATCGTTTTCAAATAATTACTAATCCGCTGCGTAATTGACAAACCCTTATTTCATTTGCAACGATCAAACTCCCCGAAAGACTAGGCCTGTTTTCGACGCGACAGTGTGTTAAAGACTCCCGCTGCATGCAGTACTGATCGATACCTCCCAGCCTCCAGTAGACGGCGCTGTTACCCCATCCAGCGAAGCATAGCCCCGTTACCCCGTCCACCTGGTACACTTGCACAGTCATGACATTTTTCGGGACAAATGCCGAGGTTCTGAATAGCAGTCATCAAATATTAGTGATAAAAATATAAAAACGGGCTCCATTATTATGTCCATCATTTGTAATACCGTAATTTGTTTAAGCTGCATTTTAAGGTGTCAACACAACATATGACTTTGTTACATTTGGCATAATAGTAAATAAGAGAAACAGCAGTAAAAATGGGGTGTTGTGGAGCGACAGAGACCCTTAGCACAGCAGCTGGCTGTGGGATTAGTATAGTTGTAGTAGCTGTGACTCGGCAATGTTGTGCCGCTAACTGAGGTGGTGCGCTTGTCAAATCAGTAGTGAGACAAGTTGGTATGGCTGAGTGTTACCCACGGCTAATGCACTATCCAGCAGTCCTCAAGGGGCTCCTCGAACACAAGTGAGGGTCTTTGCAAGGAAACTCCACCTCAGCAGGAGCCAGGCTGACTGAGAGAAACGCAGAGCTTCACATTTCAGTCAGCTAATGAGGGAATGCGCTCCGTCGTGGGGTCAAGCTGACATTTTCACAGGCCAGGGATAGGGACCTGTTAACCTTCTGGCTTTCCCGAATATTCACCCACAGCTTTGTCTCTGTGAATTATTTCTGCTGTTGTCTTCGCCAGTGAGGAGGGGGAGGCTTTAGGGTCAACTCTCAGCAGTACCTGTCATTATTATTATTCTCTGTAGAACTCAACAAGTCAAAATGCTTCCATCATTTTCTTAACATTTGAACATATGTATAATTATTTTGCGTTATATTGTATATATTGTACGTAGGAATGGTTATAGATGTCTCTGGTAAAACAAACGATATCATGCTCATTAGTGGCGACCTAGTACTGTATGCTAATTAAAGCATAGAAATGAGAACCAACTAAACACAACAAATAACACTACTACTGCTAATGATAGTTCATAATAACAATAGTACTTGATATTAAGTGTAATAGTGTAAGATAACAAGCATAAATACTATTAAAAGACCTTTCAAAGGATTACATACCACCATGTATATAGAAATATACAACTAAAGTCGTATAGTTACAACAGTGCACATTACTATACCCCGTAGAGAACACTGTGTTACTGCTCAATTTGGGGGCAGAAATAATTAAATAAATAAAAAAATCGTTTTGCATTCTTGGGGAAAATGATCCAATTGCTCGTGTCGCTGCCAATGCATTGTCCCCCTTACAGATGTACATAAACCACCAACACGTGTTCCTCATTGGCAGGTTAACTACATATGTTGGTACTTCATCTGCATTTTCACAGTGTAACTTATGTGTGTCAGTGGCATGAGAAATTCAGTCTGACTCCCTGAACAAGGATGAACAGAGATTTTCACAGTCATTGGTGACAATAAGAATCAGGAGTGACATTTCAGCTAGAAAATATTTACTAGTGTCAAAATACATGCGATCTATTTTCCCTTTACTGAGTGTGTAGAAAATAGTAGGACAAGTTCTATGGAGTCATCCCCCTATAATGTGCATAAACGTAAATATGTGTTTATGGATGTGTAACTTCGCTCTTGAACTTGTGCTGTAATTTAACCAACTCCAAGCCCTTCTGTACATATTCACTGCCAGAAATGACCACATTTGCGATCTGCAAACGACAGATTTGGTGTACATGTCAGCAGTGCTTTCACGGGAACAAGCGTTTAATGGTATCTACGCTTTTCATACAAAACAACGGTGCGGTCAGTCATATTGAACAGCCATGCACAGGGCTGACATATTTTGCTGTATTTATTAGATATGTGCTTTTGTCTACTTTGAAAGGCCTATTCAGAGGGAAATCATGGAAATGTGTTCAGAAAATCAGCCTGACAGATATAGACTCGGCCAGTAATGAATAAAAGAAGACTGAATAACATCCAAGATTATTTCAAAACAATGAAGCATTATCTTGCCTCTGTCAAGGGTCTTCTCTGTCTGACAAAAGTACATGTTCTAAATCTTAAACACATGTACCCATCCACATAAAACACTTTTCTGTAGATGTAAATGCAGTCCAAGCAAACAGAGAATATTTGTTGTTTGCATTCAGTTTTTTTTACAAGCATAAGTTCCAAATTATTTACCTGTTAAATGCTTAGGATCTTTTCTTTCTAGGTTATCTTCAGATTATCAGAGTGTTTGCTGCCCTTATTTATTATGTCAGTATTCCCTTCCTACGAGGGAAGTCTTTTGTACCCTTGAGAACATGCTGAATTTCTTCCACAGAAGAAATTTTTTAAATGGTTTAAGTGTAGCTGAGTCACTCTGGATTAAAGTATCTGCTAATCAAATGCAGTGATTTAAAAAATCTTCCATTAGAGAGAGGCTCTAAGGCATACCCAGCAGGTTTGGTTTCGTTTGAACTTTTAGGTGTAAAGGAAAGTTTTTTAGCAGAGATCTGTATTCAATGTGCTGTGTCAGGGCTGACTTTACTGTGCTACTCACTGCGCAAAGTCTGCACTGTGCTACTCACAGGACAAATTGTGCAAAGTCTGTCATGCGGAGACTAAAACAAAGGACAGACGCCTGAGGTAATAATTTTTTTTTATTATTATTTATCAGCCTAAAGCAGTGACATGACATCATCATCCTGTCCCTGAAATTAATATTACACGGTCTTAGTGTGATGGTCTGGTACTTGGAGGTGCAGGACCTTTGGTTGACCGTAGCTTTTCCTAGTAGTAGTTGAAGTTGAAGTTTATTATTATCATATGTATAAAGTACAGTGTACAGAGCACAATGAAATGCTTACTTGAGTGCCATCTTCGCAAGCAGAACATAAAGACATAAAAAAACATAAGGCATAAAAAGACAAGCAGTGCAGCAAACATAAAATGCAGTGTAACGGTAAAGTGCAGTGTAAAGTGTAAATGTAAAATATTGTAGCAATGGCACTGGACCAGAATGACCCCACACGCGCACACACACACACAGGTTCCCGCAGTACAGCAACCCCCACACAGCCTCACTTGCCCCCCCCCCCCCTAACATATCCTTGACCTGGTCTGCAAGGGCATTAGAGCATTTCCCTTTGGCCAGCGACAGCAAGATTGGGGAAGGTGCCTCTGTGCAGGGCGCACTGTGGGAAGGCGCGGACGGCTGAACTCTCACACAGCATTCTTCCCATTTAACACTTCCTACACTGCCTGCCCCACATCAGATAGATGGGAGGGGGGGTTACCAAACAAAAAGAGAGGTAGAATCCAGGGGGGATTTGTTGAAGAATAGGAGAACAGAGCCGAACACAAAGCCCGCGTGTTTCCTCCGTCACTGGAAGAGACTCTGGGGTGACATTAATGTCCGTTTGATTCTGCAGCGTCTCGATGTACCTTTCGGAAAGTTTCTTCCCGCTGTGTTTCTGAGGTAGTTGTTCAGTAGCACCTCACGTGAGAATAATGTGACATTCTCTGAACTTGAGCTTTCAATATGTATAATGGGTTGAGAGTTTGTAAACTTGACGACGGTCCAGTGCGTCTACACAAGCCCACACGTTCCGCTTAGGAAAACCAGTCTCCCATCACGGAGGAAATCCACTCAAATTCCCAGTGATTCTGGGGCGTCTCCTGTCCAGATTTACTGTACGCATAAAGATAAGGCGCCTTTACTGTCAGGGCAAGGCTTAATAAATCTTAGCAATCTCATGGGTGTAGTGAGCTCACCAGGCGGCGGGCGGCCATTCTGATCCCATTGATTAGAGACTGAAAAAAAAGGGAAAAGCGCCACTTCTCGTCGCGCAGGAACAATGAACGCCCTCCCCACCCCTACAAGCAGCACAATTCCCAGAAACCCCCCAGGTCCCAGAGAGCCGCCCCCCCAGGGGAGGCCAGTGCCCGTCTGCTTGTCTGCTCGACCAAGGGCGGCCGATGGCCTGGCCCAAGGAGAACGGGAGTCCCCCATATTCCTCACACCCAGGCCTATTTGCTCCTATGAGTGCCTGTTTGTTATTTGTTCCACTCGCTGTGCCATTATGCATGATCAGCACCTCTGCCCCCGCCCCCCCCCCCCCCCCCCCCCCCCCCCCGCCCCTGCGCCCCCCCCCCCCCCCCCCCGCCCGCCCCCCCGCCGCCCCCCCGCCCCGCCGCG
>JAODKM010000099.1:8662898-8696866 GCA_026780845.1 Petrocephalus sullivani | reverse complement strand
TGTTTGTTGTTTGCTCCCCCCGCTGTGCCATTATGCACGATCCCCCCCTCCGCCCCCCCCCCCCCGTCACCCCGTGTCGGGCGCACTTAGGCCCCAGAGCATCGTAAGTAACCCTTGAGGTCAGGCTGGGATATCGCAGCGAGGTCCCTGTGAGATGGCAAACGCCAAGCGCTCTATATTTAAATCTAATTGTTGTTGTGGAGACTGTAGGAAACAACACTGTGTTTTCATATTCTGCAGTACAGTTAGGCCCTTTCACACAGATTGTAGTTTAACCCCCCCCCCCATCTCCATGTATTTAACATTTTCCAAATAGCTGTGCAAACCACAAAATAGTTTCCCCACTTTTGTGGTGTATGGGATGCTGGAGACTCTCCGTTTCTAAGATGGCTGCTAGTGGATTTAAGGTTTTGCTCTACTGTATAAGCAATCTCTTTTATTACAGGGGTTGACTATTACTGCATTGACACCACAAGGATTATCTGATCGGAAGATGTAGCTGACCTCTCAGCTATGTAATTCCATTAGGCTTCAAAATCTTAATCCTTCGTCTTGCAGCTGGTTGTGACCTTGTCTGTGAATGAAATGTGCTCCTCAAAAAAATAAAAAACACCAACAAAAACAGTGGCTACTGCATCCCTGTCTGCATTCTAAGGCTTACCAGCTGTTGATCAAACTAGCACCGGCACCAGAGAAAGATCACAGCACACAGCATGTAGTGCAGCCAGTGTTCCTGGGCTGTCACCTGTCTGATTCCCGTGATATGGACCCGAGAAGTTCTGTGTCTAATACTGATAGCGTTGGCTTGTAGGACAGCCATGGGAATCGCCAGATCCGATCACAGTCAAATCACAAAGACTCTAGTTATCGCCGATCAACTGTTAATCATTTAACCACTGTGCACGAAATGAAACAATTACAGTATATAATATCTATCTATCTATCTTTCTATCTATCTATCTGTCTATCTGCTTATATGTGTGTGTGTGTACTGATGCAGAGAAATGTGATTATTTCAGGTCAACTCAAAATGAATTATTAGTTGGCTAAACGACATTACGTGCTGACACACTTTGTTTCTTTTTTATTTAAGTGTCTATTAATCTGATATATCTGAAACATTTTCTTTCATTGATGCTTCTGCTATAACGCAAATATTAAACTTCATTTCGTTGACTCAGCATGATGCTCAACTTTCAGGAATCCCTTTGCTCATTTTAGAATAACAATCAGGTTAACCTGCACAATACTCTTGACCTGAAACACAAAAAATAAATAGCAGTCTTTCCTTGTGTTCAAAGCTAATGCATGACTGCACAACCTTTTTCAATAAGGAAAGAGAAACTGGAATGGGATGACCTGTGAGCAGTAAAACATCCAGCAATGGGAAACGGACCCGCACCACACCTAAAAGCTGAACTTGTGACTGGGCAGTACTGCAGAGGACACACCGCAGTGAGGCACATGGCTGAATGATGGCCAGGCAACCATAATGCTGCCTGCTGTTAGCTCAAGCCCCATGAGGAACCCTGGAGATGGGTGAACGAGGAACCGGGGAACCTTAGCATTAATGACTGAATTTAATGGGTTAAATGTATCTGCTTATCAAGCATAATCATAGGAACTTCCTTCTGTGGGATTTTTATTTATATGTTAATAGTATCTCTGAAATGAGTTTGGAAGGGACCCACAGAAGAGCCAGCTGAACTTTACGAGCTGTCATTCATAAAGTCTAGAAAATTCAGTGCAGTAAATATTCACCCCACTGTCCCACAGTGTGAAGATACAGCTAATGATACAAATGCAGCTATTAACACTGCTGTGACGGAATTTTATTCACCTTGACTACCTCCTGCTCTTTCCCTTATTTTTCGCAGAGTGAATTATTCAATAGGGAGTCAGGCTGCATAGACCTAACAAAACATGTTATAATAGCTAAGTAGGCTCCATGGCTTGTGGGTGAAAACCATGGTGCTGAAGTGAGTGTTTACTCTACGAGTGTATTCCTGTGAAAGGGGGTGCGGGGGGGGGGGAGAGAGTGTGGTCGGGGTGGTGGGACTCCCAAGCACAGTGTCTCATCCATCACCACACACCCCTCCTTGACGGGGTCGAAAATAGCTTTGTGTGTGAACATGACCTCTCCCAGTCCCGGCACACAGCGCGCGCTCCTGCGTGCGTCTGTCTGTCTCCGGCTGTCTCTCTCTCTCTCTCTCTCTCTCTCTCTCTCTCTCTCCCTCTCTCTCTCTCCCTCTCTCTCCCTCTTCCAGTCAGCATGTCTCAGTGTGTGTTCTTCACTTCACAGAGAAAAAAAAAGGAGTGAAGCAAAGTTCTTCACAGCCGCTGAGTCTGGAGCCATGGCCAAATTTCCGCTGTGGTGTAGGTGTGGTGCCCCAGCTCTGGCAGAAAGAGAGGGAGAGGGAGGGAGAGAGAGATGGGGGGTGGATAGAGGTGGAGCAAATGGGCGACCGATGGAGACAGTGGTGGAGAGGGGTGCTGCTTCGCTGGCTGGGCTGCAGGCCAGTTCCCTCCGACGCCAGGTCTGGCATGGTAGCCTTTGGTGGGCGTGTGGGTGTGATTGAGGTTGGAAGAGGCCCCCTCTGACCCCCCCCACCCCCACGGATCTCAATCCAGCTTTCCCTGCAGTCGATCTTATCAGGCCCAGCCACTGTGGTCAGCAGGAACATCCCTGTCTTCCTGTCTCCTGTGTACATGCGTGTGTGTGTGTGTGTGTTTGGGGGGGCTTGTTTAGGGAAAACTTGTAAGAACTTGAGGTGCCAGAGTGAACGAGCAGACAGGTGAAGCCCACGGCTGCACTTCCAGCTTCCTGCGAGACCACTTCACCTAGTCCCCCGTCCCCAGGGGTCTCCCTGCAGGCCCCTCACCTCCCATTTCAGTAAAATGAGAGAATGTCCGAGTGCCTTTGCTGCATTTCTCACACACAGACACACACACACACACACACACACACACACACACACAGCTTGTGCTGCTCACATCAACAGCCAAGATCAGTGAACGACTATTTCCAAAACCTGATTTACTGATAACCCCCCCAAGTCTAACTTTCCATGTTTCATCACAGAAAATACTTCTTAAACTTTTACTGGATACAGCCATTAACACTCTCCTGGGTAATATATAATCTAAACCATTTCCTAATTTTACTATAAACAATTCTTCCAAAAATACATATTTTAAGGAATCTTCAAAATCATACTTTAGTATATGGACGTTTAGCATAACAGTCTAGATAGCTCTAGAACTCCATTGGTTCCTCTTTTCTGTGATGCTGTTCCAAACATGCAAATGTGGAGTATAATTAAGATTTAATTGGCTGAAATACACCCATTACTTGAAATGGCACCATTTCAGCCTGCTGGTTTAGCTTATTTTGACTTCAAAAACACATTGCCATTGGAAACCTCTGCTTTTCACTCCCCCATGCTGGCTCACATGGAGTCAAATTTAATACCCAACACATAATACAAAATTTCCAAACGTTCAGTAATGTTCAGATTTAGTGCTCAGCACTGGGTTAGCATGCTGCTGCTCTCTGCAGGTAATGTAGTGATAGGACTCATTAGCCAAAGGTTAGACTCTCATAAGGGATTTATTATAGGGTTTAACATGGTAATGTAACTACGTAGGTGCTGAAAAGGAACCAGAATTCATTTGGGTGCATTTTCCAGGGCCAAATGTCCTCTCTCTGAGACTTTCGGTAGGTCTGCTGTTGCGAAGGACAGGCCGTCAGCAATGCACCCACTCGCCGGTGACACTCAAAGGCCGTGACCTCTGCACTAAGAAAAGATTATGCAAGGGTTCAACGCATGTGTGAAGAAGCCCCACAAGAGCATTAGGGAGAGAGAAAGCCGCTTCTTCCATTTCTGTTTTTCGAGCGTCCCTTTTTTGACAAATATTTAGCATATAGAGAGCGGCCTGTGACTCGACTGGCGGGGGGTTCCAATGCTGATGAGCAGCCCTGTGTGCTGCGGAGCTCTTTAAATAGTTGCAGTAACGCACTCTGGGCTCTGTTCGTAATGAAGAGCAGGCCCAGATATTGTTTTTATGTCTGTCCTTTGTTTTTTGTCACAAGGAAGGGCTGACGGGATCCCATTCTTTCCTGGAAAGACTCTGCAGCACACGTTGTCCAGTCCCGTGCCATTTTCCAGAATGGGATTAGAGCAGTGGTCATACTAGCGAGCCATCCTTTATGTTTGATAAAAGCCCGACAATCTGGCTCCTCTATATCTATCTTACATAAAAACCGGCAAACTCAGTCAGCTTTTCCAGTGTCACATATTTTTGTGTCACTGCTTGAATGTAAATTAAAATGTCCTATCTCACATTTGAAAAAAGAAAAAAGGAATTGTTTTAACATTTACGTTCAGGACACAGAAGCTGGATCGTTCATTCGCAGGTCCTAGATGGGTCAGAAGTTTCTGTCTCCCGATAAATAAATAAATAAAAAGTATCTGCTTTGCCAAGTTCTCCAGCAGCCACACCACTGCATTTTTTTTCCCCTGTGAGTTTGCGTTTCTCATTAAACTATGTCGCTAATGAGTACAACTGTGGCCACGGTCTACATCTGCCACAGTCAATTCCTCAGCTGGGGCTGTCAGCCCCGCTGCCGTTTCGCGAGAGGCGCGGAGTCAGTGAGCGCGGAGCAAGCCGCTTTGCTCCCGGCTGCGCTGCTGGTGTGGTGCAGCGAAACAATGCCCCTCTCAGATTACACCTCTCCGTCGGACCGGGGGGGGGGATGGTGTGGGGGGGGGGGCTCCTCCCCCAGCTTTCCCAAAGGCAACCACTCCCTCCTCACTGGCCCCTGATTGGTGCGAGCTTCATATATTTACACCACGGGTTTGTCAAGTCTCACCACAATTTTCAGACTCGGGAATTTAAAAAAAGCCCAGGAACACACGTCCTCTGACGGGAACCCGTTAAAAAGAGAGCCGCTGTTTTGGATTTCTGGGTCCTTCGAGTTTCTTCAGAGGTGCCTGTATCAAGTGCGTTGTTTTCGTCTGCCTTCAGTTTCTTTTTAGTTGTTTGCCTCCCACAAAAGAAAAACAAACTCAAAAGCAACAGCTAAAAGCGTTTGACAAAACCAAGGCTGTCTTGCTGGAATGAATATATCTGAGTCTAGTTACTGCAGAGAGGAGTGTTCTCAGCCCAGGGGCGAGCGTTCATGGGTCGCTGCCCCCAGCCCCGGCTCTGACCGTGGGCTGGGCTTCGACCGAACCCTTGTCGGACACTTGGGACCGGCGGTTGGAGCTGGATTGGGAGCAGAGGAGCGGACGGCCAGCCCCGACTCTGCCAAATCGGGAGCTAAGGTCCTGGGCAGCCCTGAAGGGAAGACCGGAGCGGAGTCTCGCATTCGCAGGCCCATGAACGCCTTCATGGTTTGGGCCAAAGATGAGCGGAAACGACTCGCCTTGCAGAACCCCGACTTGCACAATGCCGTCCTCAGCAAGATGCTGGGTAAGAAGTGACCTGCTACTAATCGCTCTGTGTTCTTCTGCACTCTGCAGAATCACATGACATTGATTTTGTTTTGCTTTGTCAGTAATGCGACTTCACCTTGCTTACCTTTGCTGGGCGTCGTCTTTATTCGAAGCGGTAACTTTGTAGCTCACCTACTGCATCCATCGGTTTGTGTGCAAACCTGGCCAGACCTGCCCAGGGACGCGAGTACTTTTATCTCTGTGCCTTTCCTTGCGGATGAGCTCTGGCCTGCAGTGCATGTTCTTATTCTTGTGAAGGTGAGCCTTGATACCGCGTAGCCGTGCTCAGATTCATTATTAATCAGCCCGTTTCTGGGGTTCGCAGGCCAGTCGTGGAAGTCCCTGAGCACCCCGGAGAAGCGCCCATTTGTGGAGGAAGCAGAACGCTTGCGGCTCCAGCATCTCCAGGACCACCCCAACTACAAGTATCGCCCCCGGAGAAAAAAGCAGGCCAAGAAAATCAAGCGTATGGAGCCTGGACTGCTGCTGCACAGCCTATCCCAGCCCTGCAGCGGCGCCGGGGTTGGCGGGCCGGTCGCCGAGGGATACGGTCGGCCCGGGCAACAAGCTCACCACCACCGCCTGCTGCCGGCCCTCGGACACTTTCACGACCGGCATCCCAGCGGGCCAGACTTCGAGAACTATGGCCTGCCCACGCCTGAGATGTCACCCTTAGACGTACTGGAGGAAGGAGGAGACTCGGTCTTCTTTCCTCCACACATGCAGGAAGACATGAGCCTCGCTCCATGGATTAACTACCACCACCATCACCATCACCACCAGGGGCATGGGCTTGGGCACAGTCAGGGCCACAGACATCCTCATTCGGGCCAGAAGGTGCCCCTGGAACGCCGACCAGACAAGTGCCACGTGCTTGGGGCCACAAACGGCCAGTACTCCCAGTGCCCCGGTGGCCTACTGGAAACCGACAAGGCTCCTCTGTCAGCCAGCAACGTGTACTACACCCAGATCTACACAGCAGGCCAGCAGGCCGGCTTCACATCCCACCTGGGCCAGCTGTCCCCCCCACCCGAATCCTCCGCCGCTCACTCCATGCCCCTTGTCCCCAGCCTCGACTCTGCGGAACAGCCGGGCCCTTCCTCGGAGTTCTGGACGGAAGTGGACTGCAATGAGTTTGAGCAGTACCTGAGCGCGAGCCGGACTCGTCCGGAGGGCACGGCGGCGGCGCAGGGCTATGGCGCCGTCGTGTCTAAGCTGGCCAGCAGACACATATCCTGTGAGCAGAGCAGCCCCCTGATATCCGCCCTGTCAGACGCCAGCAGCGCGGTGTACTACAGCACCTGCATCACTGGGTGAACGCGACATAACTCAGGCGTGACCAATGAGATTTCCTGTCCTATACATTCCTCCAATCTGACTTTCAGATATGACTCATTCTTATAATTTCAATGAGTTTGTACAACTTCTTCATAATCATTTTAATACTGATTTTTTTGTTTCCAAATTTCAAGGCAAGTTTTTGTGTGTCAAAGTTTAAGGGCAAAAAATGCTTTCAAATTTTATGAAAACACTGGTCTTTCAAGTACTGAAATGTGGTCATCATCCAAAATTCCATATGTTTATGCATTCTAAAAATTAAATTCATTCTCACATCATTTGTCCTCGTGAGGAATAACCTGGAATATTCTCTCCAAATAATAGAACTGATAAATTTTTTTTTGGAAATGTAAATTTTATTTATAATTTTTTTTTAATTGTTTTTATGTTTCCCAAATGGATTGTAAAATTTATTTTCTTACCTAAGGACATTGTACAAGAACATTTATATATATAAAAATAACAGTGCTCTTTACTCAGCAATCAAAGTTTCAATTTAAATTAAAATTCCAGGTAATGTACAATAATGAATGTGTATCTCTTGCCATAATAGAACTTACAATAACAATGTTTATTAGAACTCTGACCCTTGTCTGTAAATAGTCTTTTTTTAAGATATCTTTATATGAAGATCTGCCTTTAGTAATTTTACAAAATAAAATTGTTTACTACAGTGTGTGTTCTGTGAATTTCTGCAGTTATGCACTCTAGAATGGTATTGTGGTGTGTTGAAATAAGGGTTTTGTCACCCATATATTTTTCGGGGAGCCACTGAAATCATGACAAGTTAGAAAAAGTCTGTTTTTTTGTCTTATGGAATAGCCACGATGTTTAAGCTGTAATCCACTCTACTGTCTGATTCCATTTTCTTGGATTTTTGATCAACCACAAAATGAGTTTGGCCCATAAAACCATTTTTTTCCCAAACCACCGACAAAAAGAAAACATTTTATAGCAGGAGGGAAAAAATCTCTAGCTTCTTCCACTGCTCTTCTTTTTTATATAAAGAATATTTTGTTTAAGAATTTTAAATCCTTTGAAAGGAGAAAAAAGGCATTGTTCTAATTATGGGCATGAATAAGTCAAGAAATGGTACCGTGGTGCACTGGCAAATTTTTAAAGGCTGGATGTAGATGACATGTCAGCTGCATTGACTGTGATAATGCTACTTATGGTTAACCTTTAAGTATTGACCTAATTCTATGTTGTAGAGTAGATTTCACACATTTAAATGCACAAAAACAAAGGCAGTTGATTCCATTTGGAGTTTGTCCTTCTAAATACGGATAGGGCAGATCTGGTCTCGTGTGTGTATAGAGTTATGAAAAGAATGTTACAACTCATAGTCTGCTGTGACGAGCGTTAACTAGGCGACCTGTGGGGAAGTGTGGGTCAGGTGTGAGTCATAAACTTTCATGCAGCCAATTAATTAGTGATAAAATTAGCAGGAATGTCAAAACATAGGAAAATCCTGTTAAACCCCAGGAGGTGATTGGATTTTTCTTTTTTTTACAGGAAGGATGTTGATGGGAAGACAGGTTCTTCTGTCCAAAAGCCTCACCTCTGTCCATCGCAAGGGTTTTCCTTTGGGTGGAAAAAAATAATATTGCCCAACGGAAAGGCAGGTTGTTTGATTTTCTGTTCCAGCTGGAAATCATTGACTCTAACCCCATTGCTAATGGGCGGCTTTGTATACATACCTGTGCATCTTTTGACATCCTTTCTCCAAGAATGAACCAGTGCATTACTTTTACCAGCATGCTACAGCTCCAGCAATTTCATCATTATAATTTAACGGTAATCTATGTGATCATAAAGCATGGCACATACCATATTGCATATAATCATAAACAATATGTCGCCTAATGTAACTTATTTTCCATTCTGTTAGTTGTCTGAATTATTGTTGCCAACTCGTCCTCATCATTTAGTCAGCTATTCTTCAGGTTAAGTTCCTGAGCTGCGTGCACCAAGCGGACGGTGTGATGTCATTGGATTAAAACACCCGGATATGTGGCCCCTTCCATACCCCCTCTTTTCCCTTGCAAAGCAGGACGTGAGGCTCAGTGGTCATCCTGTGAGAGGCGGCCTATCGCCTCCATGAGAGAAAATAATATCCTTTAATAGTGCACAGCCGGTAAGGGAATCATAGGCTTTGTTGCCCCAAAAGTCATGCAGTGTGCAGTACAATAGATATGCAATCCAGAATGCAACTGATATCCCATCCAGAGCACAACAGATATCCCATGCAGAATGCAACCAATATCCTATCCAGAATACAACAGATATCTTATCTAGAAAAAAAATATAATAATAAAAAATATCCCATCCGGAGCACAACAGATATCCCAAGCTGAATGCAACCGATATCCCCTCCAGAATACAACAGATATCCCATGCAGAATACAACTGATATCCCATGCAGAATACAACTGATATCCCATCCATTTGTTTATTAGACAATGCTATGCATTAATCATTTTTTATAATGCATTCATAGAACATTCATAATAAGCACGTAAGTAAACCTTACCATCCTAACATACCTTAATAGGTCTAATATACAATAGAAATAAAACTTTCAAGGTACACTGCCATCTCAACATGCAAGATGATGGTATGTAACTGTTCACTGGTGGTGATTAGATTAAAGCCCCACATAATCTTTTTTATACTTGATTCTTCAGCTACTTTGTCCAGACACCATCTCAACATTTTAAATTCATTTTTTATTTGCATTCATTCTTCTTGTATTAATGATAGGTGAGTTGAACCACACGGTAAAGGCTTCTTCAGCACATCCCAAAGACGTTTAATGGGGTTAAGGCCTAGACTCTGTGGTGACCAATTCATGTGTGGAAATGATTCCTCATGCTCCCTGAACCACTCTTTGGAAATTTGAGTGCGATAAATCTCAGCATTCACATCCTGGAATATGCCCATGCTATTAAAAGAAAAAAAAAACATTGATGGGATGACCTGGCCATTCAGTAGATTCAGGTACTCAGCTGACTTCACTTTATTGCTACATAACATTGCTGAGCTGTAATAATGATCCAATCACTGGCTGTTTAGTACTTGCTGATTTAAATTCAAACAGTGACTTTTTTTGGACAGGCAGTGCATGTTAGCATATTAAGGTATACTTACATGCCTCTTATGAATGTTCTATGAATACAACAGATATCCCATCCAGAGCACAACAGATCTCTCATACAGAATACAACAGATATCCCATCCTGCATTATAAAGGCATTATGAAAGTGTAGTTAATGTGAAGCATTACCGTTTATTATTGTCCACGAGTCGCATGGAGTGGAGGGCAAGTGACATGAAGGCCCACATCCATGCTGACATCAGTATCGTCCAAAGATTCATCGTTTTTTAATTGTAACGGTTGTAATGAATTTCCTGGTAGAATGACTGAAAAATAGCGGACAAATATATTAATCTTATTTCTCATGTTTTGGACACTATTACATAATATGGCCGTTAGACTAAAAGAAATCAATATTACTTAAGCAATATGGCCACATTATTCCTTTTCTTTAATAACCTGGAATTAAGTGTGCAGATAGTAATTAAACCTTGCAGTAGCACAGGGAGGGACCTACTCTTTAAAGTTCAAGTTAATTACCCTCTAAAATTACCCTGTAAAATATAAGTTAAGCAAAAAAATGTCCATTACCGTGCTACAGACATTGAGACCCACTTCTTCCCTTGTGTTGATTATGCTGTTACTGCAGCTTGTGAAAATAACTTACCTCCAAAGCTTTACCCTCCCAGGTCTAACTAACTAAGCTGTGAGGCCTGTCAAGTCTTGGTATTTTACAGCCTGTTAATTACTGGACACAATAGGCTATGAAAACAGCAATAGACCGGTGAGGTTGCCTCTCTTTCCACTTAGACTTCTCCTCCGTTCTCAACCCACTGAGACTAACCATAACAAAACAACTGGCCCAGCTTTACCCCCTCACTGCGAGTGTATCATTCCACGCTGCGCCCAGAGAGCCCTGTCCACTCCGCCGTCACCCACGCACTCCGCTGAGAGCCCAATCCTGCCTTGGCCCTCAGCGGCAGACGTGGTTTCAGCCAAATGGACGGAGGGCAGTATTTCCACCACACACTTGACAACCCCAAATTTCATCTTTACGGTGACTTGCTTCAAGAGAAACAGTCTCTTTTCCAGGGCCGACGCAAAGCCCCTTCGCTGATTCCTGGTCCAAGCATAAAACATGCAGTTTGGTTGACAAACTGCTTTCATTTTATGCTGGAACGAATTAAAATGCAAATGTCTATATAAATGTATATAAGTAAATAAGTTTCATAGCCGAATGCCTCATATCTACATCCTTGTCTTTCACTAATTTGGGTGATGTTTTCTGCTGTGATCTGACAGCACTTGGAAAGCTGAAAACAAGCTTCTTTTTTGTTTGCATTAAGTGGGTTTTACTGTGAGAAAAAACTACGTGACCGCGGGAGAGTTTGGCGAGTGGCCTGGTGCCAGCTCTGGGAGAGAGAGGGAGGGAGAGAGAGAGAGAGAGAGAGAGAGAGAGAGAGAGAGAGGATATAGTTCTTTAAAAAGATGTGTCCCGCAGGACCTGAGGGTAAGAGTCTTCATTATAACCCGCATTCATCCCTCTGCATTCCCACCATCCTAACCTCTTCCTGACTATATTTTATAGTTCTTAATAAGATGGAATTCACATCTCCGAAATAAATCGCACTGTGTTAGCAAAGCTTTTCCAGTGTGTCCCATTTAAATCACAAACCTTACCTGCAAGCGCCTCGATTACTTGTTTGCTTATTTGTTTGTTTGCTCGCGTGTTTGTTTGCTTGTTTAGTTGTCACCGGGTGTTTGAGTTTGCTCGACTTTCGTTTTATTGAGGAAAAAGACTGCTTTAACAGGGCGACCTGCCATTGCGGAGGGTGAGAGCTCTCCATCATCCACCCACGCGCGACACAGATGCTCATCAGGAAGGCCCACAGCCTCTGATTTAAAGAAACACCCTTACCCAGCTGCTTCCTGAATGAGCCTTTGGTGCATTCTGAACTGGGGCCCAGTCAGTCTGTCTGCTGTCTGACTGGGTTCTTTTACAGGTTCTAATTATTTCAGCGTTAGCTCAACGTCGGGATTTCGGACATTGAGTGAAATGCATGTCTTAGCATATTATTTGTAGTAAAATTTAACTGGTAAGTTACAGATGAATGAGAACTGACCTGGCAGATATGGTGTAACAAGACCTTAGGTTTTACTTTTACCTGTGCATGATGGAGATGGAGAGACTGAAGAAATGTGAATTCATTTGCATTTGGACTATGGGATTATTGCAGTACTAATGCAGTTAAAGTAGGTGTGATTTCAGTGCCCGGAATACTTCTGCAGTTACTGATGGCAAATTCTTTCTGCCTTTGCCTATATGTATAGTAGGTATTAATTTTAATAGTGGATCCTGTTTCCAACCTGCCAACTCTTCCATGATAGATACAATAAACTGAATACAGCTTAACGCCGAACAGCCTAATAAATCTGGTCGTGTCCCAGTACTTCTCCTCATTAAATCTCCTACACAATTTCCCCCTAGAACAGACCACATAAGACAATTACCAATATATTCCGGGATGCAATGGACACCCAGATTAAGTTTCTTTGCCTTTCACTGTTCCCTCTGGTGAAGTCAGAACGTTTGTGTTTTTCGTCAGTGTAACTGGATGCAGTGCAATGCATAGTGTAAAATGTCTTGTTGTAACTCATTAAAGACTAAATGTTTCACAGTTGTGTAGCTCAGCAGCTGTTGATCATATCTTATTCGCAGCACCTTTTTTCTGTCATTACTATTTAAGTAAAACAAACTCCGGCTGGGATTTACACAGGAAAGAAGAGTTAAAACAAGGTGTTATTATTTAAGTAACTGCATTCATTTTTGTTACCTCTCAAATGATCCCTTCCCCAAAGCCTAGCTCACCACTCTTCAGTACTAGTTACATAACATTTCTGATAAATATCTCTAGTCTTCTCAGTTTTTGGAAGATTCATTTGACCTATTTGAGCAGGATACTAAGAGGTCAGGTCCATTCCTGGCTGCCAAGAGTGTTGCCCCATTTTCAGCAGAACTCGGCCTGTGCTGAGAACCTGAGGATCATGTGACTTATTCCGTTTGCCGGTGTCAGGCTCGCTTCCTCTTCTATGTTTTTCCAGTTGCTTCTCTGCTTCCTGCTGCACATACAGTGCGAGGAGGAGAACAGAAGCAAACTTAGAGGGTAAATAGCTGGATAGGTTGAAGTTGGACCTGGGTCATTAATCAGGGTTATTATTATTATGAGCCAAAATTACAATGGCAGTTGCAAAGTGTCATTGGTTGTCAGCTCTGTGAATGTTGTGGGCTTTTTAAAGAATTATGGCTTGGGGGCTTTTTTCGTTTATTAAAAGAGGATGTTAAGTTATTGTTCTGCATGTCTTTATTTGCGGCTCCAAAGGTGGGTTTCACTGGCCTTGCAGCCGGGCCACTGCGCGTCACCTGGCATGACATGGTCCCTGGAAGATATCTCAAGGCTGAGACGCACGGCCACGAGTTCCTGCACCGGCCTCCCCGCCCATATCCACGCACATCGACATTACGACAAACACCGTCTTGTGCGCAAGCGAGCTTTGTACTCTTCCGCAGTTTTTATGGCGAGAGTAGCTATAGATGTCTGACGGCTCTGTGATCGTGCCGAGTGCTGTAGGGAAAACAGGAAACAATGAACACTGTGATGCTGACGGAAGAGCCGCAGAGGGGACCAGCACTTTTTTTGGGGAGGGGGGTTGCTGGAGGGCCATGCAAGGACACGGACAGGATATTTTGAAACTGGGCTACATGAGAACCTGTGCTGAGCTCAGAATTGGAGTCAGGAGGAGCTCGGCTTTGTCTGACAGAATTGGCACCACATGCAAGATGATGGTATGTAACTGTTCACTGGTGGTGATTAGATTAAAGCCCCACATCATAATATTTTTTTATACTTGATTCTTCGGTTACTTTGTCCAGACACCATACTGGCCCCCTATACTTTCTGGCCCATTGTACTCCATGTGCAAACTGAGGGCTTAATTCCTTTATTAATGCACACCGACAAACTTTCGCGTGTGTGTATGTGTGTATGATTACATATATTACAATTCCTTCTCATCAAATTTCTATGGCTTTTCCCATATAAATTAATCGACAATTCCCACAAAATATAAATGTGTGTGTGTGTGTCGGGGGGGAGGGGGGTTTGCATAGATCATATTTGGGTACCAAAATATCCCCAACCTGAAGCTTCCTTACTTTTGGGGACATTTTTTCAAGTCCCCGTTTGGGTAACCTCAATTTTATAAAACTCTGTGACTCTGTGAAAACTGTGACTGCAATCAAAAAAAGTAAAAATGACAAAAGCCTTGTATTTTGGTTTGTTACTTATGGTTACGGTTAGAGCTGGGTAGGGGTTAAGGGTGTTGTGATTGGGATTAGGGTTTTTCCCATAGAAATTAATGAACAGTTCCCGTTTAGATTGGTATACAGGTCTGTGCGTGTGTGTGTGTGTGTGTGTGCGCGCGCGTGTGTATGGGGAGGTCTAAGAAACAGCAGGATCGGGAGGGAGAGAGACAGAGGAGGGCTCTGGATCTGTAACTGATGAAAGGAGCCCCCTTCAGAGGAAGGACTCCCGGGACAGGCAAAAACACCGAGCTCCATTTTTTACCAACCTCAGCAAAATACATGTGCTGTTCATAGTAAAACTTTATATTTATTCAATTACCTGTGAATGAAGACAAATTGTTGTGTTAAACACATAAGAGGAATGCTTTAAAGAATATACCGTACCGTAAAGTAAGCCATGTTTGTATGAGCTTTAAAATAAAATGTGCATGTTCGTCTCTCCACCTGTCTGTCCCACTTTATGCCGGAAGCAGGAGTTAGCAAGTGTCCAATTATTGTCTTCAGTCATTGTCAATTTTCCAAAACATCAAATCCACATCCCAGCAAATATTTTTTTTATTTATTTTGCTCCTTATGTTCAGATTTATGAAAAGAACATTAGCAAGCAGGTATGATATGATATAGATATATATAACAAATAATTTAGCCAGAGTTGTGGCACATCGTTAAACCTCAAAGTAGCGTATGTCTCAGATGACTGATAGCCTTGCGGGGTGGGTCACACGTCAATTGTTACCAAGCTGTTGTTCTTGTTGCTATGGCCCCCCATTTTGGTGGGGGTCTTAGTCTCTTCTGGAAGCATCTGTTGGCTGGGGGGGCATATGGGGTTACTCTCCTCCGCATGCTCATTCCAACACAGCGCACGAAACAGCGATGGAACCAAACACAAAAAAACAAAATAACTCTTACAGATTTCGTGTTTTTGAAGTTTGCATTTAATTTATACACATTCTCTAAATGCTCTTTTTTTCCACCTCCTGGAGAGTTTTCTGCAGGTTGATTTGTTTGTTTACATTACCTCATGCAGTAGTGAATTCCTGTGTCCCATATGTAGACTGTCTTAATCACAAAAGGATAGAAAGTAAATGTGAAACTGTCTCGATAGTAATATATCAAATTATATTTCCATGGTATTTTCTCCGTGTAAAACTAGTGTCAGTGTTTTTTTCTGAAGCAGTCAATGTTGCTTTCAACTTCAAATGAAGACAGCATCAGTCTAATTAAGATCACGGCTTCTTCCAGATACATAATACGTCCGTTTTGCTTAATTCTCTTTTTTTACTCTTATATATGGAAGGCTGGAAATTAGTACTCTCTGAAAAATAGAAAATACACGTTTTGCCTGTCCTTCGTCCTCTTGCATCGCCCCTTCCAGTGTAAATGTGCCCGACGGGGTAAAGTGCCACGCTCAGGACAGAAGGGGGAGCTGGTGCGCAATGAGGCGATGACTTGGGGAGTTGGTGCCGACCGGCTGAGCCGCAGCGCGGCACGCACCCACCGCGGCGGGACTTGGTCATCGCTCTACTTCACGGGTCTTTTTGTTGTGGCTTATCGGCCGAGACTGTCTGTTTACAGCAGGCACGGAGCCCAGACAGCTGCTGCTGAGCTGATAAGACCAATCGTCTGCGGCTGACCTTGGCAGATGGACCCATTCCTGTCGGTAGCTAATCATAGCGCTTCCTCCTTACACTATTGAACAAGGAGTGGGGAGGGAGAAGTGGGAGAATGGAGAGAGATGTGTAAGAGGAAAAAGCGGGCAGGAGGGAGCAATCTGGGGGGGGGGTTAGCTTCTGTTTTGGCGCAGATGACTGCAACAGGTTCAGATTTTTACGTTTGTGTTTTTTTTAATGCAGGTGTACTAAAGTTTAAGCCAGGGAAACTTGCTGTAAATGTATCCCATGGTAAAAGTCAGATAAAGCCATGAAAAAGTAAAAGAAGAGTTAAAGGGTGGGGGTGCATGAATCTAATTCTAAATAGGATTCAGGCAAATAAAAACAGGTTTAATTGATTTTTGAACCCATGCAGTTTCTTATATTTCTGCAGCATTATATTGGGCTTGAGGTAAAAACCATTTCTGGCGATCATATGATAATTATAATAGGGGCAATATAGTGCAAATTTTAAAAATGACCACTAGGTGGAAGTATCGCTTCTTCCACATCCGCAGGAAGGGCCGCCAGTATCAAGTACCTGGACAATGTTCCTTGCAGGGTCATATGATACCCTCTATACTATTATCAAGACACCAAAGTAGGAGCAAATTATAAAACAAATATAAACTTTATGTACTTTTCAAGGATATGTAAATACAATATAGTCAGCCCTATCTCTACACTGTGTGCAGAATTATTTGGATAGTACTATTCCTGGGTTTTTAGCAAAAGTTGGGTAGACTTATGAGAGTGAATTCAGAAGATTGCTTTTGCTCTAAGTAAATTTATTTTCAGAGAAAATGTTTCATTAGACTTTCACAAGCAAAAATAAACTTGATTATCAGTGTGCACAGTTACTGGGCAGTCAGACAGTAAGTGGATTTTTCTCTCTTCGGCATCAACAGGAATAAAAATAATCTGTTTCTATAAGGAATATCAAACTAATGGCCATTCTATACGGTCCATTTTTACCAAGTTTAATGTCCTGCACCTAGCCACCTTTAATCTCAGTGACCATTATGCGCCTGCTGTCCATTGCACCAGTGTGCTGCATGCCAAATCTCATACGTCAGTCAGGCCCAGTAGTTGTCACTGCGATTAAGTCAGGCAATGAAGGGGGCCAGGTCAAAATTCAATCACCTTTCACACCTTTCTTGACCAATCTGTAAAAGACTTTGATGCATAGGAAAGGGCATTGTCCTGCATGAATATCATAGCCTTTTTGAAAGCTGCCAACTTCTTCTTCTATCAGTGTTTGAAAAGGGTATTGTCTAGAAACTGGCAGTAGGTCTAGTAGTTAGTTTTTACACCATTTGCAAGTCTTACAAGTTTGACAAGCTCATCACTAATAATTGCAGCCCTCACCATCAGCCCTCCAGCACCTTGTCTGTGCTTTAAGAAGGTCTCCGTCCACTGGCCCATCCACCTGCTACATCAAGACTCACACTCATCCCTCCCTAACACCTTTGTAACATCAGTCTTGAGATGTGTCTGTGCCTAGCCTTGATGTTTCAGCTTGTGAGCCTTATTGAGTGTCATGTTACAACCTGTGTGACCTCAACAATGTCATGTAGTACAGTGTAGTGTAGTATTGCAGTTCTAAAAAATGACAGCATTTGATGCTGAAGAGTTTCTGGAAGGCTTTAATCTGACACATATAATTGGCAGTTGATTTGTGTCTTAATCTCTCTACATTCCACTTCCATCATCTTTGGCTGTTAGCTACAAAGCATTTGACTGTACTGTGATCACGTTTTAAACATTTCTTGTTGTTTACAACATTGTTTTGCATCGATTTTACTGGCACTTTACATTTTTTTCCCACTCTCTGTAAGATCATTTTTGGCCCATTTTAATAGTAATAATAATTTGCTTAATAATTCTGCACTGGGAAATATCTATGGTATGGTACTCAGACCTTTAGTAACATGGTCAAATTTTTAAATTTCATTCTGAATTGGAGATTAATCTGGACTGAATCTTTTGGCCACTATTTAATTTAAGTTATAATCACATACATGATTTTCTTAGTTAAAAATCGAAAAATATCAAATGGGAAAAAATGTAAACTAAACTTTTAAATTGAGGGACAAACAGAGGCATGACTAGGGTTGCGTAAAGGTGACTGGTGCTTGTGAAAGTTAAAAACAAAAAAGTAAGACAAGACAATATTGAGTCTTTCACTGTATGATGAATAAATTGCTGTATGGTATACAACAACACATTTTTTCTTAAATTGCTGTTTTGCATGCTTTTGCGTTGTATTTGGAGATCTTGTGAAAATGTATTGAAATGATGCCTTACTGATTAGCTGTTAGCTAGTATTAGCGCGCGTGATACCCAGTGTGTGTTTACGACAGCAGTTTGCGGTTTAATAACCATCAGATATATTAGCATAATGGGTCATAAGCAATCAGTGGCATGTGCCAGCTTGTTGTATTACTACTACTAGGGTAATTACGGCATGGCTGTTGTCAGTTGTCAGCGAAAATGAATACCCAGTGCCAGTCAGGCTGGTAGGCGATGTAGGCAGGCTCCTAGGGAAGCGTCTTCTGTGGGGACACTGACGTAGCAAATGTGCAGCGCTTTGCATGCTCCGTACAGCTCGCCTAGGGCTTTAAATGAGCTTTGATCGACATGGTATATACGTACTAATACATTCAGCTAAACTGACAGAATATAAGTCTTCGAAGATTCTTTTTGTATAAAGCTGCTTGGTCTGGAAGCGTTTTTAAAGAGTGTATTTATATTCGTTTGACCCTGGGGTGTCACGGCACACTAACCCCAAACCAAAATATAGTCGCGACATTACCTCAGGTGCTCTAGTGTAATGTAATTGGACCCCACTTTCCACTGGCTCATCACAGTGGCATTTGGCCATTACAACGATTATGGATCCAGATGTCATTAACATCGGATCGCAAGGCCACTTATCAGACATAATGGATGTTGATCATAAAATATGCCATTTGCCATATTTGAAAATGGCGTAACTGCCATAGACAGCTAAACCATTGAAATCCCCCTCCAGATTTTAGGCATTTATTCAATATTCGAAATATTGAATATACTTCAAAATATCAAAATATACTTGTTTGACTTCAGAGAACTTCTGTAGATATATTTTTCAATACCTGTGGTGACAGTTGTTTTTAGAGGCACAGTGGTCTTACAGTAGGTACACACAAATGATTTTCTAATCATATAACCACAAATGACGAACTGTTCTTGTGCCGTTATCCTGCACGCTGATGTGCCTCAGTTCTAGTGCATTCATGAGCTCTTGTGTAGTTGGCATTAGTGTAAGTGTCAATGCCGAGAGTAGACAGTTTTATTGTCATATGCACAGAAAACAGTTTCACTGCACAATAAAATTCCTACTTTGGACACCCTCCTTTCACCTCAGAAAATAGAGAAAGAATAAGAACATAAATTGCATAAATACGAAACAGAATAAACAAAACAGAATAAACCGTTAAGGTGACTCAGTGTATTTTCAGAGGTAGAAGTGGTTGTATTGTGCAAGTGGTTGTATCTGTATGCTTTTCATGCTGTGTAGCTTAAAAAGGTCTATTGGAGCACATGACTGGTCAGCTTTTTTGGTTCAGTATTTTCATATTTATGTAGAAATTTTATTTCAGCTGACAAAAAATATAATATAATAATATATAATATAATAATAAAGATATGTCCATCCATCCATTTTCTGACCACTTATCCTGGTCATTGTCATAGGGTAATAAATGTATGTTTTGTTTTTAAATGCTTTCATGCCTGTCAAATGTTTAATAATATCATGAAGCGACAAATGTAATTTTACGTTGTACCTAATACATTGTGATTGTCTCACAGATATTTCTGTACTTAGTGTTCTTGCACTTGCTCTGGATCCTAACGTCTTATTAAAATAGTTATATTATCTGCAGCTTTTGGGGTAATGTCACATATTTTGGTTCTCCAGAAATGCCAGTTGAGTTGATTTTTGCAGCCGTCTTTGCTGATCACCCATCAAACCATGGTGCCCACCTGCACAGCCACAGGACAGTCGAGCAAATGCTGTGAGACTAATTACCATCAACCCCCTTACTTTGCAAGCCATCGTTTGCCAGTCTGCACCTGTGATATTTCCTGTATTCACAAAATAAAGATCCCCACCATCTTCTGAAACAGTGGGAACTCTACCCTTGTCTGTCTGGGGGAATATTAATAACCTATATATTGGTCTTTCCACATAAATAATGCATCCTTTAGGGTTTCTCCATGTCTGACTGTTCTTTCACTGCAGACCGCCAGCACTCCTCCTCCTCACCTTTTCGGCTGTCTAGTTCTGGAAAGGGCACATCCCACTTCGTATGATTCCGCGATCATCCCACAGGTATTATCCAGGTAGTCTGAGCTGTGTCACCCTGAGGAGCCCAATTACATACCAGCAGGCTGGTGGAGCCCGTTAGCCATGTTTTATCGGCCGGTTCGGGGGTGCTTTGGGTGCCTGTGAGCTGAAAGCAGTGTAAAATCGCCATCGGCTGATAGACTTATCAGTCGAGAGCACACTCCTTGCCCTTAGTGACTCCAGCTTCCTTGAACCCTTAAATATTTGGAAAAATGAACATTGCACCAAAAACAGAAAATCCACATTCTGTAAAGAAGTGTAATCCCCTTTCCGTTATGTCTACAGACTGTAATATCTAGGGTATGTCTTCTGGGTTAGCGTTCAAAGTCCTGCTTAGCAGTCTCAGAAGTTACTTACACCCTTGACGCTATCTTTGAAGTAATATATTAATGTATGCTGTGAAGCAGCCATGTCACTGTGAAACATGTTAGGATGTGAATGTTTCAGGAGAGGGGTGAGGTCGGGAACAAGTCCCTCTATTCATATGGTTTGTTCTGTATGTGAGAGAGACTAGGAACAAAGGTCTAGCTCTTGCAAGTTTCCCTGGTGCTCATTTAAGTTAGCAAGCAAACCATGTGTTTGCATCATTTCTGTGTCACCTGCCCTTTTGCGTCTCGAGGGTGCCCAGTGAGTCTCTGTTCCTTATTTGGAGAATCCCTGCGTTCCTAAATGATCTGTTTGCTGTATTGAGTAACCATGGATTTCACGGTCATATATTGTTAGCCAGCTTAAGATTGGTGGAACGTGGTATTGTACTGTGAGAAAGCCCTGGTGACTGGCATTGCATGCCTGGTTGTTTGTGTCACTCTACTCTCTTATGAGCTTAAGCAGCCTTGCAGTCTAAGCATTCCTGCAGTCTTACCACAGTAACACGCAGTAAAAGTGACCTCTTGTAACTGCAGTTATTCAACCACATGACCATATTTACAGTAACTGCATGCTGTTTCTGCTTCTTGTTCTCGGCCCTGAAGACGTGCTCAGTATTTTGTTTAATTAATTAAGAAATTAAGGCTTTAGGTTTAGCTGGGGAAGCAGTTTTATTACTTCAGGACTACTGCATCATGGAAATGGATGGCAGTTCTGTTGAAGCAGCACAAATCTGCACAAATCTTGCATACACAAAGTAATTAAACTAAGAGATTACAAAAAAAAACCTGAGATAAATTAATGGAAGCAGATCAATTAAATGTAATGTATGGTCAGACCTTAGTGTTCCTGTTTGGCAGCCTGAGATATTCTTCATTAAGATATCACTTAAATGCATCTGAACTGCAGATTGAGCACCTAGGACTTCTGAGAATGTTCTACCTGACTCAACCACTCCTACATTCATCACTTACATTTTTCCTGTAGCCATTTTCTCCTTCCATGATTTTTCACTTCTACGTTTCATTATGTAGTATATTTTACACATTGCATTATTTACCATTTGCCTTACCCGTCATATACAGGTTCACTCACTTGCTTTATACAATATAAGTATTCTGGATATCTTATTCAAGAATTCACATATGGTCATTCTGTCTTCCAGGTTTTTACTGTCACATGAAGCAATTTTCATATTATGTATATGCAATTAAACATAATTACTATAATTCAGCTTAAGTCATTATTCAAGGGTGCTGGAAAACAACATGATTTATAATCGTGCCAATTCGTTCAGGCTTCTTATAGATATAAAACAAGGTTAAAATGACAAATTAACATCGCCATAGAAAACATAATGATATTCTTTTTATTGTATGTGGAATTCCATGGAGCCATAAATCACAGGGATGATATAGCCTGATATAGTGCCATTTACATTCTGCCTGAGGAACAGATGTTCATGCTTCTTCAGACAACCATTCGTGATAACAAGATAGCACCCGGATGGTGATGTGTTAGGCTCAGATAAAGGAATCGCCTTCTAAAAAGGCTATTTAAAAATAACAATGAGAACTAACTTCTTTAAAGAGTTAGTTCCAGTTATCTTAACACCCGTGTCGGGGGACATTTGCTCAGGATTCTCCATAGAGTGAAAAAAAAAAAATGCATCCAGGATATGCAGTGAAGTTCTGGAAAGACTGGAAACGAACGGCAGTGAAAAATGCTAAAAATATGCAGGTTTATGAAGGTCACTTAACCAGTGTGTGTTCCTCTAGATGTAACGGAAAATATGATTGCTCAGGCAGATGTAGCCAGTTATAATGGGTAGTACAATCATTTTTACTTAACACGCTGCATGCATTCTCATTGGTCGGCCTGAACAGAGAACAGGTATCGAGAAGGGTGCGAATGTCTCTCTTTGGGGAGGTCACTGCTTCTTTTGATGATGTACAAGTCGGTGTTGTTTTCACTCGCAAACCACGCCGGTGTAACACTGAGAGTATAACTGGGAAGTGGTTTAAACACAAGCAGATACAGTAGCTCCCTGAATAGTTCAAAATAACTCCTGTCATAATAAATATGAATAAGTCAGGAGGCACGGGGAATGCCAGTGCATGTATTTTCATGGGCTTGGGTGCCTTGTGTTGATGCCAAGGCTCATGTGCTCACGTAGCTCCTCGGCACGTTGTGTTCTGCCTCCGCTCTTTTTTAGATGTATGGTGTTTCGTTTTGTTACCCTCGGGCCTCTCCGCTTTACGCAACACCGCGGGGAGTCGGAGCGGGAGTTACGGGCACAAGCGGCGATTACAGCGGGTGTAGGAGCGAAGCAGACGCGCGGGCAGACGGCCCTGGCCGAGCGCTCGTCCTCCGACCTCGCTACCCGTGCCCGTCAGCCTGGGTGGGGTCACCAGCCCAGACGGAGCCGGGCGCCTCACCGTAAAACCCTCTCAAATCCGCAGACCCAGATCACGTCACCGCAGCCAACGGACGGCTGTGCTTTCTTTACGTGGTGTTTCCTTTTTTCTGAGTAATGCTCCTGTTATTAATAAATGACGTAATAATTGGGGTGCGACAGATTTCCGGCTACTGTGACTCTGAGGGCTATGGGTTTGCATCAAGTCAGGCAACGTGTTTCTCTGCATATATCTGAGGTGCAGCTGGTTAGCGTTTAAAGTCCTTATGGACTGCATGAGTGCTTCCCCATAGGAACCGTATGCAAGCTTCGGTGTCTACAGCCCATAATTAGCCACCGAGGTAATGTCTAGCATGCTGCTTCTATGTGTTGCACGTTAATCAGGGACACTTTAATTCACTGGCTTACCCCAGGAGCCCCCGCTAAAAAGGAGACTTAAATAATGTTGTTTAGTAAAATTCTTTACCCCACCTCTACTTTTACTGTTGCCACCCGCCCCCCCAGACCATTGGGAACTTTTACCCCCACCAGGCCTGGGAATTTGACACTGAAAGGGGTTTGCCAGGGGGTTTTCTTGTTGGCTTCTTCTGTCTCCGACCTAGACGGGAGGGGGCAGTTGGAATCATCCTTGTCCCTTGATATATTTTGCTGACAACCATGGGGGTGGCTTTGGTACCTTTTGCCAATCATGATCAGCTGAATACATATATATATATATATATATATATATATATACACTCTGACCATGTTAATGTGCCATGTGCCTCTGACAGTGCTATATATATATATAGTTTATCAGAGTGCATAATTATAAAATCTGGGAATAATGAATAATCAGATGCACGTCCATTGTGCCAATAATTGGTGCCAAACTTTGGTTTAAACTTAAGAAAATAATAAATAAATTGATTAATTAAGTAAAGTAATGCAGTTTGACAGTCTGCTTGCATGGGAGAATCGTTTCATCGTTTTGCCAAAATTTGAAGGCATGAAGCCAATAAAAGTGCCCTTTATAAAATACCGAAGATGGTAAAACTGTTAAGATGACGGATGCTGGCAACTTTGTCTTAATCCCGAGCAAAGGAACCGAAAGGCGCTCGATCCGTCCTCAGATAATCGCGCAGGTAATAAGGCAGCCGAAGCGCACCGTGACATATCTCCGGCGGGATACATACGAGGAGGAGTTTCGCAGGGAGGCATACGGGACATCGTGGCCGAGATTAGTCGCAGCTGCCATTAATCGATACGGTATAACCGGAGCCCAGGCAACATGCACACTCTAGCAGCGTATTAGGCATCCATTTAAGCGTCAGCTGCTCTCCACCCATCGGGACGGAACAATAAAACGCAGCGTGTCCTCTAGATCAGAGCTACTAAACATGAATAAAATATGATGGTTAAAAATGGGGGGAAATCTAATAATAAAAAAAAGATAATTAATGGCATTTGGGTAAGCACCCATAATTCTCCTGATTAATCAAATGCCATTTACTCTAGTGCATAGACACGGTTCTTTATCTTGTCTAAGTTATTTTTATAAACAGCCTATATCCGCTCCGAATCCATGCCAAGTGCCGGGCTCCCGATCCGGGGAGGGTTCCTAAGACCCACATACGCAGGCTAACATAACCCAGTAATGTGTTAGAAATACGGAGTTTCTGCCTGGCAGCCTGGCGTTGTCTCCACAGCAGTGGGAATAGATTCAATGTATATTCTCCATTGGGTTTCATGAAAAAAGGCTGGTTTTTGCTACCAAATCCTGTTCTTTCTCTCTCTCTCTGTCTCTCTCTCTCTCTCTCTCTCTGTCTCTCTCTCTCACACACACACACGCTGGATCGCACGCACACACACACACACACACACACACACAGACACACACACACACAGAGCCCCCCTCCCCTTCTACTCTCGCCCCTCTCTCTCTCTCTCTCCCTCCCTCTCTCTCTCACTCTCTTTTCTACAACAAACATGGCCGCTAAATCGGATGGAGCAGTCGTGTCTATGCAGAATGAGACCCTTCCCCGGCGTCCGGCTGTCAGCGAGCAGCGGCAGCCTCACGGTCCCCATGCCGGCAAGCGCTACTCCCTGCAGGACTGCTGCTGGGTGCTGTGCGCCCTGCTGGTCTTCTTCTCAGACGGGGCCACCGACCTGTGGCTGGCTGCGGACTACTACCTGAGGCGGGACTACTGCTGGTTCGGGCTGACGCTGCTCTTCGTGGTGGTTCCCTCCGTGGTGGTCCAGGTGTTAAGTTTCAGGTGGTTCGTCTACGATTACTCAGACATCCCGGGCGGCGTGGACGGGGCGCCGGCGGTGGCGTCCGGGGGAGATTGCAATTTCAGCACCAAGGGCAGCGATCAGCGCGGCGCTGGCAGCGCTGGCGGGTCCCTGCCTGCGACAGGCACCAGGAGCGGGACCCAGAGGTGCTGCAGGGCGTGCATGTGGCTCTTTCAGTCCATCATCCACATCCTGCAGCTGGGACAAGTCTGGAGGTAAGGCGCTGTCGCGCGTTCCCGTTTGCAAATCCCGATGTGCGAATACATCTAGAGAGTTAAGGATCTAAGTGAAGTGCACGGGCTGTGCATATTCCCATTGTAGTGGGCTGCAAAAAAAGTACAGATCGGATGCTTTACATATGTCCATAATATGGCCGGTTCTTCGGTGTGCTTTCGCGAATCGCCCAGCCTGATGTGGCAGCGTGACCTGCCTGTCACTTATTGCATGCACTGTCACAGCTATTACACGCATTGTGGACTTCATCACGAGATCGGGACTTCAGAAGCGGGGCAGCCGGCGTGCTTTGCGGCTCCGCGGCTTCATCCCCAGCGGCTGTCAGTGCCCGCTCGCCGCTAGCATGGCGCTGTGATCAAATCTCCCTTCTCACGGAGTTCGAAACTCGCCGAAACAAACAAGAGAGGAAAAAGAAAAACTCCCGAAGCAGACAGCCCCGCGGTGCTTATTTGTATGGCGCTGCCAAGTCAGATAGGAACAGCCATGCTGATTCCTTAGAAGCGCATCCCGGACGCTTCCTACTGTCTGACCAGTTCATCACTGCGAAGCATAGGCAGTCTGCCCCCTTCGTTTAACTGCTAGGTCAATAATCTCTGGAAGAAAACATCAATTTGGCATTTAGCGCTTAATTGCCTTCTGTTTTTCAAAAAGAAAAATCCCTTTATCTTTGCAGATAAGGATGATTTTTATTTCTTTTGTGATGTCCGGAAAGTTAACAATCGTTGCGTTTAAGAAATGTAAGCAATACTTTTATGTGTCTATTCATGGAACTAGAAAAAAACACAATAATCACCCTGGCTCTACCTATTTGTACCTGTGACTATGGTTACCGAACCGAAAACTTTCATAACCAGGTGCATTCGGATACCCTTTGGTACTACCTGGTTTGCACCAGCAATGAAACTGTAAGAATTTAACTAAATAATACTGGATTCATTAATCCATCCATCTTCAACTGCTTATTCTGTACATGATAAAATGGAATCTTTAATAATTATGAAAAGATACATATGAATTATAGCAATAACTCGAATAAAAAGGAATGATGTTAGTGATGTGGTTGCATTTGAAATTTATAGAGGAAACCATTGCAATCCTGTATTGGATCAGTGTTAATCTCAAACAGATTGCGGGGATACAGCCTTGAGCCTATGGTGACGGTTCTATGCATGACATGGCCACTGAGTATGTCTTACTGCAGGGTCTTGTTCAAAGGATCTTACCCAAATGTATCAGCATCTCCTACCTATCCATCTTCCATAGCCACTGGGCCACCGAATGCATCGTGAATAGGGTTCCAGTTCCTAATACTTAAGCATATCACTTGATATATGGGTGTTGTTCAGCGTTACAGAGGTATACCGAGGTATACAGAGGCATATTGGTTGTTCTGGCATTAACTGTATAGGCTTGCAGCATGAGATTCCCCATCTTTGCAAAAACACAGGCATGCATTCCTGTCTCATAATGCTTTTATTTGTGTACCTCCAGGTTCATTACTCCCACAAAAAGCCAGAGAGTTTTTTTTCCTTTTGTCCATTTTGAGTGGAATGGTTAAGAAGAGGTGGTCTGAGGAATTTCTAATCAGCATGGTTGAAAGTGTTAAATTATTCCCTGCTGTTAGGTTAAAGAGATTCACTTAGGTTCCTTGTACTTAACCCTCTTGATATGCTGTGAGTAAGTTTGACCCATGGTGGTGCAGTGGTTAGTGCTGTTGCCTCACACCTCTGGAAACAGGGTTCAAGTCTTCATCCAGGTTCCATGTGTGTGGAGTTTGCATGTTCTACCCATGTCATTGTGAGGTTTCCTCTAGGTTCCATACTCTCGTTCCCCCCCAACAGTCCCAAAACATGCAGAGGCTAATTGTAGTTACCAGATTGTGCATAGATGTGACTTGAGTCTGAGTGTGCCCTGTGACAGGCTGGCCCCCTGTAATGGGGTGTTCCCCGCCTCATGCCTGTAGCTTCTGGGATAAGCTCCGGACCCCTTGTGCCCCAGAAGAATGAGCAGTTTCAGAAAATGGATGGAAGTTTGACCCATTTTTAACACAAAGTGTTATTAATTTCTTTGTTTTTCGGTTAAATCTGACTTCATTTGGGGTCACGAGTATATGAAACATGTTGATGATATTTTATTTGTTTCTTGAGTAGATACTTTGGTCAATAACTTAATGCACCTTAATCTAAAAATAGCTTTTCTGGCCTTTTTTTTACTCGTTTCTGCGCGGGAATGTGCTTGACACCAACAGCCGAAAACATTCTAGCATACTGACAGTCAGTAGAGTGTTATCTCTAGTTCTCGATGATTGCAGTGACACATAGGAGGCGATTATGGAGACAGAGGACGTTTCAAAGACAAAAGACATGGATTTTTAGGTGACCCCATCGTTTACTTTTTTCAGATGACGGATCAGAAAAGATACATATCACAGCTGTGTGTCCATCAAATGAAAACAATGGAGAACAATGGCTTCAAGAGAAGATATGTCAAAATATAAATATGGAATTAAAGAATGATATGTGTGGCCACAAGAAAGCCATGGCAGATTGTTAGTTTCAACTGTAATCAATGCAGGGCCTATAAGATTTTCAGCAGTTAAAATCAACTCAAATAATAGAGACAATTATACTGTATTTGACATGGCCACCTTTGAGTAGAGGTGTGTGTTTCAAGAGAACTGGAAGTCACTTGATATGGTTTTCCATGTGTAGGTTTGTTGATACTAGATAGAGTTTGAATATCAAGAGGAGAAGCAACTATTAGTTGTAGCATAGAGAGTGGAATGAACGCTTTCCTGGAGTTACATCAAAGGAGTCATTTCACATTTCCTCGGGGTAATTCCTTTTTTTGGTAAGTATGATACCAGATCCATTTGACATGACACAAGTTAGCTGCAATCAGAGACATTTGAAAAACGGGGGGAGGATCCGGCTTCTAATGTAGAATCTGAGCCCTCATGTTACAGTAGATAAGTGCCTTCTTCTGACATTGAATATGCAAACCTATAGTGAAAAACCATCTGGAGAAGCACGTGAGAAGAATCTGTGATGAGAGTAGCTTTAGATATGAATGAAGGTCATAATGTAATGTTAGGCAACTTCTTCATGTCCTACTAACTTGGAGTTAAGCTAACCAAAAGAGGGGGCAGATAACGCAGAGCTCAGATATCAGACCAAAATTACTCCAAAATTTACTTTCTTTGACAGTATTGCTATAATGTCAAACTCCATGAAGAAGGACAAGCATGGTGTTGTTATGGGATAGGAAACCACAGAGGGGACAGACTTGGTGAGGCTACAACTCCAAATTAGTGGTTATACACTAACAGCTTCTGGTACTTTTTGACACCTTTGATCTGTCTGTGAGTAAAGCCCACAGATGCTCACTAATAATAAACCCAAGAATTATGCAAAATTGCACAAGTGTCAGATATTACTTGAGGTCCACGCCCAGATCTGGAGGCTACATGAATCCCTAGAGAGCTCAGACTGAGGCACCTAGGTCCTCCTTCCGTGTGACATCAGAGGGTAGAGGTGCCAGCAAAAATAGTTCAAACATGCCCCCCCCCCGCCCGTACAGTAATGCCAGTACCATATGTACCAAATGCAGGAAGTACATTTGCAAAAGAGTGCACCCAGCCGCACTCTGCCCTTCATGTGGAATGTAAGGCAAAAATAATTGAAGGAAAAGTAAAAGGGCTATTTTAATAGTTAAAGGACTTTTGCAAGTGTTTCTGGGATGGCATGAATTTTCACCAGACATTTAACGTAATACTTATTGAAAATGAAGCATGTTCACAATGCATCGAATTTCAAATTACATTTGCAGTTTTGACATTTTAAAAGTTTGTTAGACAAATATCAGACTTTATCAATTTCTCATTGTGTCCAGCCTGTTAATCATGCATCAAGCCTCTTTTGCAGGGAGAGCCGTTTCACAAGAAAAGCAGAAAATAACAGACACTGTGGGAATGGTCAGTTGAGGAAAAGTACATTAACATGCATCTTTTTAGTAGTTTTGTCATTTGGAGAAGGTTTAATGGAAGTGACTAATATGACCGAGTATGAAAATGCGAGACCATTAAAAATCCACATTTGTGATTTAAGACGCAGTTTTAAGATGCAGTTAAGATGCAATATTTACTACCTTTACTAGAGATATAGCACCGATGCTTCTCATGGATTTTTAAAAGTCTGATGCCTTGGTTTCAACAAGTCCAAGACTATAACTGCTGTTACACTATATTCCCTGGCGTCTGATGCCTTTGCAAACCTTACGACACGCAAGCATGCAGATGAGAGTGGAATATGCAGTGGCTAGACCCCAGTGCTTATGAAAGCTGCACTTAGCCATCATGGTCAGGTCTGACTGCCTAGATATTTGCATACAGCAGAAAGGTTTTTATGTGAATGATATTCAGGCAGGAGGGCAGAAAATTTTAGAAGAGAAATCAAAGTAGCTCATACAGCTGAAGTATTTTAGCTTATTCCAGTGATATTGGGTGAACTTTTAGCTCGGCAAGGGACATGATTTCCTACAGAATAGTTTTTGCCAGTACTGACCCGCCGTTGTTTAATGATTATACCATACCGTCTTTGTTAAGGGTACATAAATTGTGTTCTTTAGACAGAATATGTTGTCTTTATTGATAATCTCATGTTCATTCTTTCCAAAAATTGAAAAACCTTGTATGAATTCTGCTCTGTAGGGTACGTCTTGTCTTCATAGATACTCATGAGAGCATATTCCGGCATTTTTCTAAAGGTCATTTTCTCTTCTCTTGTGAAGCTCATTGTGATTACTTAGGAAGGTCTGTCACTTCATCAGAAAAAAAAGTGATTGGATGGTTGGTTAAGATTTATTGAAGACTTATGTTTCTATATACTTTGGAAACAGATAAGTACCGACACAGTACTCTCTTCAGAACATTAAGAATGCTTGCAGTTAGAATAGCATGTAATATAAACACAGGGCATCTGGTAGTGGTTAAGGCCCTTAAGTTAATGGTTGCATGTTCATGTCCCAGGTGGGAGCTGTAATCACCTGACTGATTTGCTTAACCGGAATCCTTCCAGTGAACCATCCAATTGTATAAATGGATGAAAACGCTTAGGTTAAATGCATCAGCAAAGTTAAGACAATGCAAATGAGTAAGTGAAATCAAACAAAGTCTTATGCAGAACAGAGAGAAAAGTCTGCAGAAAGCTGCACAGCTCTGAGCTGGGTTTGAGCTTTTTTTTTGTTTTGGTGTATATTCAAGGACACGTTAAGATGGCTTTCACCAGTACAATCATACTCCATCAGACTACTAGCCAGACCTGACCCACTTTTCCATTTGCCCAAGCTTATTGTAGAAAGAAATGAGCTAAGATGAAGAAATATAGAGAATTCCACTATCTAGCCAGAGAAATTGGTATTTAGGTGTGCCAAATCGCAAGACAAGGAAGCTTCACCGAAATATCTGGAGATATGAGCGAATCATAAGGGATTTCTGGACACAGCAAATGACCTGGGAATGGTGGCTTTTTTCTGCATGTAAATGTCAGCCATTCACTCTTGTTCTTCTGTCCAATGCTGCAATTGCTCTTTGACACCTCCTATCTGCTGCAAAGCCGTAAAAAGCTGGAGGTGCTACTGGGGGGGCACAGGTTAATTTGGCTTCCAACTAGTGTTACAGAGGACCTAAAATGCATATCAATCCCCTTTCTGTTGCTTCTCCGGTTTTCGGCTTTCCGCGGTTTTCTTATTATTATATTATATGCTGTTGGCATTTGTTTTGTGAGCCTCATGGAGTCACCATAGTTTCAAATTCATTTGAGGATGTTGAAAACTGATACTAAGTACTAAGAAAATGCCAAAACATCCCCACGTTCCGCAAACGTTCTGTGTCATGCAATTATTCTAAGAATACACACACATCGCTGAATACTTAACCTGTCTTTGACTTTAAGTAATGCATATTCATGATTATTTTACTATTTCCCATTCTGTTTTCTAAGCCAAGGATACAGATGCGACGAAACTATTATTGCAATGCTGATTTGGAAGGAACCTCTGAGGAAATCAACAGTTGATGCAGAATTCTGACAGACAACCCCTAGCTTGATAAATAGACATTTCTTCAGAAATAGGCCTGAGTGAGTTTGAGGTGGTCCTCCCACCCATGTCCAGAATAAAAGCCCAGCTCTGCTGAAAGCCCGGAGCAGGGAGTCCTGTCACAAATGTTCACTCTTACCAGAATCCCAGGCAGCCATCACTGTCTGTCCTCCTGCTTGCACTGACAGCCGAGCGCGATGGTCACTTCCGCCAGGTAGTAAGACCATCCCCTCCTTCTGGGCACCCCCCCTTCATTCTCAGAAGAATAATGAGCAGTTTAATATCATCCATACCTTCCATGTCTCGATTATAAGTAGTGACTAAGCCACAGTCCTGTAGATTGCAAATTTCCATCTGAGACAGTAAAAACAAGCATAAAGACAGGCGCACAAACACTCACGATACAAGGGGCAACCCAAACCCCCACTTACTATCACGTATCATGAGGACTTAAGATTCCTTCCATTGTCTTGTGAAAATGGCACGGATGTCAATGTATTTGTGTTGTTATGCAAAAAAAAACAGATTACTGGATTCTCCTATTTCAGTTATTAATGCACTTTGGTAGCCAGGAATGACAAATTATTATCAAATTCCATATAAATCATTTGACAGTCATTATATAACCCCTTGGCTCATTGTTGTAATGCATTGGTGTCCCAGGTTTTACATTTAATACCTATGTTTTGCCACATGGATGTAGGTCCAACAATAGCAACAGCCCAAGGAAGATAAAGCATTTGCATGTTGATGCAATAAAATCTAATTTAACTTGTTTCCTGAAATGAATTGAACATTGCATTCACTTTAACGGAATTTCCACTGAAGCCAAACAAAGGACCTGCTGCGTCTGGATGTGTATAAATCAAGCTGTTTAGTCGTATCCTCTTTTGTCTGCAACACAAGGAAACAGAGGGCAATGAAATGGGAGACATCAATATTGTGCACATCTTGCTGCTAAACAGACTAATTGTCTGTGAGTATGTAACTTATGGAGGTGAAACAGTGTAGAGCCACTGTGTAACACATTCAGTTCTTCCCCGCTTAACACATATTTTTAACAGTAAAATAATGGATTTTCATGGACTTGAAATAGAGTAAAACAGAGTGTCACAAAAAAAAAAGAAAAACATAAATAAATCACAGTGATTGTAGGAGTGCATGAATCCATTTGGGATTACTGAGGTCAGAGAGTAGTATACAATCACAAGAAGCTCATATAATTCGCCATAATGCTCTGCATAAAATAAGCACTGTTAAGATCAAAGACTCACTTGTGCCCTGCAAGAAAAGACGCGGCACTTGGTGGGGATTACAAATGTGAGAATGTTATTGTGATTGAATAACCATTTAAAATGCATTTGGATCTATTTTGTCATTTGAAAAACAAAGTTTTACTGATGAAAACGTGCCTTGAATTTTTCTTTTCTTTTTATTCTTACCCCTCGCTGTCTTCCATCCTTCTCCGTGGAAACGTTGCGTCAGTCAAATCATACAAAACGAGTATGCAGCCAGGAAGCAGCGGCCTGATCACACTTCATGCTGAAAGTGGCAGTGAAATAGATTCGTCTTGTGCTGCTGCACACGGCCCTCTGACTAGAGTAGGATAAAGGTGCAGGAAAATACAGGTTGACCTGGGTCATATTTGATTGGAATTATTTTAATGCTGCTAGCCTTGGCTGTCCCAGGCTGCAGAAAGCTGGTTAAGAGCTTTACCTGCTCCTAGGCTGTAAAGCACTACTTACGAGACAAGCATGAAGCCTGGCGCACAGCCAATCCGCTCACTTGACTCCAATGGTTTTGACGGCAGTCTGCCAGTCGAGTGTGGCAGTCACGCTGTGGTAATGAGTAATGGGGGGGGAGGGAGAAAAAGCCATCTCCAACACTCTGGTCCCCATATGGTGAGAGCCGGAGATGCCGGCCAGGCCATTCCTGCCACGAGGTACCGAGACCGGGGGGCCTGCGTGATTGCTCTGAGCGTAGAAGAATCCAATCAAAAAACACTGTGCTTCAAATTCTATTTCTGGGGCGGGCCAGTCAAGGCTTGTGCACCCTGCAGCGGGTACTCGGGTTCGAGCCCCACTGTGCCGCATTAGCCATCTGTGGCTAGGCGGCCTGGAGAACACAGAATTGGCTCGCGCTCCGTCGGGGGGGGGGGAGGGATGTACGGGGCCGGATTTCTCTTCCCCTCATTGTCCGGCAGCAATATCTGCTGCTGGCTGGGGGGCCTTCTGGGCCAGATCG
>JAODKM010000099.1:8638693-8662798 GCA_026780845.1 Petrocephalus sullivani | reverse complement strand
GTGGCGGGGGGCGGGGGGGGGGGGGGGCGGAGGGCGGGGGGGGGGGCGGGGGGGGGGGGGGGGGGGGGGGGGGGATGTACGTGGCCGGATTTCTCTTCCTCTCATTGTCCGGCAGCAATATCTGCTGCTGACTGGGGGTCCTGCAGGGCTGTGGGGGAAATCAAGCGAAAACGGCACCCTCCTCCGGGCCCGCCACGTCCGAGGGGGCTGCCACTCGTTTCCGGGTTCGGCGGGAACGGGACTCAAAAAAATAAAAACGGCTGTCGGCTGCGAGGGAGCGGCGGGGGGGGGCAGGCCTCTGCTGCCCCGAGCGAGGCGCTAACGGCGGCCGTGTGTTCCTGTTCCTGCCGAGCATGTGTGATGCGTGCTGGAGACATGGTGGCGTGCTGCTTGTAGACAGGGAGGGAAGACGCACGCTGTAGGCTGACTGCGAATACAAATGGACACATCAGAAGGGCACCGGGGCACCGCGTCAGGTGGAGGAATTAACACCCTCCTATTTGTTTAACGGGACTACAGTGGAAGTGATTTAGAGAAACACTTGCTTGAAATGGGCCTTTTTGTGGTCTACGCCTACTTGGCACTGGTCCTACTAAAGCAGAAGGAAGTACAGTTGTTTTGCAACATGCCCAATGATTCCCTTGAGCAGGGGTGTTTGATCAGCAGCCCCCTTCCCAAAATAATGCACAATCTCACCTGTTTATCCCATTGCTATACTGACATGATTCAGGTTAAGTGTTGCATCTCAGCTAAATGTTATGGTCACTCAGCTCAGCATGTGGAGGGGACTTTGATAGGGAAACAATAGTGGGTTGTATAGGACAAGAATGCTATGGACAAAAGCATCTCCTCACCAATGAAATGAATGACAATTAATTGCTTATGAAACACTTGAAAAGTGGCTAAAGCAACATGCATTTTCTCATGTTATCTTGGTTCATGTAATTAGCTATTTAGATTAAGTGCCTTGCTTTGGAGCACAGAAGGGCCTCTCTCGGGATGCATATTGCCAAACAAAGAGTCCTTATCTCATTCTGATATTGCCGAAGGGTCAAAGGTCAGCAACATATAAGTATATTTTTAACCTTCTTGTCCAAGTGTTGACCCTGTGACGTTCTCGAATGTTCTATGTCTTACTGTCTCAGAATTTGGAAGTGTAATGGGGTAGTTGGCCTATTTATGGGGTTAACACAAAAGCAATACACACTACTTAAGGATGCAAATTAAGAGGGTGGAGTTACTAATTACTACTTGAAACAGCAATAGTATTTAGGTGATAGTTATGATGGGTTGGACTATTGAAATTTTGCATAATCATTCTTAATTCTGTATGCTGGAAATGAATGACATATTGTAAAACAAGCACACATTGCCTAAACTACAGCAGAAAAAAACATGGCCGATAACTCATTGGGGTTTTGTACCTCTGGTCTATCAGTTGTATGCATCTTGAACTCGTCTCATGAGAAGGGGCATTAACATGTAGTCTAAGAATACGTTTAGCTTTTCCTCCAAGCCCCATGTAATAACAAAAGCTCTAGATGGTAAACTGGTCACTGTGTGTCTGAACATTAAGTATCAGGTATCTCAGAAACAGGTGACATAATCGCTCACCTAGGGTTCCTTGTTCCAAGGGGGCGCTGAATTAGTAAGCCATTTCCACTCTGTCTCGGAGGCCGGGTGCCAGCGCTGAAGCTTGCCTAGGGTGCCACATGGTCTTTGACCGGTGCTGTTCAGAAGCTATTACCACTTGTCTAGTGCAGATGTATGTGCTGAACTGGGATCAGCTTACACATATTTTTTTTTTGCATAGCTGATCCTGTAATAAGACGAGTTCTGTTTCATTAGCACGTTTATGATCATTGTCGCATCATGTTCCTCTGATTAGAGATTAAAGGGGGATTATCAACTACCCTGTAGGCCAAACAGTGACTTAGGGATGATCAAGAAGTGTGGAAGTCCTGGGATTTGGATGCAGTCGATTGCAGAGGCTGTTGGCTCATGGTTTACATGGCTGCAAGCAGCTCAGAACAGCCGGTCAGCTGGGCTAATTAACCTCCTCTCCCTCCAAATGCAGACCCTCAGGCATGTATCCTTTGGGTCTCTGCATCCTTGGTTAGTCTGTGGCAGGCCCTGATTCTTTTAATTGCTGTATTCTTTAACGCTTCAGAGATCTGCCACAACAGAAGAAAACAAGGAAAAATGTGGTTTATGTGTTTGGCAAAGGGGTTAATGCTTTATGCAGTCATTCTTGTAATGAATTAGCCTATTTGCATTTATAATGCTGGGTTATAACTTATTACTTGTTAATATTTCAGTAGCTATGAAGCATCAGCTCAAACTCCTCATCAATCAGCAACCTGCAGGGCAACTAGCTACAGCCACATCCAGGCGTGGGCCACCATGGTTTTACTTTATCTGCTCTGCATCCACAGACAGGGAATGAGAGGCAGCTGGTGTGAAAGAAGGTGGAAGTCACTCAGGGACACCTATAATGCACTGTCTATTCATACCTGCTCTGGGGGTTGGTGACTCAAACACTCAAGTAATGGGACAGGCAACTGATAGTTAGCAGGTGTAAGTACAATACGAAAAGTCAGTAAATGTGCAGCGGGGACAATGGACACGTCACAGGTAATATGCTGAATGGGCAGAGTGCTGTCTCTCAGGTGGGGCCTAGAACTGCCCTTTGTGTGTCAAATATATTCCCAGTGCACTCATCACTATGATGACAATGGAAAAAAATGTCAGGAAATCAGCAAAGTCAGTTGTTGTTTTTTTTTTACATATTTCTCTGTTGCCTTTGATAAAAGTATTTGGTGTGTAATGAACATATTTCAAAAGGAAAAAATACATTGCATGTGCTATAGCAACAGTATATTGCTACATAACCGTCTAAAATAAAAATAACCATATAGCTAGTATTAGAATTGGGTGAGGCGAGGTATCAAAGGGTATAGGTGGACCTCGTAGCACATCTTGTTAACATCAAAACACTGCTGCAAAATGCATGAGCACTTATGATCTAGCGCGAGGAGATCCCGCCGGCCTGGCAAAGGCAGTCGTACTTTACATGGAATGAAACCGAAGTGAACTTTTCACCTGAGTGACCCTCATCACATATTCAGATACAGGAATAGCAACTCTGTCTTGGATTGGACACCAGGGAGTACTTGTAAGTACTAGATGAAATGGTTTCGTGATGAATTACATCCACATCCAGTGAGATCCTGGTTGAAATAAAACTGTGATTAGAAAATCTGGATGCACCCTGATAACAAAAAAAATTTAAAAATAAGAGAACAGAAGAGAAGGCTTACCACCTCTGAACACCAAAACCACACTAAATTCCTGAAGAGAGTTTTTATCCGGCACTGAATAGCTAATAACCTGGGCAGAGGCTGTAGGAGTTACCTTGCTGACTTGTTAATTTCCTTCCTTTGAAATCAGGTGCACTGCTTCAGATCTTCAACGCTTTGGAAAGGAGCACACCTTCTGCGGGCTCTTAGGGCAAAGACATGTTGTTTTTTGATCAGAAGGCCCCGTTTTGTGAGCAGTGCAGATGTGAACATCCAGGTTAATGTTTACCATATTTATGAGGTTTGATAGCTTCTTTTTTAAAGGAGCTCTGTGCTTCCATAATAAAAACATTCATTGACTTCCAAGACAGTATTAGGCTCTATCCATCATCATGTGTTTTATCATCAAAGGCTGGATAACCAACCAAAAATTTACTTTTAAATAATTTAAATTAGTTTATTTTACTATTGGGCTGTATCTTGGCCCGTCTCCCAAGGACATTTCTGTTTGATGTGTTTGATGAGTAAGAACAATGCAATAAATCTATGCCAACAGCTCCGTCTGAAGTGAGGGACTTTTTTGTCGTTTGGCGATAAATATTGTTTTATATCTGCCACACTCCCAAACCCATAATCATGAAATATCGTCAGCAAGGTTGAAATACACAAAAAGTCAGATAAGGTAGAATGGAAGCCATTAAGAACTACAAAGAAAAAACTACATATATATTCAGTACAGCTTGCAGCCCAAAGTCCTGATTCCATAAGTAATAAGTAAGCTGACTACATACTGTAGATACCTGAATTTGTGTGTGTGTTTCTTTCTCTGAAACAAGAAGTGTGGCTACTTGCCTGTAAATGAGGTTTTCATAGAGGCTGGGAAATGATCACAACATTAAACTTTGTTAGGCTCCATTGGACTAACTTGAGGCCTATAATAGGTGCCCTCATTTTCCCCTTATCCTGGAAGTCCATTAGGACACCTCCTACAGGTGAGCTCCACTCTGCGTCAGTTGTACCCTCCTGCATCTTCTCCCCCATCTTCTATCACCTTCAGTTCGCTAACAAAGGGCCCCCCTTTTGACTTTGAAGTGTGAGGCAACAGTGCCAATCACTGCACCATCGTGCTGCCCCTCATTGCGGCTTGTGAATTATTACAATCAACACTATAATGCCTTATAACTGATGCTGTAATGCTTTATTAACTCTTATATCGACCATTATAATGTGTTATGAAGGTATCTATAGTGCATTCTAGATGAGTATTTCGTTGGAGCTTATGAAATATTATAATAAACATTATCATGCCTTTAACTGTCAATAGAAGATGCTGTGATGCGTTATTAATTCCCATAGCAAGTGTCATAATGCATTATGAAGGTATCTATAATGCATTATAGATGACAGATTTAAGTAAAGTGTTACCAAAATGTCTAGGTTGTTTGTAAGTCCTTTGATCCACCGGAGTGGATCAAGCAGTAAGGCTGACGGTGAGTGTGAAAATTCAATCACTGTTTGCTGAACTTCTGCCTGCTCTTTATGCAGATGTGTCGGGAGTAAAGTAAAAAAAAGGAAGATTTCTCTACATTTTTTACCGATGGTGTGCATAAACTGAAACATGGGGCATGGGTGTTATGAAAAACACTTTGTTTATGCAGGTGCTTATGCAATTAGGAATGTAGCTGTACACTGTACATTATTCTTTGAAATACAACATCCCAAGGAAGTCATCTTTTTATATTTTTTCCTTGTTGCATATATATATTTTTTTTCCTTGTTGCATCAAGACTAAGGTAGTGCAGAGAATTTGTATCTTTTGTATTCCTGTGCAAAAATGCACTCAGTTTTTTTTATCAGCCATATTTGTTTGTTGTTGAATTGGTCTCTATTTTAGAAGAAGTTTCGGTCATAACAGGGCATAATAATTTTAAGCCTTTAGAATTTAGCAAAAATGCTGCCCTATCTCCGTGCGTGTAATTTTCTGCATGGTTTTCTCTCCCCCTGTTTTGGCTTTTATGTACCCCATGCTGATAGTAAAAGTGGTAGCTCTGTATATTTTGGGCTCTTTGTTGCTGTGGGGATTCCATGGCCTACCAGGTTCCATTCAGGTAGTCTCCCATGTGCCACTTCATCTGGCACGAAGCCACTGTTGTTCCAAGAATTTGTATTGTAGTCACCCCCGCCTTCCTCTTCATTTATACTGAATAGTTTTTTGGGTTTTTCTCTAGAATAGTTTATTAACAAAGGGGTTCCTTTTCCTGGTGGAGTTCTCAGAACTATGGCTAAAACCGCAGCCCTAGGAAACCACTTGCTGTTTAGCTGGAATCTCCTCCAAAACTTGTGATATGGGTATAACCTACAGGGGAATTTACACAGTAGACTGGGATGAAGAGAACCATTCTTGCAGGCACGAGATTAATGGGACTCGCTTTGCGCTCTCTCTGACTCTGCCTAGGCCTTTATACAGGACAAAATTGCATGGAATATTAGAATTCAATGTGAGTTGACTGGTCTGACCCTAATGTGGCATTTTTGGGCTGAACCAAATTACAAATGTTACCTTTGCACAGTGCTGCACACATTGACTTGGTCAGTATATATTATAATGTGAAGGTTCTGTAAATGTAACATTATACTTAACAGTAATTTAACCTTTTCAACATGAGTTCAAAGATGAACACACTAAACATTTTTCCTGTAGCGTTTGTTTCTGGAAAACAGTCATACTATTATGTGTAGTTAATATTATAAGCATGTATATTTTAATTCAGCATTAATCCATTGCGATAGGTACTGTATGCAGTGCTATTTGCAATTGTTTTACTGTGCATTAGTTTTTTGTAGTTCTTGCTGAAGTTAAAGCGGTTTGAAAGTGGGTAGGTCTGTACTGTTTAGATTACATTGCACTGCAAAATGAACCAATTTACTTGCACGTTAAATATGACTAAAACAGAGTTATGGTAATAGTGCTCTTAATGGTGGAGTAGATGGTATCACAGAATATGTAGTGGCATGTGTTGGATGTGGCCCTTCCTGAACCTGAAACTCTTGGCAAGGCAATGGTTGGCCAACTGCTTTTATAGCAGTGAGGTTCAACTGAACAAAAAAACTTTCATCACTAAATCTGGCAAATATGTACATTTAATTACATATTGTAAAATCATTTTCCATTTTAATAGTTCCATGAGACCCTTTTGTCCAAAGCAAATAACAAAACTTTTTTTTAACCCCTTTCACCCCTTTGCAGTAGCAGATGGCTTCTCAGGACATCCCAGAACCAGCAGTATGCGTTTATGTTTTTCATTCAGTTTTTTAATGCAACTCTGTCACAAAGTGGATGAAAAACTAAGCAGCCAGTGCTTAGCAGCCAGGGGGGTACGAATCCTCATGGGAGCATGGAGGGGACCGGTGTCGGGGGCAGAATGGATGAGAGAGGGGGCATCACGGACTCGTGATGAGAGAAGCCGGGGTGGGACGCAGGAAGTCACCGCAGGGGCGGAACGCTGAAATGAGGCAGCTGCTTTGTGGGCCCACCGGCCCGGCCCTTGGTCCGGTCACAGCGCAACAGTAATCTTCGTGACACCTTCTGTCCTGATAAACGGCTTGAAAGCGTAAGCATAAACTTTTTCATTCGCGCACCGGCATCCGCAGCTAATGGGCTCTATTGATGTTCTTCTTTCCGTGGCTGATTTAAAGGCCGCCGCCCAAAGAGCCTCCCTTTCTCCCTTAGGATTTACGCTGCACTTTTTTTTACTACTTACAGCCCTTCTCTTTCCCCCTCTTCCACATGAAAGTAATTGTAAATTTTGGTGGGGGGGGGGGTACGTATCGACCCAGCTGCGCCACCGGCACTGGAAATGAACTTAAGCGTAACATTTTGCTGCATAAATCCTCTTTTTCGTTAAGCACATCAGCATGCTTGTTTTACGAAAGATGTTTACGTTTCAAAAATGTCCCACTCTCACCTTTGTGGATAGATTATGTCAAGCAGCCTCAGTCATGCTGCCCTTGAAGATACATTTCTGTTAAGGAGAAAAGATGCATATAGCTGAATGGTTTGCTATCTAGAAGCCACATGAAGTAATAATTACAGTTCCATTCTGATGGAAATGTGATTCATGTTTGTGCTGTTGTCTCTGAATATGAAGTACTACTCAGGTGTAAACTTATTTATTTATGATAATTGCTTAAACAATACTTTGATCCAAAGCAAATTTCACAGCTCACAATTTACCAATTAAAAAGCCGGATAAGTGGCCTGTGCTAAGTACCTTATCATGGGACAGATCTATAGCTTAACATTAACATTATGTTACCTGCTGCCCATGGCCTTCCTAAGTTGTTATTTCCCCCTGAAGTCTAAGGAAATCTTTTTTTTAGGAAAATTCCTCTAGGCTAATTACATTTGGGTTACGGGTGAATGGTAACAGCTCTGCACCCCTGATCCATGCTTGTTTTTTTTTTTTTTACTTTGTTTGAAATTGAGACTTTATTGAGTGGAAATACAGTTTACAGGCAATCTTTTGGATCACAGGTCACAATAACGTCATAAAACATTTTTAATATGTCAATATTATGATGTTCAATTTTCAGATTTGCTTTTAATAAAAAAGTACATGCTTTTTGTACACTATGGTATTGGAGTCTGTCGACATGCGAGTGATTAAAAATTTCCCTGCTTGTGTATGTTTATAATGGGGACCAGCTTGAGAATGGGTGGTGCATTACAGCATGCTCTCAGGGACAGTTTAAAGACGTCGCAAAATTGGGAGTTTGCTTTCCCTTTACAGAGACGGTGTATTGCAGAGAAATACAATTATGTAAGCATGCATGCAATTAAACCAGACCTGGGCAAAAGCTGAGCTATTCTTACAAGTTTTATGTTCAAGTCTATGGGGACGAACAGATTTTTGCCCATTTTTTTTTTGCTCAGGTTTTTTTTAATTAATAATAATTGTACAAGTCAGGTTAAATCTGAAATGCACAGGTTCTACACTTTACTTTCAAAAAAGTAAAGTGTAGTACATCTATTTCATGGGATGTGAAAATTTTATTTAAAAATGGCCCCTGGTGTCTTAGTGAAGAATGGATTTGGCCCTCCATAGGAAATAATTGCCCATGCCTGAACTAAACCATTTAGCATATATTGGGTAAGGTTTTACACTCTATCTGCAGCCACATTTGTGCTTTGGGTGCCGGCGAGTGCGTGTGTGTGTGCGTGTGCGTGTGTGTGTGTGTGTCTGGGGGGATGCAGGAATGCCATGCAGGCCTGCTGCCGTGTGGAGGGCCTGTCATATTGCACGCCATGTTGCAGGAGCAGGCTCCCGGGAGCACGTGGCTCTGCCTGCTTCATTTAGCCTGGTAGGGGAGCGCGGGACTGGAGTATCCGCCCACACCCTTCGTCCCAGGATACAGAGGGACAGCCACTGTAGTGGGTGGGTGGGTGGAGGGGGGCTCGGCTTCTGTCAGGGTGTGTGTGTGTCTGCAATGTGATGAAAACCTGTTATTTTGTCATTGTGGGAATGATTGTTTCTCTCCTCACAAGGATAAGCTGAATTTTATAAAATGCAATAAAAAAATGTAAAAAGCCTAAAGTGTTGTATTTTGTTTGTTTACTTATAGTTAGGGTTAGGGATGGGTAGGGGTTCAGGTTGTCAGTGTTGTGATTAGGTTTTGCTCATAGAAATGAATGGACGGTTCCCACAAAGATATGAATACAAATGTGTGTGTGTGTGTGTGTGTGTGTGTGTGCGCGTGCACTCTGCAGGCACAGTCTCAGAGTCACCGTGAGCATACGGGGAGCAAAATCCTCTGTGGTCTGTTTGCTGTCACTGAACTGGCACTCCTGTGCTTTTCTACAATAACTAACCGCTCAGTTTGCAGTTACATGGGGGTAAGTACCCAGCTAACACATGTACAGCGACGTACAGAGGGCCGCATTCAAAATAACATCACTCTCCAATATCTGTAATAATGTATTCATTGTATTACTATTATATTGCCTAATTAGCATGGGAATTGACACGCAGAATTCGCTGAATCACAGCGACCAGGGCCAAAGTAATTTCCATAGGCCGGCCTGCCTGGCAGTTATTGTAATAAAGAGGACATTCTGCGACTCAACATATTCTTAAACATAATTGCTGCGCCCGTTTAGCTGACGTGCTCATTCAGATTGCCATAAAATGTAACACAATGGAGAAACCAAGATATCTTTGCAGTTGCTCGCTGTGTTTCTCAGTATGCATGTAAACTCCCCTCAATCTTTAAAAGTGATTTTTGAATCTCCCTGATTTTTTTTTTTTTTTGCATTAAAAGGAGGAACGATTAACATGATCATGACGTATCTCATCACATATCGGCCCATTGAAGGATTTCGGTTTAATGAAAATCAAACAGATGAAACAGTATTTAAATATTAGATTTTTTGCTTGAGTTCATTACGGATTTCTTTGTACTTGTCACTCAGTAGAGGAAATGTGTAGACGTTAATATGTTAGCAAAGCGGTCTTATGCGTGAATACGGAAAATGGTGCCACTGCATAACAATACCGGATAAGCTAAGATATACTGTTGGACTGTAAGGTGAACCATGTCATGATGGTACTAATTAAAATGCCAATTATTGTGTCCGTTTCCATCACTGTAAAAGAGGGGCGAGGTGGCTTTTGGTATTGTGGATATACTCACTGATTTTCTAAGGCTCCCACCTTGACAGTCAGTGGTAGGAAACGTAGGAAAAATGTCGAGGGAATAAACTGGAAGAGATCAGCGGGGCCCTGTTAATAATGTGCAGTTCCGGTCATGAGTTTAATGATGAAGCCTTAGCGCGTCCCGGGGACAGGTTGCGGGGCGGAGGATGAGCGTGGGGGCCGACCGCCGATGCGTAGCACCGCCGGCGCGGCGGGCTGCTGCCACGCAGAGCCGTGTGGGCAGACGCGTGTGCTAATGCGCTGCAGTTGAATGGGCATGTGGGGCAGCTATGTGAGATGCAGCCCGTAGAGGATGATCAGCAGCAGGAAGGGCACTAGACAGTCCCACACACTTGCAGCGAGAGGGGGTGTTCAGTCTGTTAGCCATATTTCTATGCTGGCTGAAAATACCGCAGATAGTTATGGAAAAAAATCTGATATTTTTGCAATAGGTCCTATTGGGCCATGTAGCGCTTGCCTCACAATTATGGCATTAATCACCCCCCCCACCCCCCGCTTTGTGTGTATGGTATTTGAATGTTCAACAACATTTAGGCTAATTGGAGTCTCTAAGTTGCCTGTAGTGTATGTAATGGTCTATGTGCCCCAGGTGTCCCCTGGAACAGGCACCAGGCCACACCATGACCCTCCGCAGGTGGCTGGAAGCAGTCCATCCATTCATCCATCCATCCATCCATCATCCATCCATATTTCCACAGTCGCATATCCTATTCGGGGGCCCATCCCTGAAAGCCATCTCTGAAATACCATGGATACCTTGTGATGCACGGCACACACACATTAGGGAAGATTTAGAAGCCACAGCCCACTTGAAATCCATGTCTTTTGAGTGTGGAAGGAAAGCAGAATCCCCAGAGGAAACTCCTATGGAGTGAGAGGGCGAGCGGGCGGGCTGCATGCAGCGGGTGCAGGCAGGAGCGAGGCCTGCCACTCTGCGGGCGAGAGGGATCACAGCCGCCCACAGAGCCCAGGCGCCACTGCTCCCAAAAAGCAGTGGCAGTAGGTAGGAGGGCATAATGAATGGTGGGGGGGGGTATAAGTCCTGTATGAAATGAACTGCATAATAAATGCAAAAGCTGTTTTTCATTTCCCATTCATTTGTACCACCTGCACTGGCAGACTGACGCGAGCTGCACACTCCCCCCCCCCACCCCACACCACCACCGGCACCCTTCTGCAGTCTTGTACTAAATTATGTTCCAGACAAAGCAAAACTGCAAGGCCGGAGTCGTATCCAGAGGAGCGTAATTATAAGGGTAATTAGAATACCTTGCTCCCCTGGAATGCTTCTTCCCTTTAATAAAGCGTTTTCTCAAGCATGTGTTTAAGAGGCCGAGGGAGCAGGAGAGCGACTCCAAAGAATGAAAGAAATAAAGCGAGGGAGATGATGCAGGTGTGTTCAGAGGTGGCTGTAAGCCGTGCTCTTTGCTTGATAGATATAGTTTTTTTTTTTCTTCCAACATGGCATCGAAGTCTGGAGACAGTGAATTTCATTACAGCAGCAGATCCATCATCATCATAATCTGAACCTATTCCTGGCAAAATAAATAATGCTGACAGGAACAGGAAGGAAATAGACAATTAACTATAATTAAGGCATGTGCTCTTTGCCTACAGACCAGAGAGATCTGAGCATTTCTAGTGTTCTGAAATTCATTCCTGTCTGGTATCTGCTGAAACCACCTATGAGAGCATCAAAAGAATAAGAATTCTTGTGCATTACTGTGTTCTGCAAATGCTGAAGGTCAGAGCTTAACTGGTTTATCGGCAACCCGAGTTTAAATCAGTGCATTGTATTCATTTAAATCCTCTCCCATCATGCCCTTTGATCCCCTTCCTTTGATGCACTGATTTACAGCATCTAAGGGAACATATATCTGTACACAACTCAGCAGAATTACATCATAAAGTACAGCCGGGAGTTGGATTGAAATCACAGGTTCAATTGCTACAAATTCTCTGAGCATGAATTGTCAGTAAAGCAGTTACGAAATAGATAGCCATAAGAGGCCTTTACCCTGTGGAAGAGCCTCAATGTTCTGGGAACATTGAGCAGAACAGTTAAGTTCTCCCCAAGCGAGCTTGATGGGCCGAATGGCCTCCTCTCGTTTGTATAGTTCTTATGTTCTTATGTTCTTATGAAACACCCAAAGGGTCACCAAGGAGTTTTCCCATCCTACCCCATAGCTGTTTAATTTTCTTTATGAAATTTATTTCATTTTTATTTACTATTACTGGTGTAAGCGATATTGCCAGCAGTGATTGTTACATATATTGCATAGATGTTCTTGCAGGCCTGCCATGTTTTCTCAATACGAAGAATGCAAAGGTCGTACTTGGAGCGCGATGAATCAAGATATTGGTCTCATTTGGCGAGGATGCAACTGATGTATCCTTGATATTTGAGGGTGAAGCAAGACCAGCATCTGGGGGATTTTTACCATCCACTGTACTTCTGTGATTGATTTTTGGAACTTGTGTTCGGCAATGGAAGATGGTGCACGAAAACACAAGTACGGTCAAGTGCGCGTATTGAGCATCACTCCAGGTCTATTAACCTCTGCTACTGAAGCGTTTGGCCTCCAACATACTGAGTAGCATGTTACAAATTTGCCTCAAGGCTACATGATGAGGGTATATGAAACGGCACCCTTGAAAATTATAAATAGCTCTATGGTATGGCAGCTTCAGGAAAGTATCAAATCACAATAACAATCTATTGGGTGCTCAATGTAGTTGTTTATGAATGTTCCCATATTGGAAAAGGCCCATTTATAATGTGACTCAAAATGTAATGGGAGAGTGGCTATAGCTGAGACATTTTTTATCGCATACAGAAGGAAGGCGCGTAACAGCTGCATCAGCAAGTCCTCAGGAGGTATGGATTTATGGATTTAAGTAAATATCACTCTAAATATCTCCCTGGCGTGGTTGTAACGGGGCCAGGAGTTTCCCAGGATTTGACTGCAAAGAACTACAGCTGCTACTAGTGATTTATAACTATTTCTTCTGCTATCAATTCATGCCTATTCTTTATATTTTTCGGTGCATTCCAGAATACCTGTTTTCACAGGGTTCAGTGGGCCTGTGCAATAACGTGTGAGGGAACCCAGTATCCTTAATATATGAGTTAGCAGCATTGAAATAAAGATAATGTAATTTTGTGGATAGAACACAAAGAGGAAGGCTTTTACAGAGGAAACCGTGTGTCTGTTACGAATACCTAACATTTCTGCCACATTGCCTAAGCGTGATATGCAGAAGGGAGCTTTAGCATTGCACAGAACATTACAAAACAATTGGCAGCAAGCCTTTTGGACAGATCTGCAAGTTCGGACTGAGAAAAAACAGCTTTGTCATCTGGCATTGAATACTGAGGAGCCGGCTGACGTTGAGTCCCACTTTCTCAGTAGATATATATATATATATATTTTTTTTTTTATTTGTTTATTCAGAGGATTACAGGGGAGTGCCAGACTACACAAACACAGGCTCCTCGTCGGTTCATGCTCGCTGTTATATCCCCCGCACCTTTGGAGCGTGTGAAAGTGGGAGCGGGGTGCGGTTCCAGTCTGCTCGCGGCGTTCATTCACAGGGAGACCTTCAAGCACGTATTATCTGCTAAGCAGATGGCTAACGCGCACAGCCAGGTAAACTGCGAGCGCACACCTATGGTGCAAAAGCTAGGGGAAACAGTGAAGTAAACCTTTTTTTTTTCTGGAATAAATCCAGGGGAGAGGAGGCCTATAACATTTCAATTTGGCATGGCCTCCGCGGTGCTGCGAGTGCCATATGCCCCTGCACTGGGCTGTAGCACAGGCCAACACCTGCTTCTCTTACAAAATCGCTTTCATCGTGTTTGGCAGCCGTCCTACCGCCATCTATATAAACTCGCACGTATCTCACTCCAGGATGCGTATCGCAAAGGCACGGGCAGAAACCGCACGCCTCGCATTCCGCCACTCTTATTTATTTCGGTGTCTTTTGTGATTTACCTTTTGGAGTAGGTTTTTTGGAGCGTTTCAGTCAAAGGAAATAAAAACCTAATAACTTGCTGTCCTGCACGTTTAAGTACCGGGTGGCATATAGTGAAAATTATGCAAATTGAGGGAGTACCAGATTCTTAAAAAAGTGTCTACTGCTCATAGTAATTTAATTGACCAGAAATGGGTTATTTATCTTTCTGTCACAGAATAAGGGCACTAGAGTATTGTGCTGGGGAAAACAACAAACATTTCTAAAGACTGGAAGTTATTTCAGGGTATAAATTCATTTCATAAGCTCATCGAGAGTGTGCTAGCAGCCTAACTTGAACAATTTAGACCATATACAGTAAATCAGAACTTTGTTCATTTGACTTCCTCTGCCAGGCCCTGGTGGATGGGCTCACCCTTTGTGTCTAGTTCATCCCAAGGTTTCTTCTACTGGGGAGTTTTACCTTGAACCTATCACCTCTGGCTTGCTTACTGGGGGCTTTGGGCAGGGACAGTGTAAACCGCTTTGAGACAAGGTAATGTTGAATGAAAATGTGCTATACAAATAAAATTGAATTGAGTTACCTGAGATTTAGCTCTAGAATGCCAGGATGAACAGTTGTTAGTAGAATGGATACAATTCATATTCCAGCCAGATACTATTTAGTTTCCCAGAAATTTATCATTCAGTTCGGTTCAGTTGTTCAAATTTTGAAAAAACGAATAGTAAGCTTTTAGGTAATCGACATAGGTGACTGAATTACCATCAGACGGAAGTAGTGTTTTATAATAGACTGTTTAATTGTAGCTGAGATGCATATTAATCTGGAGGGCGGAAACAATAAACGTAACAGATACATATAAAAACTGTAATTACTAAGGATGGCTAAATTATCTTCAGTTGCAGAATACTAGAGTGAACCCGAGGGAGGCTGACAAGGTGCACGTTTAATGGTGTGTAATGGCTAGTGACCTTACCCTGTGTATACATCTATATTTATGCAGGAGCCATTAGCTTTGTGTGAATGGCTGCCCGTCGTACTCATCACACACTTGTGTCTGTGGCCTGGGGCAGGTGTCCGTTGTACGGCGGCGATATGATGGATGAGTACAATTCTGCATCAGGAGATTTCAAGAATGAGCACGCGCTGTGCCGGGAAGAACAAAGAACTGAGGCTAAATCGACCCAGGGGACCAGAAGGACCAACAGAAATTCCCCCGTCCATCTGCCCATTTTCCAATCACGTACCCTGTTCACGGTCACGAGGGGCCTGTTACACCAGACACTTATGAATGAAGAAACGAATGATCACTACATTTATGTGGCACTTTTTATATCCTGGACAAGGTGCCGGTATTGTCTCCCTCTTTCAAAGTGAAACTGTAATTTAGTTACAGTTAACATAGTGTTATATATAGTTAGGTTACAAATGAGAACAATGACCGCTACTACCAAAAGATTTATGATCTCTTAAGTACTAATTTGGATATTTTTATTATTTCTAGAAAATCTCTTTTCAGGCCAAACACATGCTAAAATCACTCCTACAAGTGAGTATGCCAAATGGGCCAGGGTTTGACACAGTTCATGTTATTATTATACTTTAATAAGTATACATTTATGTCACGTCACAGTTACAGTGTCTTCTGTGTAGTATAATTATACATATAATGCATATTGTTCCATTATTGAGTGATAAATGCAGATGTGTTCCTTGTGTGTGTGTCTGTGTGTGAGTATGTGTGTGTCTATGCACATGCACATTAGTAAGCATGTCTCTGATTATCCATCCATCTGTTAATCAATCATCCAGCTGACAGTGTACCCAAGGCAGGGCTGCGGCGAGCCTGAGGCCTATCTGGGAGGCCTGTTCAGGAGGCCTATCAGGGAGGCACCGGGCCCAGGGAAGGAGAACACTCTGGATGCGCCCTATGATTGCGCAATAAACAGTAACTCACATTTAAGGGCGTCTTGCCTCCTCTTCCTGGCTCGTCCCAGCCCTTCTTCCCGAGTCTTGTTCATCTCGCGTCTCCCGATTCCGCAGTTCAAGGCATTTCCAATCCTGGCTTTTTGCCACGGCACAATTTTGTGAATTAGAATTCATTCAAACAGCAGCCTCCCCACCCCCCCCCCGCCCCCGCCCACACTGATTCTTTTGTCGACCGCGAGACTGACAGCCAGAACCGGAGGCATCCGGAACAGCCGTGACAGATACTCTGTTTCTCCGAGACTGTGCGGCAAAAGCCTGGCGCTGATCCCCACTCGCATGTTTCTGTGGACAAAAGCAGCAGCTAAATAGAGTAAATGTGAATGTAATGATGCGGCCGTCTTCTTTGTAATACCACCTTTGCAGTGCTTCTAGAAGAAGCCAGTCTGGTTCATGTCCCCTCACCTTAAGAGAGAAACAGTAAGATCCTCTTCACACAGGTTTGATATGATGTAGGTTTGATATGATGTATCGGTTGCCAATACATCTTGATGGCATTTACTACTGAATTTGATTTGCACATTTTTTTCAGTCCCCACAAGGGGAAACTCGATTTTTAAAACAAAAATCCGTGATTACAATGAAAAAGGTAAAAATTCTAAATTGTATTTTGTTTGGTTATTTGTGGTTAAGGTTAGGGCTGGGTAGGGGTTAAGGGTGTCATGACTGGGATTAGGGTTTTTCCCATTGAAATGAATGGGCAGTCCTAACTAAGTAAAAACAACAAAAAATAGGAATACAAAACAACAACTAGGAATACAAATGTGTGTTTGTGTGCATGTGTGTGTATGGTTGCATGTGTGGTTGTGTGTGTGTATGGTTGCATGTGTGTGTGTATGGTTGCGTGTGTGCATGTGTGTGTGTATGGTTGCATGTGTGTGTGTGTGTGTGTGTGTGTGTGTGTGTGTGTATGGTTGCATGTGTGCATGTGTGTGTGTATGTTGCATGTGTGTGTGTATGGTTGCATGTGTGCATGTGTGTGTGTGTGTGTGTGTGTGTGTATGGTTGCATGTGTGTGTGTATGGTTGCATGTGTGTGTATGGTTGCATGTGTGTGTGTGTGTGTGTATGGTTGCATGTGTGTGTGTATGTGTGCATGTGTGTGTGTATGGTTGCATGTGTGTGTGTATGGTTGCATGTGTGCATGTGTGTGTGTGTGTGTGTATGGTTGCATGTGTGCGTGTGTGTGTGTGTATGGTTGCATGTGTGTGTGTATGGTTGCATGTGTGCATGTGTGTGTGTATGGTTGCATGTGTGCATGTGTGTGTGTATGGTTGAGAACTGTGCTGTGAGTTGCATTAGGGAAGATGCTAAATGCCACTTGGACAGAGGAGGGCATGGGTGACAATGGGGTTTTTAAATGGACGGAGAAAATGGCACGCTATTGGCCGATGTGATTCGGCAGGCAGGTGTATAAGAGCCCTGAATCATGGTGAACACTGCTGCCTGACCACATTGCAAACTCCATCTCACTCTTCACAGGTTTGGGGGATTTACATGTGTTTCATTAATAATATTTGTCTCTCCAGCAGCAGCACTGACTGTAAACAATGCTTGCCCTGTAAGCAAATTAATTCTATGCATATTCCAAATAATTTGCAACAGCCCATTTATAAAAGGAGCTCCAAGTGTGGCTCTCCTGCCAAGCCCAATTCAAATATATATACTCAGTGTTCCGCAACAAATAATCCATCGCATAAACCGTGTTGTGTAGCAGGTGACTGGCACTTTCCTTAGGAGAGATCTCTCAAAAACACCAGTAATATCAGGAAGCATAGTTCGACACACCCTGTCTTGACTGATTTAATTCCTATATGGTAAGTAATCCAATGGCCAGGGTATATTTTTAAGCCTGGGTCATTGCAGAATTTTAGTAGAGCACCATATTCAAACCTGCTGTAGGTAACAATTAATGTCTATACTGATTCATATTCTTTGGCTCTATGTTAAATGGTTTATTATGTCATTAGTTTGCAGCCCAATATTAGTTATTGTTTATGCACGGAAAAGACAAGAAATGCATTAAGTTCTTATGGTTCAAAAGATGCACTCTATTTTCTGATTTCGTTACAAGGAAAACAAGGTCTTTGTTAATATTAATGAGCTCCAGTTTAAAAGCCCATGGCATTTCATTGCAATTGTGTAAAACCACATTTCTTCATAGGTCAGACTGTCCCAGGATATTCTGGGATACACTGGAATATCTTACTGCTCTAAATATAGAAATTAGGAATATTCATTATCTGTTTAGATGAGTGCATTATTAGCTAAGCAATCTGAAAGGAAGGTTTTAATCTGTAATCTATGAATTCTTGAAAACCATATTCCCTTTTCTTTGCTGTCCCTCATCAATGTACTTTCTGAATTACTCGAGTCAGCCTATTATTCTGTGTTAAGGAGGATTTTTTTTTCACAGCTCCGAGTCCCCTTAAACCATGTTTTTTTCCCCAAGGACCTATTGTTTAGAATAAAACTCTTGTGTAAGTTTAATAAGAAAGCGTTGAATTTGCCAGCGCAACAGCAAAGTGGATAAGAAAGTGCTGGCGTGCTTGTTTTCCGTCTCCATGGAAACTGCCCAGCACAGTATTGGCTGATTCAGATGGGGGTCTTCTGTCTGCTTTTCTGTGGCGCACACTCACCGCGATAATTGACTTTAAGTGCTGTGCGGATGTAGTCGACATCTACCCACTGTGGCTTTCCATTCTTCATTTTTGTAATTGTTTAGAGATTCTTTTTTATTATTAACTAGCTTTTGTTCCTTTATTCTGTGTCATTTACAGACACAGATATTAACATATATAACGTATAACGTATATATTAACAGTCTAAAAAACAAACTACAGCATTTGTTGTACATTGATTTGGACATGCATATTCACATCCTTAAATGCAAACTATCCATTTACTAATTTGACACTGTTAATTTAATCCAGAGACTTCTTTTAATGTCATTAATTTAAAATCTATGTTGTTCAGGCAATGAAAAATCCCTCCCTTCCTCCTGTGTCATTTTGGATTTGGCTGCTGTAGTCTGTCTGAGTTTAGCTCCTTTTTTACAGCTGGATAGTTTGCTGAAGCGATTTAGGTTAAGCACTTTGTTCAAGGGTACAACATAAAAGCCGCTCAGGGCTTCATCCTGTTGTTTAGAATTTCAGCTCTGTAATACGGTACTTCGTTCTGTCTAGCAGGGGTTGCCAATTAGAGATTTTGATTGAAATTATAATTTTATTTGGCAATATGTGCACTGTTAAAGCCAATGAGCAGGAGTGTCTGTGCCGGGTGGAAGAAGGCAGGGAAGGCAGGGGAGGTGGGTGGTAGATTTTGTAAAGCTTTGACAAAATGAGGAGCCAGTCAGCGCAGCCAACATGCTCATCCCAGCCTTGTAACCTTAGCTTCCTGGGATGGGAGCCAGGTGACCTTGTACCAGACGTGTGGCCTGGAATTGATGGATAAAAATCAGTATAAATCAATTTTACCTTGACAGTTACCTTTGGTGAACTTGCTTTCTTGACTGTTGCACATACTGTAGAATCACTGGGAATGTTAGAGTAGTATTTGTATTTTCCCAGAAAACGCTTGTCCGGATTTGATGCATTATTACCTTTGTAAGACATTTCAGGCATCAGAATTTACCACAGCACATTATGTTAAAATGGCCATTTTAAAGGTATGGTCTCTCAAGCACGATAAGTGCAGTTTTGATGGATAATAATAAAGAATGCAGCTGTTTCTTGAGTCACAACACAGATCTTGGGATCTGCTTAACTATGTCAGCAGATTTATGAGTAATAATGAACAATTTGCGCAATATCCCAAGAGAAAAATAACGTTTAAGGAGCTGACAATGCATTTTTTTTTATTTAGTTAGAAAGGCATATTATTAGTAATTGTAAAAAATGAGTTTTCAGGGGAGATGTAAAATAGGTCTGGCGTTGAAGCTGCAGGGTTGAATGGTTGCGGTGACTTCTCTGCCACTGATTCACCTGCAGTCTGTCCTTTGTGTGACAGTGCGAGTAGCTCTTCAGTCACGAACAGAATTGCATAATGTTGGGCAGGGGCTTGGGCAGAATAGGGCGCATTTGTTACAGAGAGGTTTTCCCTTTCAGCACAGACAGGGTCTGTGCATGCAGAGAATCAACATAGCACGCAAGGAGAAAGGGGAAGCGAGAGAGAACCCAAACTCCAGCATGTGTGTCCGGGATGAAAGGAGCCGGAAACATTCAGTTGCAGGCAGGGATACCCTGGCAGGGGGCCCAAGGTGACAGTTTGTCGGAGGTAGGGCTCTGGCCACAGGTGGCTTAGCTTGCATTTAGAACTGCCGCCCAGGTTACTAGTGGAAAAACCAAACAGAAAACCATGACATGTATATATAATGTGGAGAATAAGGGCCAAGTTCCACGAATCAGCTCTCAATAGTCACCACATTCTTCTTCCCAAAGTAGCAGTAGGCCACACCTTTCCCCATCAATAACTCTATAGTGGAAGACTGCTCAGACCTAGTCTTTCCATACAGTACCTTGTAGACCAACATAAGTGGATAAGACTATATCACCATGCCCTCACCACAATGAAGTCCCTGTTTGGACATATCATTCGAACCTATGGTAAAGGCAGCAGACCGGTAGGTGACGTTACAGTGTGAGAACAGCCTCTTTCATGGCATGGCTTCTTATCTGAATTATGCTGTACTTTTATTCCTAGTCAAAAAGATCCTAGGTATTGTACAGCACACGGTGTTCCTTGCTTTCTCTCTCTCACGGGACACAGCTGTCCCCTGGGCTCTATGAGCAGCCATCTTTAGAATACACTTTTAAGAAAGTCACATGACCCAAGGAACAGGCCCCTCAAAGAACTGCCTTAATCATGAAGAACACCATCTTGCACAATCATTTTCCATTGGGCTAGATCTGCAAATCTTTTTTTTGTGTGTGTTGAGGTCCATGAGAAGCCTGTCCGGGGATGACAAATAAACTGCTAACCCCTTCAACTGACTTCAACCATTTTTCATTGCTAGACTTGGATTTCAGGCAGGCAATGATCACTGCCTTTTTATCTATGTGGGTCGAACCTGTCAGCCACCCAGAAGGAATCCGTCACATAATTGCACATTTCTCATGATAACCCGTGAGACCTGTCTCCCTCAATGAATGCAGGATCTCTCTCAAGTGTTTCAAATGCCAAAACTAATCATTGCTGTACACAATGAGGTCATCCAGGTAGGTTAAAGCACAAATAACTTAAGAGGGTGAATGCGTTCCATTAGTCACAGAAAGGTGAAATATGTAGTCGCAATAGAAAAGTATATATTTAGTGTAATTCAAAAGGGATAAAGACAGATTTCTCCTTTGTACTTTGGCAAAAACAGAATTAACCAGTAGCCCACAGTAAAATCCAATGTTAATAAAACCAAGCCATCCCAAGTGACTCAGTGATTTTAGATATGGAGAAATTTTTGTGCTGTCTACACATGCATATAAAGACATTTTGGACAATTCTATGCTTCCAACTTTGTGGGAACAGTTTGGGGAAGGCCCTTTTGTGTTCCAGCATGACTGTGCCCCAGTGCACAAAGCAAGGTCCATGAAGACAGTTGGGTGAGTCTTTTGTGGAAGAACTTGACGGGCCCGTATAGAGCCCTGACCTCAACCTCATCGAACACCTTTGGGATAATATACAACGGAGACTGTGAGCCAGACCTTCACGTCCAACATCAGCCCAGGCCGAAGCTTTTGTCCATATAGTGTATGAAGGCATAGGCAATAGGTCACACCTATGAAGTGTATTTAGCCATGAATACATCTAATGCATCTATTAATGTATTTTCAGAACAGGCAACTGATTGATCACAGGAGCAAAAGTATCTTTAGCCAGTTCTTACAAGGAGGCAGGGAAAGACTTTATAAGTATGGTTTGCATAGCCTGCCTGGTCAGTAGCACTCCTCATTGCGCAGCAGGACAGTGTTTACGAGGGGTCTAGCATGACAGCAACCCAGCATATAGCCTCTTGATGGTGACATCGAAACGATTGGGGGCCTGTGTTTCTTCCTATGCGCCTGTCACTGTTCCCTAGTCGCATATTTCAGCCGCACATATATTGAGAACCTTGCTAATCAGAGAACTGTCTGCAAAGGAAAAAAAACTGAAGCGATGCCACCAGTTTTTAAGTATAGAACCTCTCATTTCCCTTTGTTGTTTTGACCCTAATATTACCCCATGGATACTTGTGAAATGATGCCAAAGTGATTCCCTTATTCCTAAAGTTGTATTATCATATGATATGGGAATCGCATCATTTTCAAAAACAGCCGCGGATAATTGGAATGTGGAGTTGGCGCCCATCAAATCTCAGAGTGCGTCGGCTCATTTGAACTCAGAAACTTTGACGGCTGAGCCCCAGCGCCTCTGGAGGAGGGGGGTTTGTCACGGAAGCACACCTGTCTGGGGTGTCAGTTCGGTTTGCGCAGTCCTAACCTCACCGTCACGCGGACGAGAGCCGCAGGAGCGGTGCCAGGAGACTCCAGGTGAGGCCTGGCGCGCCACACTGTCACTTCACATGGATTTCCCTGCCATCCCCTCTGCTGCTTCTCCCAGATCTGTGAGCGTCTAAATAACCGTGGAGCTGCCAGCCCAGCCGTAGTAACGAATACATTCCTGCATAGTGGCAGTGATGATTTCCACTTTAAGGAACGAAGGGGGAGATGCTCTACTGCGGGACGTCTTATGGTCCCTCCGCAGGTGGCCCGTGTGCTGTACAGTGTTCATTTCATATTGAGCGTTCCAGCTGTGTAGCTGACTGGTATCCTCCTCACCGCAGAGCCAGTACAAATCTATGGTAATTAGCAGTGTTAAGATGTTATAATGAGATCTCTCTGTTATTGCCACCTTGGTTTATACAATCAGTGTATTCATTCAAAGTGTTGACAGTCGGGAGCTGATGGATATAGATTTATCACATTCCAGGCACTGATAATGAGATACTGTCAAAAGAAATTCATGGATTAAAGAAATAGCAAGATTAAGATTTTCAGACAGAATACCGCGTAGCCTGATGTTTTGCTGTACTATTATTGAACAAAAATACATTTTCATAGGGGATTGGTTCTAAATTTTACCAGCTGGTGGCTCAGTCCTTTGTTATAAAATAGGCCAAACTCTCTCTTGATTACTCTTCCTTATATCAAATCTTGAGGGTATTGATACATACTTCATAGTTACTTATAAAACTTATAAAGGCAGCTTGACCAAAGGGTCCTCACAGAGCAGTAATACAGACTTCCTACTTATGACTGATAGCATAGAAATCATGGGGAAATGACTGTTGTAAAGAGAGATTTTATTATGTAAATGAAGCTGTACTATTCAGTGAGGCTTGCTGTAGGGAAAGTTTTATTAAGGTTCAATGTGGTCGGCGCCATTTCCTTATTCTATGCTCTAAGACATCTTTAGTCACATATTTAAATAAAATTTTGTCTTTATTGTGGTATAGCAAGCAATTTGCCAGCTACAAGGACTTTCTTTCCAGTTGGTTAAAGGATATGTATACATGCTGTGTATATATGCTGGTAATTAGTGAGGTAAGTCAGTGCGTTTGTCTTGCCTTCAAGCTCATATTTCTGTATGTAGCAGAGGAACCATCGTCTTGTGATCTTGAAGATATCGCTGCCAGCTAGTTGAGCATGATGAGCAAACTCCTCTCTGATTACTGGCGTGACTTCAGGACAAACTGGTGGCCTCTTAAGTTTACAGCAGGAATTTGCTCAAGCTGTTTGGATTATTTAAAAAAAAAAAACATTTGAAGTGATTATTTTTACACAACGAGTCGAGCAAAGTGCATTAACCAGGCAGCCGTTAGTTTTGATTGGCGCTTGAAGTCTGTATTTTCATGAAAATTGTTGGCGCAAAATTGAAAGTGGCTGTTTTGAGGCACCTTCAAGATCCTTGGTTTTCTAGGCAACAGACAAGACATATGATGGAATATGGTGAATAAAAACCCAGCAAACAGTGATTGTCATAATTAAGCTCATACCATTATGTACCAGCCCATTCATTAAAAATCCAGCAAACAGTGATTGGTCATCATTAAGCTCATACCCTTATGTACCAGCCCATTCATTAATTACTTGAATCTTTGG
>JAODKM010000099.1:8618527-8638593 GCA_026780845.1 Petrocephalus sullivani | reverse complement strand
AAGATCCTTGGTTTTCTAGGCAACAGACAAGACATATGATGGAATATGGTGAATAAAAACCCAGCAAACAGTGATTGGTCATCATTAAGCTCATACCCTTATGTACCAGCCCATTCATTAATTACTTGAATCTTTGGTTATAATTCAAAAAATGGATAATGTCGTCTTATTTAAACCCCAGAAAGTACTTCCAGTTCTGTAATAATAATTTATCCTCCTTCTGTCTCTCGCTCACTCAATCACTCACGCACAGTCAGACCCAATCAAGTTTTACAGCTCTTTCATGTCAGGCAAGAATGATTAAGATGTATAATTAGAGCATATTTGATTGGAAGGTTATGTGCCAGTATTTATCCCCTAAAAGAAGCCAGTGTTTGGGGATTGGAGAGGGGCGGTTGCTAGGGCCCGCCCCCTTTGATCAGCTGTGATGAGAGTAGCATGCTGGCTATTTATAAATTGCTTTGTTTTGCCTCCCGTTTCGCATCCATTCTGCTCGGCTGGCGTCTGCATTGACACCGACGGAAAATGAAACCTGCCTGCATTCTGGGAGATATTCTATTCTTCATTTCTTTTTTACTCTCTTTTACCTTTGGCTGGATACGTTTTGTTATGAGTCTTTTTTTTTGCCTTAGGTGGACTCTGCTTATGAATTTTTATATATTGGCTCGAGTGGCAGTGAAAATAAAGTTTTCCTCTTGGAATTCGTACTTTTATCTAATTTTTTTTTTTTTTGAGGTATAAATATCTGAACTCCATACCTGTTAGTGCTGTTTCAAAAATATAACACTGAAAATATAGCCAGCTGAAGCAGACTACATAAGACTGTGACTGACTAAGTAGCCTGATGGACGGTGGAGGAGGATTTGATGAGAAAAGGCTTTGGAGTGCACGCTTCATACAGAGAGAGACTGGCTCAAATGCATTTTCTCATGACGGGATTATGTGAAATACAGAAGAAATGCGGGATAATTATTGTGACGACAGGCAGAGATATCACTATCCTGTGCACACTGCGTCCCATTACCTAACCACAACAGGAACATCAAACATAATTTAAAAAATTCTCTTTTTTCAGGAAGATCGAACAACTACTCTTAAATTTGAAATATGCCAGGATTCCTAGATGTTGATCTTTCAAAAGGAGAACAGCCATGCCCCCCCTCCCCTCCCCCCCATGAATGGAACCTTTTAGCCTCAAACAAAAATGATTATGACATAAAGCTGCTTGATTCCCTTATCCCTTACAAGTTTTCCTGTGTTACTTTCGGCGATCATTATACAGAACAAACACAATTTGTGGTGCGGCTACGATTTGCATTTTGGACCCTTCATGACTTCACGGTGAGAGTCTCGGTCCTCTGGTGCGCACAAGAAAAAATAGGCCATTCCATAGAGAGGTGGTAATATGGTAAACATAATTCTGTATGTCTTAATGGACTCAGGAGATGGCATGCTTCTCTGCAACATATTAAATTCGGTTGGGGTCGGACCCGGCCCATCATTACCTGTGATCAGTTCCTGGAGCAGTTTATGGGGTCTATAACGACACAGTAATTTTCCCTTTTAGAGCCCCGAGCAGCCAGGACTGGTATCTGTGTTTAAAATAGGCTGCAGCTGCAGTGTGGATTCCCCTGTGCTCCAGCGAGACTCCAGGCAGGAGCCTGCTTTGCCAGAAAAGAATTGATTCAATGCCCTTAGTAGATAGAATTCATAGAAGAAATTGGGACCAGCGCATAATCCGAGCCAGAAAGCACTGGTTACTTATTGTTGTTTTTAGGCATTAAAACAAAACAGATAATAGTCCGGGCATTGAAATGAGAAGCCATATTTTTCATCTTAGCTGCGCCTTTCTGAACGGGGATAGTGGAGCGGCCCGCTCGCGCCTCTCCGGTGATGTTTGTTCGGCTCCTGCGAGCGCTGCAGTCGGGCCTCTTCACAGCTCGCGCCTTCTGGGACGGCGGGTGCTAAATGCCACATGGATGGAGCGACGGAGCCGCCTCTCCGGGCAGCTGAGCCCACAGCCACGGGCTGTCGTCCTCCTACCGCGCTGGCGGGGAAGAGCCTGGGGAAGCCTGTCGCTGGCTTATTTGTATTAGTTATAGCAGCCCTGGGTGAGCGCAAGGGTCACTCTCCCGTTTTATCCAGCATTCAGCAGTGCGGCAAGCAGACCCCACCCCACTGATGCACAGGTGCGCCGTGAGCCAACCATTTTACATTTTTTAGTTGCATGCACTCTAGGCCAGAAAAAAGGGTATGGAATTGCTTTGTGAATCTTTTGCATGCAGCATTGAGCTGTTCAGCATCCACGCTGCATATGTGTGTGAATAAACAATATTGGACTTTAACCTTTCTTTGGTCGAAGGAGTTCTGGAGCCTTCCCCCGTAGCCCTTCAATAACAAGTGCTATACATTTGTCCCTGGGCTGTTCTGGTTGTGCAGACAGTAAAGCTGTGGTGAAGAAGGTCCAAGAACTGCAGAAGCGGTCGTTGTTTATTAAGGACAGACCTTTGTCAAACAAGGGCACAGTGGAAGCCGGAGCGGTCAAGACAAGCCAAGGAGCAAATACAGGTACAGGCATGTTGGTAGCAAGAAACCAGCCCAGGAGGTGAGAAAAACCTGGGGGAGACACACGCAAAAATCAGAGGTCCAAGGAATCAGAAACCAGGGTCATGCACAGTTTAATAACAAAGATCCTCCAGTGCTCTCAGTAAGCACTCAGCACTTCTCTCAGGGGCAGTGACACCGCTGACTTAAAGCAAAGCATTAATCAGGTGAGATGTGCTGCAGCTGTTCAGAATTCTGGGGCACGCGACTGCTGTAGGTGGGGCCGTTCATGTGAGACCAGGTGAGGTTGGCCCGATGGGGGCGTGACGACACCGTAAACAACTTGTAGGCCCACATGTTGCTGTGGGTGAGTACAGGACCCCGATGCAAGCTTTCGGTGGCCCCAGCACATCTCTAAAAGCCAAGGGAGACGCTGCTGTGTACGGAGATATCAGCAGGTTTTTGTTCTTCGAGTGTGTCTGCCAGCGACAGCCATTTTACCCAATGAGTTTGACTGGAACACTTAGCAGGAGCTCACCCTAAACCCCCAGAAGCAGCCGTGCCAAAGTTTCCCACAGAGTCTCTTGCGCTCCAACAAACAACTGCAGCCTTTCAGATAATCGAGGTTGCCTCAAGCTGCTGGGACTGTAACGGAGAAGATGAGACTCGCTTCAACAGCGGGAGAGGGAGGGGCGTGGGAGGGGGAGGAGGGAGGAGGTGCGAGAATCAAGCGCCGCTCTTTCTTGTGCGGTAGACGCTCTGGTCTTTTCCTTGTCCTCACTGCCTAGCTTTGTTAGGAGGTTTTGGGTGGCTTTCCGAGAGAAAAAGCTCAGAACCGTATACCAGTCAATGCCACAAAGCACCAGTGTATTGGGGGGGGGGGTGCTTTTAAGGTAAAATTGTAACAAGGAGAGTGTTGCGCTCAGTTTGGCTACAGTGTGGCTGCTTGTGTCTTTGTAAAGCAGGCTCTGTGCTGGCAACTTGTTAGTGAAACCGGATTGCCACAGCAGATCAGTAATTGTTATTTGTGTAGTGCTTTTGACAACCTCGAATTTCAGAACGCCTCACGGAATTTGTTTTCAATTGGGAACCGGATTGGGTCAGAGGTGGGTCGGGATCTGTGAAATAACTTCTTTGTGAGTCAAAAGCACTTTGACATTATTTAATAGGCAACAATTTATGTAGCTAATACATGCAAAAAAGCAGATTGCGAGGAAAATATTTGAAGAATCCTAAAACATTGCTTGGAAACTGTTCATCCCACGGCTTCAGTTTAAGTGTATTCAACCCAAATACGCCTGGGCAGCTGGGGGTAGGGGCATGCGTAGGGGCCGGAGTGGCAGGGGTGGGAGAAGCACACCTACCTTCACAGCTCCTGCTGGTGGCCAGTCACAGAGAAGCTCAGGGAACGTTACAGAAAGACACTACCACTGTATATTTATGTCTGCACGTGGTATGTACTGTACTGTGTGGTATGTACTGTACTGTGTGGTATGCACTGTACTGTGTGGTATGCACTGTACTGTGTGGTATGTATTATCAGAAAACCTAAAAAATTCATAATCAGGCCCACTGTGGGTCTCGCTCATTCCCGGGAACGAGATCATCTCCAAGCCCCAGCCCCCCACAAACATATTTCCCGACTGTGTAGGTCGCTGACAGCCTATAATGCACATACGACCCATGTTCCATGTGCACACGGCAGACCGAACCATCGTTTGCATTATAGGGAGGGAAAGTAAAATAGTTTTTGACCACTATGTCAAGGAGAATTAGGAAGATAAAAAATGACAAGCTTTGATGTGTTTCTCAGTAAAGCTTTCACAAATATGTATTTTTGACAAATTATCCCGGGCGATTATTTAAATGGGCCCCCCTTGACCCAGGGCCCAAGGACAACTGACCCATCCGCCCCCCCTCCCCAGGTCGGCGGCACTCTTCATCGTTGTGGTAGCGATATGCATCTGTAGGAGAAGTGGACGATTCACGATTGACCACTTTTGTTTTATTTTGGTATGTCTGTGACAACCGATAGAAAATATGTTGGAAGCTCTATCTTGGTCTCTCTGTTTCTGTCGCCGAAGAGCATCATTACGGGCCGCTGTGTGCAGGAGAACGTGCAGAAACGTCACCCCGTGTCTGTGGTCGGTGGTCTCGTTGTCCCTGGGTCTTTGAGCAAAGCCTTTAACCCCGAAAACTGCTCGGGGCCATAGACAAAAAGCTGAGCCAGCGCTCTGACCCCATTCTCTGCTCTGACCTGTATATTACCTGTGTTCCTCACGGGTCAGTAAGATGGGGTATGCTAAAAGCAAATAATTCACATGTACCTCGTGCAAATGTCAAATACGGTGTCATCGGCATTTTTGCCCACTTTGTTCCAGTTATAGCTTTTTTGGCAAAATTATTTATATAGTCCAAGATCACAAGGGCATTGAACCGCATAGCCTCCCTCCGGCCTGCCCGGTAACTGAGCTGCCCTTTCCTCCCTGGCACTGCAGGTATGTCCACGCCTTGTACCTGGGCACCCAGAGTCGCTGGCACGGCGGGAGCCGGCGGCGCCACTTCTACTGGCGGATGATGTTCGAGAGCGCCGACATCAGCATGCTGCGTCTGCTGGAGACCTTCCTCAAGAGCGCCCCCCAGCTGGTGCTGCAGCTAAGCATCATGGTCCACAGCCACCAGATGCACCCGCTGCAGGGTAAGGGTCCGTCCCAGTCCCCGTCAGGGAGCGCGGGAGCCCTGCGCGCGACGACACCCAGAGAGAGCATCTCTCCTCCACCCTGCCACAAGCACCACCACCAAACAGCAAATTAATGTCTTTGTAATTGCCATGTTACGATTGGCTTAACGATCGCAAGGCACAACAACCAGGAGGAAATGGTACAGGACGATAGCGTGAACAAGCAGCCATTAACGTGTAAATAGGAAGAAAAAGACGTCGTCCCCGAACAACAGCGATGATCATCATGCAGTGAGAAGTGTTCCTTCAAAATCCATTCTTCTTCATCCAAGTTCTTCTATAGCCTTTTCGGAACTTATTTTACCTTCACCAGGGAGTAGAAGTGCAGTCACACTCATCTGATCCAAAGTAATATCTTATTAATAAAGCTGTTATCTGTGAGCTCACCTGATCTTTCTCCTCATCTTGTTAAAGGCCAGTTGGCGCTGAAAACTGACAATTAAACTTAACCTTTAATCAACACAGGCAATTCACTCGCTCTCAGTTGCACACTTGGGCTAAATGACCCTCAGATCTGATATGCAGAAACAGAGGTACCCCAAAACTCTTTCTCATGTTTTGTTTTACACTATGATCGATGAGTTACTATAATGACGTTTAATTACTATAATGACACAGACGTCTACTCGATGTACTACCGAGCAGGGCTCCCTTCGTTTCTACCGCAGAGGTGGTAGAAGGTGCTGGACGGCTGTCCCATCCAGCATTGTGCTGCTAGATTTCAGCAGAGCAGTATGTTGTGTCAGAAGGAGGCCATCCTCTTTCTGAAGGTTCTGGCTTCTTTCGGTGTTGTGATGCTTTGCGGGGGTTACATTTTGTCCCATGTTCATTGTTGTGGGCTCTGTAATCCTGAGTTTCGTGGTAACTTAGGAACAGGCTGTACCCTGCCATAGATTTGGCCTACTTTGTAGCGTTTCAGGCCTCTTAACCAAACGTAATCACTTGGCGCACATGCCATGTTTATGTTTTTCATTTGCCGTCACCCGTAGACTTTTAACTGGAAATAGCAGTACGGGGCAGGAAAATGCACATGCGTGGACAGACAGACAGACAGACAGACACACACACACACACACACACACACACACAGCAGCCTGTTCAATGCATAATTGTTTGTATAAATTCATTATTGTTTAAGCATTTTTATTTTGCGTTAATATGAACTGATTGTAACAGACGACCCCTGGATACATTAAATAGATTTAATTGTTTGCTTTTTCATGTTTTTCTGCACTGTAAGATGTATGGTGGAAAGAGACAGATGTATAACATGGGACCATGGAAGTGTGTGAAATGTGTGCCTTTCACCACTAAATCATATCTGTCGATGTCCCTTTGTTTTCAGGATAGGTCTCTGCCCTGTCACTTCCCTGCCTGGCCAGCAGGTGTCGCTGGTCACCCCTTTCCTAGTGTTTGAGTCCTTCATGATTATGACCCACACCTGATCCTTGTTGGTCCTAGCCCTGTTTTAGTTGTTAATGGTGCGTACCTGTGCCGTGTTGCCCTTAGTTGCCACACCTGTCTCTTGTCCAGCCTCGTCGTCGGGGTACGTGCAGTATGTGCCTGGCCTTGCCGCGTCCTTCCTTTGGTCACAGCGGAGCGTACAGTATGTCATTGCTTGTTACCAGCCAGTCCCTTTGCTTCCCACATGCGCTAACCGTTTGATGTTCCCGGATTAGTACCCCGTTCTCCGTCTGTGTGTCGCCTCAGCGTTTCCTTGTGTTCAGTTTAGTCTCTGTGAATTCCTGTTCTGCCTTCCTGCCCTTCTATTTAGACCCCTTGTGGTCCCTTTTGATTCTGTTATTGAAGTCCCCTTTTGTCAATAAGCCGCACTGGGCGCTGTCCTCTCCGGTTTTGTCACAGGACCTGGGTCCCCTCCGCCAGCTCTTCAGCTGCAGGCTTGTATAGGCCGGGTTCATGGAGAATCGAGCTGGCCGACGCCAGGCCGGCATCCCAAAAGCTGTTAGCTGACACGCATGGGCCTCAGACAGAGCCGTCAATGCAGGCCTTGGCAGAGGCTTTAATCAGCCGTACAGGGCGTGTGAAGCCTGTCCAAATATGGGAGTGCAGTCAAAGCTACCAACTGAGAGCAAATATCGCTTCTTAAATTTCTTTTTCTGAATGCGACATGTCTGCGCCTTGTGTCGCCGACAAGTGACAGAGTGCTTACGATGCACCCACGACACAAGCGAGTGCACAAACCCTTCGAGATGCTGTTTTTCGTGTGATAGTTCCCCACCCCCAGAGTGCAGGTAGCCGGGCAGCAGCACACAATGCAGCACGCTGAGCTCCCGCCTCGCCTGCCTTCTTTATTTACCTCTAATCTTCCTGCCTTTATGCAAGAGCCAGATATGCTCTCTGTAATGCTAGATTCAATTAAGATTGTCAGCCACTTCCTGTCCAAGAGGCTCCAGCACGCTGGGACAGTGAAGGCAGCCAAAGACTTTAAAGTGTTGACTAACGCGCTCAGTCAAGCTGCTAATTAAGATGTTTCTTAATCTGGATCTTCTCCAAATGGAAGGGCAGAGACAGACAGAGGAAACCCATCAAATATTTATGTCTCCGTTAGAGTCTTTAAACACTCATCACTCACAATTTTTTTCCTTTTTATGAAAGTTTCTCTCTTTTTTTTTCCTCCTGATTTTTTATCAAATAAGCAAATTGCTGCAAAATGTATCTGGAATAGACTGGAAAGCAGGCTTGATCTTTAATGAATGACATCAATATTCTCATGCTTAAAGTATATAACAGCACATCACAAGTAACATGACAGGAGTACTGAAAGGAGAAATGGGGCTTCAGATGCCACAGTTGGTGGAGTTCTGCTCATGTCCAACAGATTTAAGTATATCTGTCCACAGTTGTTTAGTGCTTATGGGAGTTTTACTTACACAAATATGTTCTGAGGGCAGAAGGAAAAATCATCAGATCTTGTATCAGATGTCTTGATCCCATCTCCTGTAGTTGCTTGGACCCACCTACAATCTGATTGGTCATCTCTCTGAACCAGTCATTTTTTGTTCTGTCCTCAGAACATGTTTGTGTAAGTAAAACTCCCACAAATTGAATTACACAGCGTTCTGTTAGATTTCCGTTGATCCAATATAGTGTCTTTTTTTGTATACATGCAGAGAACAGCTACATGATGCTGAATAAAATGATGTGAATAATCCCCGTTCCTCGTGCCATAACACAAAACAGGTGTCCCCAGTTGTATTCGGAACGATGCTAAAATTATATCACCCACAATGCGAAATACGGACAATTGTGGTAATGTGTATAATAAATTTCTGTTTTAACTTTCCAAAAGTTTTAATTTTATTGCTATGTAGTGAACAGTTTGTCCTTCGTGGCTGTAAATCCTTAAAGAGCTCTAGTGGGTCTATGGGATGAACAAAAGAAGTCTGGTTTAGGCAGGCTGCAGACTAAATACACAGTCTTTCTGAAATGTATTCAATAGACAGTCTCTCTCCTGTCAGTAACACTAAGAAAGATGTTGAGATCTTGCTGGTCCTATCTGAAACATGGAATAATGAACACACTTCCTACCATTGCAAACCATGGTATGTGTGTGTGTGTGTGTGTGTGGGTGGGTTTGCATAGATCACTTTTGCTGACCGAAACTTCCCCAAAGTATGGTAAAACCTGAAGCTTCCTTACCTTTGGGGACATTTTTTCAGGTCCCCATTTGGATAACTTCGATTTTATAAAAATCTGTGAATGCAATCAAAAAAGTAAAAATGCCAAAGGTCTTGTATTTGGGTTGGTTACTTATGGTTATGGTTATGACTGGGTAGGAGTTAAGGATGTCATGATTGGGATTAGGGGTTTTCCCCTTAGAAATGATTGGACGGTCCCCATTTAGATGTGTGATTGTGTGTCTTCATGGTTGGGGAAAGCTATTACATACACAAATGTCACATTTACAGGTAATTTTAGTTTTATCCTTTTTGAGAGCAGTTATTAAATATGGTTTTGTGTAAATTGCTGTGTAAATTTGTGTAATCTTGTGCAGTTGCTCTGACCTGTCATGTAAAGGTAGCGAAGATTTTACCAAGTGTAATAGATAATGACATCTAAGAGATCACCTGCAATTTAGAATCATCTGCATTTTTTCTAGAATTCTAGAACAGGAACTGCGTCTGTGCTAACCCTAACCCTTTTCTACTAGTATGTGTTCTGTGTTGAAATTTGACGCAAAACACATATAAAGCTAAGGAAATTTTTCATATGCAATCTCAATTTCCTGAAATCAGCTATGTAAAAAACATGCTCCTGAATCAATTTTAAATAATATTCTTTCAGTCTAATATCTGACTGCTTTACATATTCTGAAAGTGAGGGGGAAAGTAAACTCATAGCACAAGGGCCACAAGAGGGAAGAGACACATTTGAACTATCAATTATTCATTGGCGAATGTTAATAATTTAAGTAAATGTCTAATTAGCAAATAATCATATAATGTCTAATTAAAATTGATTACAAATATCTACTATGGACAAATGCATACTGAATGACTTTAACAGTGATTATATATAGCTGTTGTATACATAAATCTTAGTACAATTACAGTCTCTTCTTCTAAAATCAGGTCACAGTCATGTTATGTATACTTTAGAGCCCTGTATGTGTGATTGAACTTCTATCTCTAAGACATCAAAAACAGTTTTCAAAGACTTCCAAATCCTCCTGAAAGCCTGGGGACAGCATTACCATATGTGACAGCGAATCGTGGACGTCTTAACGTCTCATATATCCTGTTAGCCCACTTCTCAGTGAGTTCCCTAAATAATTTCCCCTCTGCACTGTCCCTCTCTGTGTTGTAATTAAACGTACCTTCTCCTCCTCTTTGTCACCCTCACCACCCTGTGTTCCCAGGCTTGTCTGCCTCCGCTTCTCTGGTGTCTTTGGCCTGGATGATCGCATCCTACCAGAAGGTGCTGCGGGACTCTCGGGATGACAAGATGTCGATGTCCTACAAGGCGGTGGTGGTCCAGATGCTCTGGCATTTTTTCACCATCGGAGCACGCACCATTGCTTTTGCGCTCTTCGCCTCGGTGTTCCAGCTCTACTTTGGCATCTTCATTGTCACACACTGGTGCATCATGACCTTCTGGATCATACAGGGGGAGACCGACTTCTGTATGTCAAAGTGGGAGGAGATTATCTACAACATGGTGGTGGGAATCATCTACATCTTCTGCTGGTTTAATGTGAAGGAGGGCCAGACCCGCTACCGCATGTTCATCTACTACTTCATCATTCTGGTGGAGAATGCGGCACTCACCATGCTCTGGTACCTGTATCGTGGGCCTCAGGCCTCTGACTTCAGTTCCCTGATTGTAGTGTGTGTGGTGGTGTGCAGTTTTGCTTTGGGAATGTTCTTCATGTTTGTTTATTACTGCCTGCTCCACCCCAATGTCCCCATCTTTGGAGGCCAGTGGAGGGGTGCGGACGAAGAGTTGGGCGAACCTTTCATGGTGCTGGCTCCTACCCCGGATGTGGTTACCAGCCCCCCTCGGACACTGCCAAGGACTACAGGACAGGACCGGGAGCTCGGTGCAGGTGACAGAGACAGTTGCCTGTCTGTGTTCCAAGTCCGACCCAATGTTCCCCCGACCCAGGTCCCCCGAATCCCCCGGACAGAAGGTCCAGTCATTCGTATTGACCTGCCGAGGAAGAAGTACCCAGCCTGGGATGCTCACTTCATCGACCGGAGGTTGCGCAAGACAATCTTGGTGTTAGAGAACACCTCCCCTGTGACGCCTCGATTGCAGTACCGCAGCCTAGGTTCCCCAAAGGAAGTGATGGAGTACGAAACCACAGTGTAACTCATCTAACCTTTGGGGTTCCACCCAAAAAATTTGAGGAATGGGGCTAGTGAAAGAAGCCTCATGGTCGAGGGCCTGCCGTTACCCGGCGACGCTCGCTCCCATGTGATTTCTGCGTCTGTGCATCTTGGATGTTACTGGGACTGGGCTATGTGTATGTAAGTGTACTGCAGAGATTATATGAGGCAACGGGACCTAGGAGCAGGATCAGGTGTCTAGCTGAGCTGCAACTACAGGCACTGTAGGAGAAGTAGTTAGGAGAGGAGCTATAAAGCTTTCCACATGCTGACAGGCTCCACGACGAGTGCGAGCAATAACTATGACAGGACAACGACGACGACGATGATGATGATGATGACAATGATTATATAAAACCTTTAGCTCTGTAGTGCTTAAAAAAACTGGCCCCATGAAATTCACATAATTATACCCTTCCAGTAAATGTAACAAGAAAACGGTTTCCTCTTGATTTGTTTCTGTATTGCGAGAGATTTTATCGTTTTGCGTGTATTTATTTTTATACTCAAGGTTCGCATCTTTTGATATAAGTGATATAACTTTACATAGCCTTTTTTATTGTGTAGAATGATATAATATTTTGTTTAATGGTTAATTAAATTAATTTTGCTAAATTCTTATGCACAGTATGATTACAACATAAACATGAACAATAAAGGGTACATTTTAGCTAAAATGTAGCTAAACCTGTACCATAGCAGAAGTAACAACTGGACAGCATCACACTTAATATAGAAATAAAGTAGGTTGAGGTGTTGGATGAGATTTTAGAAAGCAGGAGTGAGGAATCCAGCAGTATAGCTACTTAACACTGTTACAGTGTTGACTACTTTTATAACTTTAGCTTAATGGACGGCATCACAGTACTTTTTATCAATGAGTTCCATTTCGGTGCTAACTAGAAGTCTGGTTCACGTCACTGTTAGTTTTTAGCGGACTACATTGAATTGTGCTGGTTTCAGTGAAAACACAAGAGTAGACAACATGTGACATCCGAAGCTGTGTAGTCTGCATTCTTGACCATGGACTGACTGTTCCTAATTACAAGATAGAAATTACAATAAGGAGTCCATATTTAATTAGGAAAGTATAAACTGTGTTTTTGTGCCTCTTGGCTAATGTGCATATGTCAGTCGATACCTGTTGCTTTCCAGTGCTGTGTACTGACTAAAACTTACACAGCTCTGCGCGCTACGGTCCTTTAAAACTAAATGAATGCAATAAACCATAATTCACTTTGTTTATGTGATAGACGCTTTGTGCCATGATCCAAGTCACACATAAATGTACTGTATGAGTGGATGTTGGAACCGAAACCATATTGTCCAGGAAAAAAGCCAAGTGACTGTGGTCGAAGACAAAGGGTGTGACCAAAGTAGTATAGGAAAGACGAAGAAGAATCAGTGTTCTTGATACTGTAAATCAGAGCCAGATGAGATCCTCGGGGTCCTAAAGGCTCTGTCCTCTGTGTATGTTGTTTGTAGCAGTAACTACCGTGTCTACAGCTTTCAATAACTTGTTAGCTATCCATCACTTCTCATAGTGAGAATCCATCTTTTTTCTGTCAGCACATGGAAAACAAAGTAGCCCCAAAAAATCTAAGAAATATGCATATATAATCTATATGTCTGGCATATATTACAAATATGACAATTATTGCGACAATTATCGCGATGTAAATGTATTCTACATTTCACGATGAAGTATGGTAATAATTGGTATGTGTTGGATATGTCATACATATTATACATTTAATTCCAATGTATTTCCCTTGTACTATTCATAAATTCTGAGCTGTCATTCATTCAACAACGCACTTGTGGTAGCTTCACCAAAATTATGAGAAACTCAAGGACGGCTTGATCCTTAAGTGCACGGCAGTGTCACTATGTAACTTGTATTCACTTGTACTTACAAGCAGCGAGTGGATAAAATAACGGAGAACCAACTTTCACTTTGAAATGATGAAATAACAATTACAAATGCAGATACAAAGGTGAGTCATATTAGGTGGGGCCAGTCCCAAAAATCACAACAGCATATGCCAAATGGAGATAAACTAGGGTGGGAAGTTAATGCTCACAGGCAGGGTTGGATGGAAGCTTGACAATATTGTTGGTATATTACAGAAGTACAGCCTCAAAAATGAGCACAGAACTGAATCAGCAGCACCATGATCTTGTCTTAACAGAAATTGTGCATCGTCACCTTTCATCCCTTTCTCTACATCCAGTTGGGTTTGTCAAGGGATGCCGTCAAAACAATACAACACAAAATATCTATTGGCATTGGCAACCACTAGTTCTAACTCTTTTTCTGCAAGGAACATGCGGCCATTTTACAGGACCTGGTGCACTCTATGGTGCAAATACTGAAATGCCTTCCACGGCCTCCTCAATCAGCAGAACATCATTCAAAATTCATGAGAAGATCTTGACACACACAGTTTAAGACTAGTGACATCATTCCCGGAAGGTCTGAAGCTGTTCTGGAGCCACAGTAGGTCCTTGATATTAATATATTATTCGGTATTATCTTTATTTTATCCACCCCCTGTACATAGAAGTTTACTGTAAGGAGACCCTGATCTCTCATCCTACACAACTGGGAATAGATCTTTCACAAATCCTCTCTTCTGTACTAAACAGTAACAGCTGAATGAAAACATTGTACTGAGCTTTCTCTTTAGAAAAGGTAATGTTAACATATATTTGAAGGATCTACAGTGAAAACAATAAAAAAAACAATATTCACAATTGTCATCATCATCATATCGTCGATATACTACTGAAATTAGTAATAATGCACCTGGAGGTATTTTAGAATTAAAGATAATGCCTGATATAATAGATGAGCATCTTTACAGCAAATTACTGATGGGTTGAATATGGTGCTGTCTGAGACCACTCACCATTTGAAACGAAGTGTAATCAACAAGCCTTACTTTGTCTTATACTCACTAGGATTCTTCTCAAAGTCTTTTAAAATATCTTCTCCACAATTGTTCCTGCATGTGCCCTCTGCATTATGAGCATCATATTCCATGCTGGTGCTGAATCGTTAAAGATTTGTATGTTGATAAATGGGTTTCAGTTGTTTCTTGGATGTATGTCAACGTAAACATTCAGCGTCAACCACAATAAAAAAATACAAAAAAAAAACAAAATGCTGTAAAGCATTTTAACTTAAAGCCGTATCACTGATTCCCCCTTTTCTCCCAGAGGGACAGAGCTGCAGGAACATTGGACATAGTTTCCCAGAATGCTTTTCCACTGCACCCCCTCTCCCATCTGACAGATCGACCACTTCAGTGGGGAGATCTGGCCGTCTGCATCCAGTTGTTCTGGTGCTGATTTGGCTTTCCCAGTTCTTCTGGGATTGTGGAGTACACTTTCCACTTTGTGAAACAGACCAAACTGAGGATTTATCTGTTTTTAATTTTAACCAGCTATTTATTTCTCATACGTCAACGTCTTAAAAGCAGTTTCTACCAAGCCTTGTTTGCTACAGACCCCCACCCTACTTTTTAAAGTGAAACTCAATTGGGAAATTTCTTTTGGTTTGGTTTGAAGGTCCTTTAAGGACTTCTTTTGATATTTGAGAGGCAGACAAAAAAAAAAAACAACGTAAAAGACACAGGGGTAATTGTCCCTGACACATTTCTTGTTGTTTCGCGAATGTTTAGTGTACCAGCAAAGTGCTCTGTTTGTCATGTTCTTGGTCGAGTTCTCATTGTAACCCAAGGCAACAGAAAGTCCTTTTCTCCGTTTTATTCTTGACCTTGCCTGTAATATTCAGGCACTCCCAATATAATCATTCAAAGGCAAATGACATGCAGGACTGGAATCGCTCAACCTACTCTACAGGGTCAAGAAGAAATGTGCTGCAGGTGATATAGTGGTTTCTTACCAGTTCAGTGCTCCCCACACCAGTCGGCAACTCTGGCAGAATTATACGTCATTAGTGGGATGTTAGTAGAGTAGACCTGCACGCTTGCTGTTATGATTCAAATTCTGATTTATTCATCTTTACGGTGAGAGCCCCGATAGGGCCAAAAAACACATGGTTTTGAATAAATAAGGTCTTTACTCTGTTCAGTTTGCAATGTCTGTCTCTATTTCTCTTCTCCAGTTGTAGTAGTTATTAAAAGATGCCTTACCAATGTTTTGAGTCTCTCTGCTTGACGTGATGTTAATGATGCTCGGCCCTTGATGTGGTATATTAAGCTTAGTTGGTAAGGAACTGATTTATTATCCTTAGAATTTGGTATAGTTTTGTTCTTAAGGTTTGGCAAGCTCAATCTCTTTATATTAATGAAATAGTGTTAATCAGACTAAACATAAACATCAATGGCAGCAAATTTCAATTCTCATCGTCTGAGAATTTCACATTTTTATAAAGATGACCTATGCTTCAGTGGTATAAAACAGGGGTTAAAAAGCATTGCAGGTTTTCAAGGACATAAGATGAACAATAAGCTTGATATGAGTAGAGATGACAGGAAATATAACTGTGGTTATCATACGGAGAGACATCACAGTTTTGTTATTTTCACCTTTGAAACGTTGTGTGTAAAAATTAGAGCATGGGTTTGAGAAGAAAGAAGTGTTCCAAATGTATTCCGAATACCTCACGTCTGGATGGCAAGCAGCCATCTGTGACACAATGTCAGCAATTGTAAAGTCATTGATTTTAAAGATGCAATGGGATCCCGCTATGCACCTGAGATAGAAAATAACTCAACGTACTTTCATTTTTTTTTTCTCCATCAAAGAAACATGACCAGATTTTTATACGGCTTCTGCAGAGGTTCTGGAACCCTCTTGAGGCATGACAGGCAATTAATTTCACTTGTTCAGTACCGCCAGGCAATATTTAGTAAAGGAGAAGTGAACATAATATCAGTGTTCTGGGTGTTCCAATTCAATTCACCTTTCCAGAAGCTCAATAATAAAAATTTCAATATATTTACCTTTCACTAGGTTCTGACTAATTATACTTCAGAGAAACATGGATCCATTCCAGCTAATACAATTTTTGCACTATATTTTGTGGTTTATGTGGAGTATATGAGCTTGTTCTAAAGTCCTCACACCTTGCGAGTGTGGAGAGAGAATTCATTACCCTCTGGCTGATGGATTACTGTTCCAGGTCACTGTCATATATTGTTCACACACTAAACCCTGTATACATAGCAGAATCAGCCCGTTTTGGAAAAGTGGAAAAGGCACACATTTGACATGATATGATTTTTGTAACTGAATACATTTTTAGAAGACAATTCAGAAGCCAATTACATTATTTAGCAGATGCCTTTATCCAAAGTGACACACTATTGAAAGCCGGGTCAGACAGTCCCTGGAGCAATGGGGTAACGGGCCTTGGCGAAATCACTCTGCCAACTGAAATAGCTTACAACAATTTACAATAGAATTTACTTATTGGGAAGCTTTTTTTGGGAGCATAAAATGTCTACAGAGAATTAAAACAAATTAATGGGAATGGAGAAGCAGAGAACTACAAAAATAAGGTATAATTTTGTCACCCTCTGTGCATATGTTCTCTGTGTGCAGTCTGGGTTTCCTCTCATTACTCCATTCCAAGCAAAGGCATGCACTTATGTGATCTTGTGTTTCTAAAATGCCCATACTCTGAGATAGTGTGTATTCCCTGTAATGGACTGGTATCCCATCCAGGATACACCCCAGCCTTGTACCCTAAGCTGCCTGAAAAATTCCAGGTCCCCTGTCCAGGATAAGCCGATTGGACGAGGAATCGATGGATAGATGGGTAGATAGATGGATGGATCATCTTTTTACCCGATTTTTTGACCGGACTGCTTTATCCTGACCACTGTTTCAGGTAGACATTGCCATCTTGTGGTCGGCATGAGGACTACCGCTCCATTTCCGAAGGCTCGCCTTTGTCAGCTTTACATTTATGTGTTTAACGTGTGCTTTTATCCGAAGCAACATACAATTAAGAAAACAGAATCAAGGGGTCAGCAGGGAAATCAGTGTGCCGACCATGGGACTTTCCGATCAGTACCACAATGGGTACACAGCTAGGACAGGCTTACCTTGCCTGAACTAAAGGGGGGCTCAACTAACATTAAACTGCTGCCCATCCCATAGAAAGAATTTTTTTACCCCCACTGTAAATAACAGAATGAATGAATATTCTTTTTTTTAATTGTGCAGCTACTATATTCCCTTAATTTTAGGTCAGTTTCTGTGGCTGACATCAATAACCAGAGGGTTTGATGCATGCAATTTCTGAACACTGAAGAGATATGCAACTGCTGATGAGGAGGACTGAGAAGATTTCACTGACTCATCAGATCAGTGGTAAGATATGACATCTAGTTCTCCCTAGTTCCCAGTTTGGGGAGTCATGATGAGTACATCAGAAATGCTTTTCTGATGTTGGAAATAGTGGGAAATGTATTTATTTCATTTTCACCTTGCGTGTTCAGCATCTTTTGGAGTATGTGGATGGTTGTCTGTGAGCATCTTCTTGTTTGCATTACATATCCTAATAGTGAATGGGCCAAGCATTTCAGAAAATGGACTGGTGGATGGATGGATGGATAGCTGGATATTTGGTGTTTTTGGAGAATGATTATAAGTGTGACATTTATCCATTTAAGATGTTAAAATTTGTTTATATTTATTTATATATTTGCTTCTACAAATTTGAAAACTTATTTGAAAGATAATTATTTACCTACTTTAGCGTTTGTTATGGTATTGCTTTTTTATCCAGTCTCTCTATTTATTTTCATAATAGAAAAGAATGTTTTTTAAAAGCGCATAACCATGTTTTATATCCAGAATTGCAATTATGTGGGTTTTGAGGACATTGTGTCTTACTAGATATCTTTAGAAAGAATCTGGCATATTTGAGCTAGAATTTACAATAACTAAATAAAAAAATAACATTGTGTATCTACAGTATATATTTGTGAGAAAGGAAATTGTACTTTTTTATATAAAATTGTGTTTGTTGTGTATAGCAGTGCCATCGTTCACACTGGCTACTAAAGAGAGATTCAAATCTACAACTCCAAAGATTGGCCCTGCCTCAGACTTAACATTAATTATAAGAGACGGGTCCTCAGAGGGGAGATATGTAGGGCGTGCCTGAGAGATAAAACATTACACAGACTCTGGAGGCTCATTAAACTGTTACATGATATCTTGAATGTACAGAACATGAATGTACAATTCTGTAGAATTGTGCTACCATTTGCCTGTTGAAACTACACTTGGAAGCAATGTAGCTTTTATCCAACTTCAACATTAAAACATCCATCCATCCATCTATCTATCCATTCATCCCTCTATCCACCCATTCCTCCATTTATCATTTTTTCATACCTGCTTGTCCTATTCATTGTCATGGGGATCCTGGAGCCTATCCCGGAATCTACGGGTGCAACGACCCAGGAAGGCGTGCCAATCCATCACAGGGCACACTCTCACAGCATTCCATTACAAACAATTGTTATCGATCAAAGTATTCTTGAAATTATTCATTCTGACACATTTTTATCTTGTAGGGATCTGTTTAACGAGGAGGTTGACCAGGAAAGTGAATTCTTTTTTAACAATAAACGCAAAAATGTGTTGTATGTGGCTGAGAGTTTGTGTAGCATGACTGTGTATGTGTGTGTGTGTGTGTGTGTGTGTGTGTGTGTGCCTCTGTGAGTCTGTGTTATCAGTGCACAAAGAATGGGAGCTGTTGGGAGTTTATGTCGAGATTTCTGGTGGAGTTTCCTCTGCAACAGGAAAGTCAGGCTTCCTTTGTTCTGGCACGGCCTGGAGCCTGGTGCTGCTCTGCACTCGGCTGTAGCCTGCAGCTACTCTGAAATATACTGGCTGCTTCACCAACGACTGACCGTAGGCAGGAGGTATGGAGTATGAGCCCAAGAAACATAAAAAGGTTGGTTTCAGTGTACCACAACTTTTTTTCGTTACTATGTATATTTATCTGAAAGCAAGCCCTGTTAAGAATATAATGGCTTCGTTTTGGTCATTGCTAGAACTCTACAGTTCCTAGTACCCTAATAAATGTAATCATACTAAACACTTGTGGTCATTGCATAATATTCATATAGAAGCCCTCTGTTGGTTTCAAAGCCTTACCTTTGTAGTTGTTGCTTTTTAAGGGAAACTGTTAAAACGAACAATTTATAAGTAATGGATTACGTTTTATTGGCTACTTTTTTATTATTCAGCATTGTGTCGTGTGTGTCTAATATTTGAACTGCTTAACTATAAATGGTATCAAAATAGTACTTGTCTGATCTATCTGTGAAGTCCATTGATTATATAGTTGTGGGTGGTGTCATTTTTATAATATCAGACTGAACCAGATTATGAGACCAAGTGATTCTTTAAAACAAAGTAAATGTTACAAATTTGCCATCTGAAAAGGGCACCTGACCTGATACTGACTACAGTGGGCTGCAGTAAGACGCTGAGAGACTTGTCTCTATGCAGGGATTAGTCTCCCCCATCAGACGCCTGGTCTTCCCCAAATCAGGGCGCAAGCAGGCGGACAGGGGTGGTCTGTACCGACGGCCCCTCCATACTGTCCCGCTTTACCCTCCAGATTACCTCATCCACCCCGAAAGGCTGATCTTTGATTATCTGGAAAAAGAGGTGAAGGTGAGCTACTCTGGGGAAAAAATACAGTGGGGTCTAGCTTTTGGTTCAAACCAGGGCATCACTGGTCGATTTCGTCATTAAGCAAGTTGACGTGTACACCAACCCTGACATAACCTGCCATAGGCTCTTCTATACACTTCACAGTAGGGTTCAGAGTCCCATGACTCAGGTTCTTATATACATGTCACACTAGGTACTAGCAGGTTCAGAGTCCCATCACTCAGGCTCTTATATATCCTTCACACTAAGTACTAGCAGCT
>JAODKM010000099.1:8603886-8618427 GCA_026780845.1 Petrocephalus sullivani | reverse complement strand
CACACTAGGTACTAGAGGGTTCAGAGTACCATCACTCAGGCCCTTCTATACACTTCACAGTAGGTACTAGCAAGTTCCACAAAGGCACTTTATTATGATTTATTTATGGCCACCGCCGCCTCTGCAGATGTTGTGTGACCCAGTCTACACTTTGTGTACATATTCACTTATAAAATGTCTTTATCTCACCAGTTCCTTGGCCATTTGACCTGGGTTTCCTGCTCCTTAAACCCATCCAGTCGTGATGAGCTGCTGCAGCTACTGGACACTGCCCGGGTGAGGAGAGCTATGTACCCAAAACTGTGTGTCATGCATATAGAAAGCAATCGAATAAACATTCTCATAAGGCGATAATATTGGCACAAGGCTTCTCGTGTCAGGTACCTCCCCTCAGATTAAATTATAGAATAGAGTGCTTAACTGATCCCTTTGATCTGCCAGCATGCTGTGGGGTTAGACCATAGGGCACCCCTGGAATAACTGGGGTTACGAACCTTGCTAAAGGGCCCAGCAGTGGCATCAGTCTAACCATGGGATTAACCATGTCCGATCCCACTGAGCCATACAGCACCAGAAGTAAACTCATGTATATATGTGTATATATATATATATATATATACAAACACACACACACATATATATATATATATATATAGTATTGCACAAATGTCTTAGGGAGTCAAAGAAAATTATGCATAAATAATCTTCATGATGGTGTAAAATTATGATCTTAAGTCTGTCAAAGTATGTTACCTTAGCCATTTCAAGACCTCTCCCAAAGTCAACCCAGTATATTTGGTGACTGTCAAATACACCCATGTATTTTATGACTCGACCATAAGCACACTTTGTTTTAGCTAATCAATACCTCACTGACCGTTTAACATTAATTTAGTTTATTCATTGAATAGGATGCTTAACAAATCCTTGGAATGGCTTGGGTGCCCCCGAGCAGTAGTTATGGAACTGGTGTTCATCTAGAAGTGGTGTTCTTCTAGAAGTGGTGTTCATCTAGCCATCCATCTAGATATCAGAAACCTTTTATAGAACAAAAGAAATTCATGTTGGTTTTTATGTCACTCTTACATTTCATATGTTCTAATGTAAAATTGTGTTTTTGTTCACAGCATAAATACACTTGGTACCCATATAAAAAGGTTTAAACCTTTCCTTGACTGCCTAAGAGTTTTGCACAGTACTGTATATATAACATTAAATATGCTTATGTTCCAGCATAAAAACATTAAATCCTGATATCTGACAACTGAGCCCATGTCTCCTCTTTTAGACGTTAAAGGTGTTGCCCTTCAAGTTGACCCCGGAGCAGGACTGCATCCTGAGCCTGTCGGCTCGCTGTCTACTGCTCACCTGGCGAGACAACGAGAAGCTCTTGCTGCGAATCCCCACACATGAAATTGCTGCTGCCTCCTATCTGCGCGACGATGCACTGCACCTCCTAGTGCTGAAAACAGGTGACTCAGAAAGATGCAGAAGAAAATCAGCCCGGTAAAACATCTGTTGCCAAACAACAAATAAAATAATGGCGAGTTATTTTTTATACTGTGCGTATTTTGTACATTAAGACATAGTGCTATTTTGATTTAGCGAGTGTCTCTGTATGATACAGGCCTGAATGTGGACTCGGTAGTCGCAGACAGCAGTTTGGAGAAGAAGCCGGGAGGTATTGAGGGACGGCGGCAGACGGTCAGCAATACTGACCCGCGGCCATCAGGGGGCACTATGGAGCGCCGACACACCATCTGTGGGGTGGATTGGAAGCCTTCCTCCAGGCATGAGGCCAAACAGACAGCAGGTGGAGGTGGAGCAGGAGGAGTCCAGGGAGGGGTCCAAGGAGGAGGTGGGGGAACTAATACAGGGGGGAGCTTAGAGCGAAAGCGAGTGAGTGGCAGCTGGGAGCGCAGACAGAGCCAGAAAAGCGGCGGGAGCTGTGAGAAGAGGTCGACAAGCGGGAGCTGGGACCGCAGGCCCGTCGGGGGCAGCTGGGAAAGGCGCGTCGCCAGCGGCATAGGCGGCAGCTGGGAGAAGAGGTACGCCGGCAAGCCGGGAGGCAGCTGGGAAGGAAAGCAAACAGCAGGGGGCAGCTGGGAGCGACGGCAGCCCTACACGGGCAGCTGGGAGAGGGGCCGGTCCTACGGAAGCTGGGAGAGACGGAACCACAATCCCCTAGAGCCCACTCCCTGTCCGGACGCCTACTGTAACCTGGTGATCCTGGCGGTGGAGAACCGGGTAAGGTGACGCCGGCCTTTAAGGGATAATAGGGACCTCACACTGAAAAGTATGTGTACATTCAAAGCCCTGCTTTAGTGGCGGGGGGGGGGGTGATATTTGGATGCTGCTTATGAAATGTGTTGACGGCAGGGGGTGTGGAAATAGGTGGCAATAGTAAAAGTTGTCTTGGGGGAGGTGACATTGCATATCATTCGTGGGTGTCCATTTGCGGGAGACCCCTGGGACATCTGAGATAGGTGAGATGTCTGCCACTGTTATATAACATGACTTTTATGTAACATTCAATATTCATGTAAGCCACTAATATGTGTGTAAGCCACCTTGAATTAGGCCACCCTCTGCTTATGTTTTTTCTCAAAAGTCGTAGGCCTCAGCTGGGTGCGGGGGGGGGGGGGGTGTTGAGAGTTCACCAGCTGACCGCATTGATAATCTTTCTCAGGATGCCGCGGAGGAGTACTGTGCTTTGATCTGCCAGATGTTTCAGATTATATATGGACACCAGAGTATTGAGTGTGTGGATCGTGCTGGCTTCCATTACACTACCCCTGACAACTACTGGCTACAGAGGAGTGAGTCAGCTCAGTGTGAAACTGGCACCCAGGACACCTCATACACGTATAAACAGCCATAAATGAACACGCATGGTCATGAACACTTCATATATATATATATATATATATATATATATATAAGCAAGGGGTTCATGCTAGCTAGCATGGGGTTTGCCTGATTCTCGCAGGATTAGCCTCACATTCACAAGCATGGGTTTAGCCTGACGCTCACTTGCATTGGTTTAGCCTCACGCTCACTTGCATTGGTTTAGCCTCACGCTCACTTGCATTGGTTTAGCCTGACGCTCACTTGCATGGGGTTAGCCTCACGCTCACTTGCATTGGTTTAGCCTCACGCTCACTTGCATGGGGTTAGCCTCACGCTCACTTGCATTGGTTTAGCCTGACGCTCACTACCATGGGTTTTGCCTCACGCTCACTTGCATGGGTTTAGCCTCACGCTCACTTGCATTGGTTTAGCCTCACGCTCACTTGCATTGGTTTAGCCTCATGCTCACTAGCATGGGTTTAGCCTCACGCTCACTTGCATGGGGTTAGCCTCACGCTCGCTAGAATGGTGTTAGCTGCACACTCACAAACAGTGGGTTAGCTCCACACTCACAAGAATGGGTTTAGCCTTACACTCACTTGCATAGGGTTAGCCTCATGCTGGCTAGCATGGGTTTAGACTAAGACTCATTTGGATGGGTTTAGCCACATGCTCGCTACAATGGGGTTAGGTTCACACTTGCAAACTCATACATTCAAACTCATATACAAGAACATGCAGCATGGGTTCATACACAACATAATCATCATTTCGAAGACAAGCATTATCACTTCTGAAATACACAGAGAAAAAAAGATCAGATTTACTGTAATAATGACTATAGCCCAATCAAGCTTTCTGGGTAAAAAATTATTTTGCAGAAATGCTGAGAGAACTGTATGTACATCCCTTTCATAAATTTCACTGTGGCCTTTGGATTCTCAGGTGACAGCTGCTTGACAGATATGACATACGGCTACGATGCAGATTTCAGCTGCTGCAGCTCTTTGTGAGTGTCATTTTTGCTAAATCAAATGATACCTGCTAACACTGACAGTGTTACCCATCGCCATGTACATTTTCCTGGAAAATTGGTCTGAAATTCTGTTAGAAACTTAAATGGGGAAGTACATCTGTATAACCAGAATTTGACAAATGTGCTATTTCTTCATAGCGACGGATCACATGAGACCTTTGACCCTTACTACAGTGAGAACTACAGTGAGAGCTCATCCCTCTCCCTGCATGACTCCTACCGAAGTGCAGCCTCAATACACAGCGATGGAGAGCCCAGCAACGAAGGCTTACAGCTCATGCAGGAGTACATGATTACAGTGAGCCCCAGGATTTGCCTACAATGTCTGAATCTGTGCTCATTGATGGACCATCTATTTTGCACAGTAAATTTGTTCGGAACAGAAACCAACATTTAGGAAAAATGTAGAAAACAACGGAAAAACACAGTGGAAAATTTATACGTAAAACAAATTTGGAACTTTTAATCAATGCAAACCTGTTTCTGTACATGGCATGATTAAGCAAAATGTTACTCAATAGTAGTTATTAGAGCTTTTTATGGGGTTTCTAATCCTCAGTGTCTCTTTGTCCTTCACAGCTAAGAAGTAGACTGAGCCCCCAGGAGATCCAGCAGTTTGCGCTTCTCCTGCGGGAATACCGAATGGGAGCACCCATCCAGGAGTTTTGCTCAGACCTCCTCCAGCTGTATGGGGATACCAGAAAATTCCTGTTGCTTGGTGAGGGAACCCGGCCAAGTAAATTTTATTTTTCTGGCAAGACAAAGTGTCTTGTGTTAAAGGTTTCTAGCCTGTGCTACAGAGATCTGATGAACACTCATAAATATTCATAAGTGAACATCCTGTAACGTGTTTTTTTTATGACGGTTAGCATTGCAAACCACACTAAGACCAGTCTCACTACTAATACATATTTATTAGTGCCCAAACTGTGCAGATAAGGAGAGAAGCAGTGGAGAAACTGCTCTATCTGAACACTTAATCTGATTTTCCTGTTTGCATTGTTAGGACCCAGCAGAGTTGTCTGTTCATCCATTAACCACAGCTTTGGGCAGCCACAGCTTTGGGCAGCCCAAAGCTATATAGATACAGCTATATAGTGTATGTCATTGGCCCACTTACTCATAGCAGCAGTGGACAAAGGCATGATGTCACGTTCCCATGAGCTCGCAGAGATTGTTTACAAGATGAGAACATATATTTGTACTCACAAAGATACTCTAAACAAATGTTTCATTTTTCCTGGGCTCTGAGTTGTTATGAGCAGATGAGCCTTTGTCAAATTCAAGTCTTCACTTGATCAAACAAGCTGTGTTGTTCTGGAATTTGCTGGGGCCGTGCCTGCGCCATGGTTCAGTGAGCAATGTACAGTGAAGTTACATTTGCCGATCCCCAGTTTCTGTGGGTATCTCCAGGATTAATGATTGCATCACAGTCCAGGGGCCTGTATTACGAGGCCTGATTTCTTGCTTTCGCAGATAACTTAAGATTTAAGGTGCCCCAGGTTAAATGGACTTTAACTTGGTTCACTTACATTTAGCCCAGACTACCTTAAGTCTGACAAGTTATACTGCTTCGTGATACAGATCCCAGGTACAGTATATGGGTTTTACTTCCATACTTGCTCCTCTATTTAAAAAAAAAATATCAGCAGATAGCAGTATGGTGCCTTAATAGGGGCAGAGCAGAAGTGACTCATTTGGAGTCAGAGACCCACAACAACAATAATAATAATAATAATAATAATAATTATTATAATATTTTGTCTACATATGCTATCCCTGCTTCAAATCCAGGCATGAGGCCCTTCATCCCAGACAAAGACGTGGGCATCTTTGAGCGCTTTCTCGAAGGCATCGGGATCCGCGAAGGTGGGATCCTGACAGATAGCTTCGGCCGCATTAAGCGCAGCATGAGCAGCACGTCTGCGACAGCCGTGCGCAGCTACGACAGCCGCTCCCTGTCTTCCGGCTCGCAGCACTTCAACAGGATGATCACTGACATCACGCATGACATCAAGGCACTGGCCTTCGAGGAGGCTGAAGGGGACATTGAAGAAGAAGACTACTACCTGTGAGACAGGCCAGCCCACATGGAGATATGGACAACCTGTCATACATTTAAATGACACCTTTTTTTGTAATATAAATGGGACAAAGATTCGCTGGGACCTATATAGGATATTTTTCGAGTTCTGGAAAATCCGCTGATGAACATGTGAATAGTTTCAGACTGATATGCAGAGGAGGATAGTCCAGGTCCTGAAATTAAAAATCCAGACCAGGATTTTGTCTCCAGTTGCCCATAAAGAGTAAACAGTAACAGTGTACTCAACTGGTTGGTTGAATTAAAATCGTGGTCTGGATTTTTACTTTCTGTATCTGAACTATCCACCTCTGCCGAGTTCAGGATGAAGTTGAGAAGGGCAATGGAATTACACAGATTTATAATGAGAATACAGTGTATGTGTGACTGTCTGTTCCATTCTGCGATGCTGTGTTTTCTCAGATGGTGGCCAGTTTAATGGTCATATGTCTCTTTTTACAGAGAAGCTGAACAGTTTTCAAGCGTATGACTCCCACAGGGTTGCTCCTGTAATTTGCACTTTCAGTCAGACACATTGTAACAAAACTGATTTGGACATTTATTTAATAAGAATACCAAGAAAAGTTGCTCCAGCAAAAGTATTTTTATTGTTTAATTTAAATATTTACAGTATGATAAAATATACAGTATGCTGCAAAAGTCTTAGGCAGTTAAATGATCTTCATGTTGGTGTAAAACTGATATTTTGTCTGTAAAACTGACTTGGCTTAACCATTTCAAAAACTCTCCTAAAGACACCCAAATATTTGCAGCAACTGTCCAGTAAACCCACATATTTTTTATGTGACCACTAACACACCTCGTATGGCTAATCAATACCTCATTGATTTTTATTTAACTAAGAAAATTAATTAAGTGAGCTAGTGCTGAAATGTAACAAATACGTGGAATGGCTGAGGTGCCCCTGAGGAGAGGTTTGGGACCTGAAACGGTGTTCTTTGAGTTATCCAGCGAGATATATTCTTCTGGGAGAAGAAATTCCTGCTAGTCTGCCTGTCTTTGTGCTATTCTTAATTTGCATATGTTCAAAGGCTGTGTTTTGTTGTATACTTTCTGCACAGATAAATAGATTTAAACATTTTCTTTGGCTGCCTTTGACTTTTGCACAGATACTGCGGTATCATATAACAACCACTTATGACTGCCAATATTGAATAGACAGAGGAGTAAACAAAAGAATTCCTGGATATAGAACTTGCACAGTAGGCATCACATTTACAAGAGCTTGTAAGCTGGACATGCATAAATAAAGACAGATCCAACACATTGTTTGGTACCCATAAAGGTGTAGAGGATTATGAGTAAAGCGTAATGGGTTACTTGCTTTTATGTCACTTTTTCTTACTCTTAAGAAAAAGTGACTCTTACTCTTACTCAAACTCTTAAGCTGATTGTTGGAAAACTTAGTGTGCAGTGTTTGGACCAAGGAAGAGCTCTTATTGGCTCCTTTGGGCTTTCAGGATTACCCATAGGCATGTTTTTAGAATGCCAAACAGGGGATATGAACTCTGAAAGCAGTTATTTTATATGGGTACAGAGAGGCAAGCACTGATCTCACTTATCCACATCACTTCACTCATTATGGTAAAGGGACTCTGCTGCTTTCACCTAAATGGATGTTTCTCTGTTCTTTTTTTTCCTCGTTTGCTTGTTGTAAAATTGAAAATCACCTTTCAAAAGATCACATTTTCTTCATCCTAACTGACAAGGGCCATAAAAAATTTGGAGCATAATTGAATTGGTCTGGGTTGGAGCCCAATATAATATGCTTTCATGAGGCCCAAAATCTCTAGTGGCAAACCTGGTCTTTATATGCATTATGTATATTCAAATACAACTATAAAACATTCATTATTTCCTTCTGACTTTCCTGCAACACCTATATGCAACCCAGTATTCGGTTTGTCTTGTTTAATCACGCAGCTGCCTCCTGCGTGAAGCCACATCACGTCACGCCGATGAAACCCCGCCAGTCCTGGGTTGGTTTTGCCTGCATGTTCTTCCAGGCATGTCTGGCGACACTGCCTCGGTCCGATCGGATTAATGAGGTTCTGCGATTCTCGTAACATCATATGGTTTCACCTCGCATGATTACCCATGCGCTGTTTTAAGTTTTGCTATTTTATTTTATAATTTATAACTAACACGGTGCGTGTTAATTAATAATCGCCGTTGTCGTTATAAAGCCAGTCCCACTCTATCATAAGAATGCAAATTACAAGTATAAATACAAGAGTAAATCCGAATGAGTAGAACAGATACAAGGACTTGATGGCGATTAGCCCAGTATTCTGTTTTCATGGCCATCCAGAGCCCAGGGAAGTCTTTGATAAAAGTGTTGCCATTCCTCGCACGAGAACATTCAACAGCCAATTAGCTGTCGCCGAAGTCGTCCTACTTTACATAATCCCCGGCGCGGTCCAATTAGCGCGCAGTGGGCGTGGCCTGATCCGCACGCCGGGTAGAATGCCTTCGGTGTGCGATATTTTCGTCACTTGAGGATGGCGACTGCTGCTGTCGGCGAGCGCAGCATTTCAGGAAATAGTTCAATTAAGCCTCACAAAGAGCACCTGCGGAAGGGCAGGGATTCGCGCAGGCGGCAGGCGGCCCTTCTCTTTCTTAATAACATCTCACTTGACGGACGGCCTGTTTATCACTACGGCGATGGGGAGAGCGGTCGGAGAGATAGCGAATGTCAGGGTTCCGAAGCGGGGGGACTGTGCGCGGCCGGCAGCTACGGGACCTTCCCCGCGCTCGCACCCTCCGGCGGCGGGGGCGCCTGTAGCGGCGCTCCGAGGATCGGGGCTCTCAGCGTGCCCCCGATTCGGGTCGTGCCCACGGACTCGGGGTTTAGTGCTGGCGAGAGGGGTGACATGTTTGTGGAGAGGGACCGGGGCGCCTTCTCGTCCCAGGGGAACCTGCTCTCCCCGAGCGGGCAGTCTCTCCCCGGAGCCCGCAAATCGCCGACCCTGCTCTCGGTGCAGACTTTCAGTCCGATCGCGCTGGACCCCAGGCAAAGGTATTTGATCCTTGCTTTGAAATGTGCAGTATTGAAGTTGGTGCATCCGTCCTCCAGCAAGTGCCAGTGCCGCGTTACTGTCCCGAGTCTTTGGCAAATTACCCAGATATTTTAATGGAAATAAAAACAGGGATGCTCCTGTGTCTGCCAGTAGGACCTTGTTAGATAATTACCGGCACTCATGTAAAGTGTGACTGTCCCAGACAGCCCCCACGTGGTCTTCGCTGTGTATTTAAGTATTTACAAGTATTTGTCAAGTATTTCTCAGCACTATTTAGAGACTTGGTCGCGGGCTTTGCTGTATGGAAACTGTATGGCCGCTTTGTTATGAAAGGTGTCATGCCTCATGTATGAAATAATTTCCGCTTTCGTTTGGGTTGGATATCCATGCCTTTTTTAAACAAATGGGGAACTCAGCTCGTCTGAAAAACAGTCATTTCCGATGAGAGATGCTGTCCTTTAGATACTGTGATTATAGTCGACTATATCATATATTACTAATTACTGCATTTGTCATTCGTATTTGTTGAAAGTCACCCTCCTGAACACGCCTCATTTGTAAATAGGCATGAATCATGGAGCGTGCTGAGTTATATTCGCTTAAGTTCAAGGGCACCCTATGCTCAGTATGATTGTGTATTTTATATGATTTTATATGATTATATCCATACTATATCACTATCTCCGCGTGGCAAACGATGCAAAAGTTATTTAGAAATGTCAAGCGTTAGTTCCTGTTTGTTAAAATCCCACTCACATAATTTCAGATGAGATCATAGATTGATTTAGTGCATGCCCAAACAAGGCCGTTTCTTTTAGAAAAGAGAAAGGAGTCCTTTTAATTGCACTGGGTTCTCTACCCTGCACAGCAATGCCCGTATGAAAGCCAACTTGTGTTTTTGGTTTGCATCTATACTTGTTGGATTTGTCAAAAGGCTCATTGTGAGCGTGCCTGAATATCACCAAAATTAGACTGCTGGTTTCAGGTTTGAGTGTAGGTGATGCGGAGATGTTTGCATGGTGGTTTAGAGGTAAAAATATGAAGAATTCAACAAGTTTTTGAGCTGAACTATACACATATGAATGCTAAGTGTAACCTCAAAGTTAAAGTGCCGCCCTCCTAATTATAACCACATCCCAATGTTTTGCCATCCGGTGTTGATTTTCTCAGTGCCTATGGTAAATACACATGTTAAAAATTAGAGGGTGACGTTTCTTTTTTGACCTGAGATGTTTACACTCCAAGACTTTTTAATGAGGAGTGATCTAAACATCAGGAATCACTTTAAAATTTGGTTAATGGTTTCGCAGAAAGTCTGATTGCCAGGACGCCGTAATATCATTATGTAGTCATGTTATTCTGGACAATTGGCTGTTAGGAGTGTTTGATTTTTAATCATATGCAAAAGCTATTGCACAAACAAAATTTTGTGCTGTACTCTCAAAGTATTGAGACTATTAATTTTGTTAAATAATACATGAACCTTTACTGAGGTTGCAAAACTGTCTTTTCTCCTTTCAAGTAAAATTTTTATCTTCATCATTACAAAAAGTGAAAACATTTTAACATTTTTTAACATTAAAGCATTGCTTTGAAAAGTCAGAGTTCTCATAGACTAATAAAAGTAGACATTTTCAGGGTCTTCTCACATATCGAAACCTCTGAATCTGTTTAATATGACCTTTTTTGGTAGTATTGTGTTACTGTGTTAGTTGGACAAGACCTCAGTTTTTTAAAATGGATAATTACTCTTGAACTGTGCTTGGCTCATTTGTTTAATTGCTGCCCACATGTTAATTATACAAACTGAAATTTATTGCTGGTGAAACTTAAATTTTAAAGCTTAAAGTTTTGCTTTAGTTTTACTATTTTCTCTGTGTGGTTGTAGGACTAATAGTTGGGCTCTTCGGATTCTTTAGGTTTTAATGACATCCAGACATCAAACTATTTAACTAAATCTACCACCAGTTCAGCTTTGGGTTCATTATGGTATCTGGATGTCATGGACCCTTATATGGAGTTATAAACAAAAAAGGAAGTTATATCAAATAGGGTCCACCGGAAACAACCAGTCCTTAAGAGAATGCTACAAACATTTGACAAATATTTCAGATTTCCAGGGAGAGCACATTTCCAAAAGTAGCAATTTATGGCATCCAGTTTCACTTCAAATTCAGAAGCCTGTCTGAATGATTTCTGCTTCAGGTTTACTGTAAGTGCAACAGGGAAAGTGTCAGCCCCATGACAACACCCTTCAAAGAAAATCAGACAAGTTCAATATATATGCATATATAATGTCGCAGCATTTAATGACTGACATAGTGCTACACAATTGGAATTTACAGCTTTGAGCAGCCATTTGGCCTTTGTGAATCATGATGGTATAATGCTGATTTATGTTTGTTGACATGGTTAAGATGCAGTTAGTCCCATAGAGGCACACTAAATATCTTTACTTACTTTCTTATGCATTGCATCAAAACATCTGGAGTTCCGCTGTCATCCTCAATTTATTTTATAATATTTTCAATCCACAACAAATTTTTTTTCATGCAATAAAATCTAAACAGACCCTGAGAAGATCTTTAAATATTTAGTCATAATCTAAATATTTAAAGGAAAGTAGTTAGTCCTTTTGTGCATGCGTGTGTATATATGTGTGTGTATGGGAGTGAGACAGGCATGGATGATTGCTTTTCGGCGTCTGTGTTTAAAAAAAAAAACAAAAAAGATTTTTCTTACAAAAGGTGTAAGATGCCATGGAAAAGGATCTCTCCCTTTGCGGCCTGGGACCTGTTCCTTCTTTTCATACTCAAACCCCAGTACGTCTGGTTGGTCATGCACAAAAAAAGGGAGCAGATGGAGAGCACTCTGGGGGAGAAGGGCAGAGGAACGGTTGCATAACATTGTCCAGTCCAGGCATTTCCAGGCAGAAGGTATTTACCCTAATGCCTGGCCCAGGGTCTATGGCTGAGGTCACTGTGTTGGTGGGGTGAGCCTATAATGGCCTCTTATGCAACAGTGACAGTGCTGCAGTGTCTCTCTTGTCATGGATGATGCAGCTGGGTTGTTTGCCAGATTTTATTTTAAGGGCACTGTAATAATAACCAGGGTTTAGCATGTTTTTGCCTCTAACATAATGGGTTAGTGCGGGTCAAAGGTCTGTCAGAATTTTACTTATGGCCATTTAGGGTGTCCAGTGGTTGTTATTCAGCACTTTACATAATTGTTCTCCTTCTCGAATAGTTAAAACATGAACGTGCGGGACGCGCTAGTCTTTTGATATTGAGTATTACTGATTTGGTGTTAAATAGGCCTGTACTTTTACAAATAATACAAAAAATAATACCTGCAGTTTTAGCCATTTATGTGCCCGGTGAAATGTAACTGGATATTTCGGATTATGAGATGTAGCGGATTAGTGGTGCACATTGGTTTCCATATTTAGGGAAATTCACGGAACTGTCTTTTAGCACAGAGGTTCCTAATTGCTTTGTGGAACGGAGCATATTCTCTGGATGCAGCTGTTTCATGTTTCAGGAGTCCCGTGTCCTGGCGTTTTAATGGCCTGAAGTTACAAGCGGGCGCTGCTGCCTCTCAGTCTGTGTGTTTGGAAATGTGCGATTATGAAGTAATCGGCCACTGAGTCTGTACACCACATTTCCAAAGGGATTAAATACTCAAAGGCTCTTTCTCCAATTGCCATTTGCATTATTATATAATTAATAACCAGATGTACTGTAACTGGCCGTTTGCACGTTTTAATTGTGCTTTAAAAGTGAATGTTGTAATTGATAGTCGCATGAAATATTCAAGAGCCCGAGAGAGTCTCTTGTCCGTAAACTTTGTGGAAGGTTTGCTGTGACGAAGGTTTGTAATTTGAAATAAAATAAGTTATCAGTCATTGCTAACTCTAATTACTAGCCTCCGCTTGTCTATAGGCACCATTGTTAGGTCAAGAAAGGGGATGGAAGGTCGGGTACGCCTGTGATCAGCACCGTGGCTCCTCATTGGCGGCTTGTCTCAAACGCTATGCAGTGTTGTGTAATGAGTTGTGACTTCACACCCATTCGATTTCCTGTTTTCTATCAGCACTTTCTCTGTGAGGGGTGGTCCCACTGTCTCTTTTTCAGAAACGGGTTTCAGGGGGCTGCACCGTGTCACTCGTGTGACTTGTTTTTTGTGCTGTTGCTGATATGACCCCCTGATCATAGTAAATACTCAAGTAAGTACTAAATCACAAACAGATCGCAACAGATCATTGTCTGGGCATGTATCACTAATGTTATATTGCTTTCTAATATTAAAAACATAATTGTCTATGTGCATATAGATGAAGCTTTAATGAACAGCGTAAACAAACAAATTAACTAGTTAGATTGGCGTAAACCTCAAAACAACACACAAATGCAAATATCCTTCTATGATCCCTCTGTCTTCCACTTATGCAGTGCTTCTTCATGGTAAGCCTGAATGGGATGTCAATCCAGGGGTGCCGGAAAAGGGGGAAATGAGGACGACAGGGACGCTAAAAAATTTGGAGTATAAATGGATTGGTCTCGATTGGGGGCCAAATATTATATGCTTCCGTGGGGTCCGAAATCTCTAGTGTCACCCCTGTGTCAATAAAATACAAAAAAAAAAAAAGAATAGTTTGTTCTTTGATTTTTGCTAATGGGGGAAAAAAACAGCCGATTCATAAAGTGGACAGTGTATGTGTGCGTCTTTGTGAATACTTCGAAGAATTAGAACAAGAATGTGGAGTATAGCGACTCCAATGGCTCCGCAAACCTCACAGCAGTTTATAATCATTTCTCTTACACGGAGAAGTGAAGAAGGATGTTCAGTGACCTTATGCAAGGGGTACATGGATCACAGAACGCGTGCATTTTCACATTTTTATTTTCATTTCATTTATGCCATTATCAGCATCTCTTTTAGAATCGTTTTGCAGAATAATACTAATATACACCACTTTCTAAATGTATTACTTTCCCACAACGTCTCCCCCAGAAACTGGTAGCGGCATGTAAAAGCAGAGTTTATTGCTTGTTTTGACAATGGTCATTTGTTGAAGCCAAATGAGTCCGACCAAAATGAACTGCTTATAATATCATAAGTGTTTAATCATATGACCTTTATGATTTAAATAAATGAGATGAGCTGAGATTGTATTTTTGGAGTATAACAAGATCGCCTTCTCTGCCCTGTTTCATCCGTCCCCCTCTGGTGGCTCAGGTCACGTACCCTGTCAGGCTCCTCGAGGCCGAGAGCCATGAAGAAGGTCCATTTCATCAAGAACATGAGGCAGTATGACACTCGTGGGAGCAGGTGAGTTACGAGACTGCGCCTCGGGGAACCTAGTCCTCAAGACGGTCTTTTCAGTGGACATCATAGTTGATCTACAGAAGGGGTAGGGAACCTGATCCATGGAGAGCCGGTGCTGGTTTTTGGGAAATCAGCCAATAATAAAGCATTGGTTGTCAGCTCCTGTCCTGGGGACCCAGTCTTATTGGCTGATTCAAAAGTCA
>JAODKM010000099.1:8570311-8590788 GCA_026780845.1 Petrocephalus sullivani | reverse complement strand
ATCAGCTTCCAGAAGAGATCAAATGTGCTAAAACATTAGCTACATTTAAATCTAGACTCAAAACTCATCTGTTTAGCGATGCATTTACTGAATGAGCACTGTGCTACGTCCGAACTGATTGCATTCTGTTTTTAAACTGTTTTAAATCTATTTTAAATCAATTTTAAATCATTATATCAATCAGTTTTTACTTTTTATTTTTTTTATTGTTGTGATTATTGTTTTTATGATTGTTCTACTTTCTTTTTCATGTTTATGTAAAACACTTTGAATTACCTTTGTGTATGAAATGTGCTATATAAATAAACCTGCCTTGCCTTGCCTTGCCTTGAGCGTTTTCCACGCTATTACGCGCTTCCTTCCCGAGAAACATGCTGCCAGCCGTATTCGCCTTCAGCAGCCACCCGCTCCACACCGGCTCCGTGCGCCACTCCTAATGCGCACCGTCAATCTGTGCTCACTGCCTCCCCCTGGCGTGGCCACCAGGTCAAATCATCTCACAGTCAGGCAGGAAATTGATTGTCGCAGAGCCGGCTAAAAATACCAAGCAAAGCATCTGGCTCGGCTTGCATCTAATAACCCTGTAAGAGTTAAATTCACCCGAGTCACATCATGGAACGTTTTGAAGGAACTCGAATGTCAGCAGAATATGAGCATCTGACAAAAATAGCCATGTGGAAGCTAGTGTCTCGGCATCAAAAATAAGATATGTGAAGAGTTAATGCAAGATTATAATTTTTTTTTCTGTAACAATCTAGATCCACAGAAAACCTGAGCCACTATTAGGGTAGTTGGAAATATTATGCTCCACCTGCTGGCATGCCAAGCATTGATTAATGATGGTTGCTTCCAGAGATAATCAATGCTATTATTCACTTTATCCAAAAATATTATGTATCTTTTATGCGTAACCCCTAAATGCAAATAATGAAACCAGGAATATCCTGATATATATCAACAAATTAACGGAATGTGAAGGTGATTGACACAACTGCACGTAATGCGGTTGGTCACAACATAACAACAAAAGCGTGATCTTCCTGTCATGGTGCTTGTGGAATATATGAAACACAAGCTTTTAACAAGGTGGATATATCCATGTATGTACTTTAAATATGTACTTTATATATGTAATATGCATGTACGTTCAAAAAACAATCGTATACATATGTGATGGTATAGGCGTAAATTAAGGGTGGGGGTGCATGTAACCCACCCCCCCAATAATCAAAACTGACTAATACAACCTCCTCTCCCCTATAATCATGTCTCTGGCTAAATGGGTGAAGACCTCAACCCCCCCACTGTTCAAACCAATGTTACGCCCTTGGGTTTTGGCGACCACAGCTCAAACAGAGTTCAGCAGTGGGATCAGTCGGGGTTGTCGTACATCGTCGTTCGTTCTACATATTATGTCCTGAAGAGGGCGGAAATGAGTAACGCATAGTTGTACAACCAGGTGAAGTACTTGAGTCACATGGACTACATATTTTTCTAGTAAATGAAACAGGTGCATTGGAATCAACATCTTCATGTGCAATTTGTCCTGCAAAGCAGAGATCATTTTACTGAAGGCAAATTATACTGACGGCATATTTTTATATTAGCGAGACAAAACGTTGATGCGTTAATATTTTTATGCGTGACAAGTGGACAAATAGAATAGCGAGATGGAAGTGGTAAGAAGGGGACACCGAAAAGCTACATGACAGTAGGGCAAGTCAGCAGGTATAACAGAAGGGAAGAGCACAGGATTGCGCAGGGGGCAGAACTTGCAGGCTGTACATGAAGGGTCCATTTGCTGGGGAGGGGAGGAGTGGAAACCGGGGTAGAAGGTAGGAAGGTACTTTACAGTGAAATAGCTTTTATTGTGCGGGAATGGGGCAGGAAATCAAAATAGGAAGGGCAGCGAAGGAATTGTATTGTGTATTGGAAGGCGACCATTATTTTGACCTGTAGCTGTCTCTGCGAGGAAGTAAAAAAAAATCACAGCAGAAACATAAAAAATAAATTAGTAAACTACAAAAATACAATTATCGTGAAGATTCACCCTACTTTTCACTTTCTACTGAGGTGGAAATGGCTATCACAGGTCACTTTAATGTTATTTCATGCGAGTATGGATGATAGCTTGGAAAAAGTAACTTCAGCTACATAAAGTAACTTGTGGGACTAATAAAGGATTATCTTATAAAGTAAAAACGGTGATCTAGAGAAAGGCTGTTACAGTCCTATCCAGGGTTTCCCCTGCGTCTTGTGCCCTGCAGTATTCTATAATTATTAGTTTAGAGAAGGAATGAGCAAATACTGAATAAATAAATTAATAGTTGGTTATGATTTACATTAATTGCACTTTAATAACACATTTATTATGCATTCATAGAACATTCATAAGTAGTATGTATGTTATTATTAATGTATATTGTAGCTGCCATGTCTAGTTCATTGAAAGTATTATGAAGGCCTAACATATAAGTATACTTATGTGCTGCTAAGGAATGTTCTGGGTGCATGCAAAATGGATGCATTATGAGGTGCAGATAATGTAAAGTGTTACTAAAAAGTTCAAATTTAAGGGTATAGAATTATCATTAAAAGTCGACTTGGTGAAAATAATTTCAAATCTACTTGAATTAGTGGTAGTTGAGAGAAATGAGGGGGTCATTTTTTCTGACATGACCAAAAAGTGGAGACTTCCCAAGATGTTGCTGTGCTGATGTGCAGCCTAGTGCAGCAGGTTTCATCTTTTAACTTTTTTGTTGGTTTTTCGTCACATTGAAATAAGCTTAATATACATATAACATATACATATAAGGAAATATATATATATATGTGTTTGTGTGTGTATATTTATATATACACGTGTGCGTGCGTGTGTGTGTGTGTGTGTGTGTATATATATATATATATATATATGCGCGTGTGTGTGTGTGTCTGAACCTGTCTATAACTGTTGCTGTGACACCAAAATCTCCCATTGTGAGATTGACACTGTTAATCATTCCTTACCTTTATCCAGTACATATACATACCATCATCACATGTGCTACTGGTGACCAGTCAGGACAGTCTGCTGATTCAGCTCCAGGTCCACATTGGCACTGATGATGGCCACATGGTCAGTGATCCAACACAGAATTATGGGGTATCACAGCCTCTACAATGAGCTCTTCCCGTTCTGGACATATATCTGCGCATAAGGCGGCCAAGCTCAGATAATGGCTTTCGCTGCCGTGCTGAGCATGACCGTGAATCTGTAATGTGTGCTGAGGAGGGTCATGGCCGAGACAGCAGCAGAGGTCATGTAGGTCAGCTGGCACTGCATACTCCATTAACAGTGAGCCAGCAAAGATAAGTGTTTTTTTTTAGCAAAAATTGTGTTTAAATACTTATCATGCTTTTTCCTATGCAAAGAAATTATCTTCTTTTATTCAAAAGTTTCTTTTAGTTTTATATGGTAATCATACATTATATACCTGATACATAACTATAATATTACAACCAAGGATTTTTTTTATTGGACTCAGGATTATTCTTCAATATTGAATTCTTTTTGTAAAGAAATTATGTACTAATTGTCACGCTTCCGGCGGGAGGAACGACCCATGATTGCAGCTGTGGGGTTGATCCCTTCAAAGGGGCGTTTATTACGGGTAAACAGGGTGGACAACAGGCGAAAGCGCGATAGCGAGTGCAAATAGACATCGACAAAGACCGACAGGGGAGACTGGACTAGGGCAGACTAAAATAGGGCAGCACATTAAGGGTCAAACAAGAGGCAGCTGGTCAGGGGAAACAAGCGGAGCAAATTACACTGGGCAAATACAATGAGGGTCAGGTGTGGCAAATCAAGCCCCGCCAGAGGGCAAAACGGGACAAAACACGAAGGGCGGGGCTGAGCATAACACTAATTAATCAATGGGATTTCACTGGCTGTTTTACCTAGATAATATTTTTTTGTGATATTGCTACTCTTTCATGAATGTATCATGAACGTATTATGTATGTATAAAATATCCATAAATTGTAAAAGTAAGTTTAAGTAGAAGGATTGTAAACTGGATATTGGAAAAGTAGTTTTGAGTATGTATTTCTGATTCCTCAGTTCTGATTTACTGATTCTGATTCCATGGTCGTTTCCAATATTGCACTTTTGTAAGACCTATTGAATACAATTATATGGGTTTGGGAACAGGGGTGTGCCCTGCCATGGGCTAGTGCCCCATCCTGGGTTGTTCCCTGCCTTGCACCCATAGGCTCTGGCCCCTCCGCAACCCTGAATAGGACAACTAGTTACAGAAAATGGATGGATGGATGGATGGATGAATGGATGGATAGGTGTGTAAGTAGGGGAACAATCTGCCTGTCCCTTGAGGTGAGTCATGTAGCCGCCGCGTCATAAATACCCAGAACAGGATGTCAATACGATATATAGTGCTTATACACCATGTTTTGGGTCAAGGAGACTAGGTGCAGTCTTTTGTGGAATATGTGGCAGTGGTCCATTAGGAGCAGTCATCCAACAGGTAGAAGGGCAGTAGTCCCTTCAGGGTGGTCATCATCCCCTCACCCACAAAAAGAATGCATGCTTACCGGCTTCCCTCTGTCTCACTCCTCAGACAAGGACTAGTCACCTAGTTTTTTGCCCAAACAGAGGAAAGCCACATATACATACAAGCTCCCTAAACACAACGGGACTCTCCCTTTAGATGCGAGGCCACAGTCTGGCATATTTACTGAAGTATATCATAATAAAATGTCACTTTAAAAATGCAGCGTGTTTACTTGCAGAACATGTTGTACACCATTTATAATGTCGCTAATGATTTCATGGGCACTGATGGATTGTGGGACAACATAGTTGAGTGGGACCTGGCTGACGCAACGCCAGGTTTTTCATCTCACTCTGAGCCTTGTTACATCACTGTCAACATCCAGGTTGGACGTTGGCTTCATTTCTCATCAGTGGAGCAAATGGCTCTATCGTGTGTATAGCTAATTACACTAAATGAGTCCCTGGGGGTCATGGCCGTATCAACATCTGTCATACAGTGAGCTCTGATCTTTCCATCTCTGATGTCTTTTCAACCTCTTACAGTCCAGGAGCATTCAAGATGTAGCTGTTTTCATGACACTACCCTGTTTATGGATGTCAGCTTATGCTGAGGCTTACACAAAAGCCCCAGGCTAAGGATGGGAGGTACACTGGGGCCATAGTCATTACCGGTGTGACTGTGTGCCACAATATCGATTGCACTATAAAAAAATAAAGCATTTTATTTTCTTCAAAGGATACTTCTTGTTATATAGTGTATATAACTGGTTTATCTGCATTTTGTGAATTTTATATTAAACACACGATGGTGCCATATCCTGATAGCAAATTAGCAAATTCAAAATAAAGAGATTTTGTGCATAGTAATACACATTGAACACAAAATAACCTGATTGCATAACTACAGTAGCAAATTAAAAAGTAAAACATATTTGCTAAATCATCATATATATCTACCACTGCCTTCATGTCGGTATGCATGTGTATGTGGTGAAAGGCACAACTGCCCAATTAACGTGTGGTGACGTCTTGCCAAAATAGCCACTTAAGCTACGTACAGGCTAATAGTTACGAATGAGTTCCGAATAAGTTACGAATGGCTGAGAAAGAGGAATAGAAAACGACACGAGTGGAATGTCGGAACCAGCCGAGTCGTCGACATGAGAGGAGACTTTTGTTCCAAAAAGGGGGGCACCTCCGTTATAGAACTGGTTTGATTTAAAATCATTCGACACTGAGAAAATTTCAGTATGCAAGCTTCCTGGCAGCAAAAGGTAGAAACGCAAGCAACCTGTTCCATCTCTTAAAAAACACGCATGTCCGCGAATATGAAGAGGCATTCTATGTACTTAATATTTTTGGAAAATATTACCTACCTAATGAGAAAACTTGGAAAAATGTAATACCATAATATAATTCCACCACCATCCAAAAACTGAAAAAAGCCATGATAATAATTTGAGGTCATATGGCCCACTATCACAGGCATCTCATAACACAAGCCTGCGCTTTACATATGACCATTTACCATTACAGCCCCACATTTTGGTCATTCCCTTAATGTTTTGGTATCGCTCTCACCCATTTTATCAAGGGAGGCCAGCTTGTTTCTGCTGACAAAGCCCATTGTCTGTATGCTTCATCCTTACTTTCATCTTGACAGAAATAAATTCCAGCAACATGAAGAAAGAAAATGATTCTATTCTTCTTCATTTGCCCACATGATCATTAAGTGTGTAGGAAAGACACATTTCATCTATTATCATGCACACTCCACAACGATACATTAGTCATCTCGTTGCACGACACAGTGATGGAAAACATGAAACTCCTTTGTATACTTCCAGAAACTCCCGTAATAATATTTTCCTGGCTTGTATGTGGGCATTATTTTCAAAAGTGTCAGCTTGCTGTCTAAGCACTCGGTCATGTACAAATGTCATTACGGTGCCCTTTAATAATGCTGATATTAAAATGAAATTAAGTGAGTCATCATCTTAAGTCAAGTGGACAAGAATGTTATTCCTACTGTAAAAACTCAGAAACTGTCAATATTTGACATAATGGAAATATATTGCGAAAATACAGATGTTTTATTGGTTTCTTAATGTCTTAGATTTTGTGTATTGGAAATATGTAACTTCATAGAGGCTTTGTTGCAATTTGCTCTGTATTCTTATGTTAGTATATTGTGGTATATGTTGGTAGTATGCAATGCATAATCAAAATTCAAATTGTTCATAACCCATATCCAAAAATCTAAAATGTTTCAATCTAGCTTTAATTTTCAAAGATAAAAGCACTAATGGAGTAAATATTTAATAAAGTGTTTGGGGAGACTACATTTATAATATTTGCTCCAGGAACAAGGGTGTATGAGGGAGTTTTATATTAGGGGGCACAACTTAATAATTTAAAAGCAAAGGTTTATCTTTTTTGGGGTGGGGGATTGCGGCAGAACGGACAAAGCCAAATTACATATTGGGGGAGGCATCCCCGGGTTCCTATGCCCCTGTCCTGGAGTCACAGTGACCTTTTCACTGGTATACAGGAACCAAGCCATATTAAGATTGCCAGTGTGCGTGGGTTTGCCCAATCATGGACTGGCATCCCATCCAGGGTTTCCCTTCCCTTGTGCCCTGCACTTCCTGGGACATATGCCAACCTCAACATGCCTCTGAAAAGAGAGACGTATTTATAGAAGACAGATGGATGAATTTATGGTGCAACTTACATATGTTTTGAAAACGTATTTAATTATGCCTCAGTAGAGGCACATTGCAGTAATGTAAACTGTAGATGTCACAATAAACACACTTATAGATAACATTATTTTTTTAACTTCAACAGTTACATTACAGGTTCATGACAATAACTATTTAAGTATGTAAACTCAATGACAGTGGACTGTTCGTGTAGGCTGAAGCAAAGCAATCTGTATCTGCGTTTTCAAAGCAAGCATAAAAGCTGCTGACATTTGGACAACCTAGATCAGTGTTTCCCAATCGGGTCCTCAAAGACCGAAAGCCAGTCCATGATTCTGCTCCCTTCCAGCTCCCGGTAAAAATTTGAATTGTCTGGCAGGGAGCAAAAACAGGGACCGCCTGTGGGTCCCTGAGGACAGGATTGGGAAACACTGACCTAGATGTTAAGGATGCTGATTTGTACACAAAAGGCAACTCAGTAAACACCCGACTGTAGAAATGAGCAGATCCGTATTTTGCTGATGCCGCTTGTCCCTGCGCTGGCCCGCCGGACACACGTTTTGTGCACCTGTACCTCGCGTTAAGTTCAAGCAACTTGAAGCAGTGCTCTGACTGCTCATCTGGTAGTGTGACAGTCGTAGGATCAACCCCTTTCAGAACGCTGCCGCTAAGCCTGTGAGCAAGGTACTTACACGGCTTCTAGTGCAGAGTGACCCATATCATTTCCCGTAAGCCAGACTTGCCCAACTCCAGTCCTGGAGGGTGAAAATCCAATACAGTTTGCTGATTTCCCTGCTGAAACATTCCGATTAAATCCGGTAATTAGCTGATTAAGATGTGTTGCCGTAAGCAATTAACAATATAAAAATGTAAGCAGTATTAGTCATCAAAGGAAAAACTATGTACCCAATGAATAAGAAATAATAATTGCGCGTGTGCCTCTTCTCCGTTCCTTTGAGAACACCTCACACACCGATCTCAGGAACTTTAATTTATTGTTTACTCACGCCCTGCAGAGTTAGGCGAAGTAATCCAAGAACGAGATAAGTAATCTTCAAAGGAGAAATTAAAACTGTAAAGTGTAAAATTAATTATTGAGTTCTTGATTGTTTTAGTTTTAATTAAAAGCCTTTTCATTCAGTGTTGGGTAGGCCGACCGCTACATTTTGAATGCTACTGATAAAAAAAATGTGACATTTTAAATGAGTGACAAAGCCTACCACATTTTATTATGTGATCGGATCGAGTTGTCTATATTATTCGTATCAAGTCAATTACACAGCACCAGAGAAGGCTGCGTGAAGGACCTCATCAGGGTCTAGTTATAGAAGAGTGTTTTTTATCACTATGGTAACATACGACACTCCAGAATATTGACAGAGGTGGTCGGCACATTCATTTTTTAACACGTAATGGGAAAAGTGTAAAAAGATAACGCCGATTCAGATTCATCATTTGTCACAGCAGTGCCAAATATGTTTGCATGACAAATAAGTAATATTATTCTTACCGGAACGACATTATATTGCTGAGAATATCTGATCGGATACCACTTTTTAACTTATATCCCAGTACTCATACACTTGGGGATACGTATAGCCATTTTTTAAGCATTTTGCTTATATAAACCTACATTTTACGCTGCAGAGCCTTTTAAACGCTCACAAACGAAGCATCTCAAACTGCCTTGACTCGGTTACGGGCTGTTTAAGAATTTACACGTTACACGTCACGGGGGTAAACTTATGCAATGAAAACGATTAATTAAAACCCTTTGTTTGTCCCCGCCCGTTTTTATCAATCGGAAAACAAGGTTTGACGACTCCACTTGAAATTGTAATACATTTATTTACTGATGTGTTTAAACTGCTAATCATTATTATTTTATTTCTTGTAATTTAATGAACACGTATGTTAAGGACGCATGTTACTACAATCATTACAAAGTTATAAAATTAATTATATACTATAAATATAGGAATGATCTAGAATACAGTTCAGTGTTTGTCAGTTCCCAATAATTAGCTAATAGATTGACAAACAAAACGCGTTACAGCTATTTACTGTACGACGGGAAATAGCCGGCCGCCGGAAGGTTGGTAAGAATGACATGTTTTTTGATCATAAGAGCAGGAAGGCGCGCCGCGCCGTTTCGGGGGATGCGGCGCACAGGAATGTGCCCACCAGCCCACTCCTCGGGCTTCCTTTTCTCCCACAATCCTTGTTGTCCCAATGATGTCATTATTTTTTAACTGGGAAGGGAGGAGATGTAAATTATTGCGAGGGCTGCGCCGCCTCCCGAACCAATGGAGATGGGGCGCAGATATGTGGAGCGGCAGCTCTCTGGATGGGTGGGAGGGCCTTGCCGTTCTCAGTTTCGATCCTCAGAAATTTCACTCGCTCGAAATAGGCTGCAGCAAGGTCGGAAAATCGTGGGAAACGGAAAGCCGGACTGCGATCCCCCAGCCTAGTATCTGCGGAGAAGGTGAGCGGCGGACGTTTGCTGCGGGGAGGCCGCGTTAAGGTGCCTTTTTCGCCGTTTAGATAAGTAGCGAACGGTACTTTACGCGAAGGGGGGGAAAAGTAGGTGGTGGCTGCTATAGTCGGTACTTTGACAATAAACAACTTGAATCTCCGCGTTACTTTCGTTTTGTATTTTTGTTTTCGTTTTTTTATTGAATTGATTTGTAGTACAATATATGATGCGTCTGGCAAAAACTTTTCTTTTCTGCGGACTGGGAACACCTGTTCTCACTGTCTGATGTAGTAATACTTATTAGCTGCCACTCGGCACAGCGACGTCAACTACTCGGATCTGAGCATTTCCTCCGGTTAGTTGGACTCTTCCTGTCGGCTGTACAAATGCGGTTATGTTTTTATGGCGATATACTTTAACCACATTAGAAACTTCAGTGCTTTTTATTGTCGTAGATCCATCTACTGCTGTACGTAAATTCAGCAGTTTCAACAGTTAATATTTGCAAGGGGTGTTGGTGCGCTAAATATAGTCTGAAGAGGTTGAAATTATTATTAATAAATAATAATAATAATAATTATTATTATTATTATTTTATTATTAATATCAGTTTACGTAAACTGTGCGGATGTCGGAGGGCTGCAGTATGAGATGAGTTTGCGTGGCCTGACCGAGTGGCGGCGCTATACCCGAAGTCCTCTTCATACGTTCCGCGAAGGCGGCCGAACCCAGCCTAGCTTCGGTTCCGGTTCGCTAACTGGGGTAACTGCGCGTTGCGACGCTCGGCTACGGCGAAATGGGCCGCTTAATGCACGGCAACATTTCTGTCGCCTGCCTGATGGTAAAAAAAAGAGAAGTTTTTGTTTCCCGATTCAACATAAACTTGTTGGATATAATTATAATGGACGACAATGGTTGTTTGTGGGCGTGGGTTTTTCTCTTTGGTTACCGACTTCTATTTTGAATAGAGACATAAAAGTTTTATCAGGGCTCTCCTTTAGCCCTGCCTAGCTGTTTGCGGACGCAGGATGTCTCCCACTCCTGTTACACCCTCACACACGAGCAGAAAGCCTGGCTGCCGCGCCGTGCCCTTCGTGTTCCCTGAGGGGAAATGCAGAACCACACCCTTTTGTTGACCTTAGTCTAAAATGTTACAGGATCTATTGCTTCAAAGTAACAATTTAACCAAGGAAGCCTTTAATGTGAACCGCACAGTGGTATATCGATGCTTCTGTTAAAGATACTGAACTGGGCAGCGGTGTTGCTGTCTGTGACATTTAACACACACACACACACACACACACTCGTCCTTTCGTACTTTAACGCTGTTTCGTGACTCGCACTCGGGACGGCAGCCGTAGCACTTAATCACACTTCCACTGCGAGCCTTTCATCTTGGAGGAATCCGTCCACTTTCGCCGATACAGAGAACGTAACCGCAGTCGGACCTGTTTGGAGGAATTTTTGTTCGTTCCTTGCCCGCTAGTGGTCATTTTCAAGTAGACTAACAACAGGTCTTACGGTTTTATAGGGGTTTGGGGCGGATGATGAGTTGCATTGCTTGCCAGGAGTTTGATTTTTCCTTTGGAAGGAGTTTGCTAGTTTCTGCCAGTGAGGCACTCTGACCTGATCGGCTGTCCCAGGAGTAATGGTGGTAGTAGCAGTAGTAGTAGTAGTAGTAGTAGTGGTGGTGGTGGGTCGAATGGCATTTCAGACATGCTGTCTTTCCTGATTTTTAATTTTTTTTCTTTTTTTTAATGCTCACTGTGGCTGATGTTGCGCCATCTTGATCTGAGCCTGACTTGGACAGAAGGCATGCTGCTGCCGGTGGTTAAAAGTAGAGCAGTGGACTGCTCTGTAAGCAGTTTCAAGACCTGCTTTCCATGCTGGGTAGCATTTGTGTGTCACACCTCTGAGCAGCTGATTGCAACAAAGGAACCAGGTTGTGCCAGTCCAGTTCTGCTCATGCTGTGATGTAGTGGTGTCCAGTGAGCAATTGGCCCAATAAACCCTTATCACTACTATATAGGCTGGTAAGTTCACTTTGGTCCGTGAGCTGCACTTCATATATGAGTTTCATTATAATGTTAAATCAGTGTTAAATTCAAATCTCGAATGCCATTGGTGCCTTGCTCACCAAGTCAGCGTGTCTTCCTTGACCTCTCCTGCTGGTTCAGCAGTCTGTCCGATTATCTAATCTAAACTTTCTCAGTCAGCATGCTAATGCTGCGTTCCATTTGCCCTCGGAACTCGGATTCCGAGTTTCGAAGCCGGAAGTGACGACATCCGAGAAATAACCACCACTCTTGGTGTACTTATAGGTAGCCTGCTGTAATTGGTCGGTACGAGATGGTAATTCTGCGCTCTCTTTGCATTTCGTTTCCAGTTTTTCTGGTTTAAGATTTTGTCTCATGCACAAGCATACACTGTACTAGTGTACTGTGCTTTTGACAGTGGTCTTCCTAAAATGTCACACAATTGCTCCCAATGTCAGTTCTACCCAGGAGCAGTTTTGACCAACAAGTTTATGAATAACTGTCATTGTGATGTTCTGTTTTATGGCTTCTTACTGTAGTATAGTAAGTTGCCAGCATATGTGGCTGGATATTGGTAACTTTCTAGAAATTTGTGTGACCCACTTTAATACAGACAAGCAACTGGGGGTAGTTTCATTCTGGTTTTCAAATGCATTTTTATTTGTGAAGGTCATTGCAATGGAATTTCGAAAATAAATGATATTTTTCTCATTTCTCTCTTTGCATCTGACAGGGATTTACCTGGGAGCCTGGTTTGTAACACTACTCTTGTAAAGTAGCAGTAAATGTGTATTTTTTTTTAATTTTTTTACAAGGTGACACTTAACAACCAAGCTATGGAACGTTGGAGAGACAGATTTGTTTCTTCTAAGCACCCGGCAGTTATTAAATTGTTCATTTTCTTTGGGGGAGCATCTCAACATAACAGCTTATGTTGATTTATCAAAAGTATTGAGTCTCTGTAGGAGAACAGCTTGTATCTAGGGCAGCAGTTGATGTACCCGTTGCAAGTGGACCTGGAATTGAAGATTAGGGTTCCAAGTTCCTGTCAAATAGAGCAGCTGTATTCTATAGCCTGAATGGTACAGTAACTGTGTCACTTCTGTAAATGTTCTGGCCAAAATAATACCCAACATTAAATTTACACTTTGTTATAATAAGTAGTTGCTAACGTAAATTCAACTTTTCCCTTTTTAGAAAAGTACTTAAATTGAATATGTGTTATACATACTGCATATACGTAACGCATGAGGTTTCAGACTAGAATTTGCTAGTGGTTTCTTTAACATTAATGAACATATCTTCCATAATTTGCCACTGTTTCACTGAACATTTTCTGTATTTTCTCCAGAATTTGAAAGTTGTTTATTATGTCCATAGGTTATTTCATCTGCTAGGTGTTATTTATAAAGCCCTGATTTGATTAGGAAACTTGATTTGCCGTATTTAAAATACAGTTAACATGAAACAAAATTGTTTCCTGCAGGTTTTGTTTTGCATTTCCGTTCTAATAGCTTTTTCTCACGGTAGCATGTGCTTTTTGAATATCAAAATGCTGTTACAACAGTCCCAGGGGGAGTTATTCTGGGATGTGTTGCTATATTGATTTTCATTGGTATTAATACAAGGTTTGCTAACATTTTGTATTAGTCGGACTGCGGCGTTGATGCACCGTCAGTAGCAAATTAGGCGGTGAACAACCGAGTGCTTCCTTCAGGACCGGCCCACCTAGATGAAAGAGGGAAAATAATTGCAGAATTATTTATTTATTTTGCCTTTAATCTTTTAAATATGTAACCTGACACCAGGCCATGTGGGCTGCTGGATTTAACCTTTTCTATTACTATTTTGTATAACAGCATTGAATGTGTAATCATATATAATACATATAAAGATATACTACCTAGACTCGCTTGCACGGTAGAGTTTTGTTCCGGCGGGTGGCAGTGGCTCTGTTATTGTGACAGTGCAGAATAGTATCTATAATAATTTGCCATATGCACTTCCCTTGATCGATTTCTGGCTCTCTGAGGGAGGGGGATGTCAGCAGCTCAATTGCAGTAGCAAGGGGTAATTGTTCAATCACCCCAAAGCCAGTGATTAACTTACTGTTATCTGGCTACTTAATCTAACATTTGCTTGGATAAATCTATTGTTTTGCTGATGGGAATGGTTGAGATTTGCTGTTATTTCAAACCAGTGACCCTAGTCCCTTGTCCCTAGTTTCATCCTGTTATGTGCTAGGAAAAAAAAAAAAACTTTTTGCTTCTCACTTGGTTGCCGGACTTATTTGTGAGGCAACTTGACCCATGTTTTCTTTTTCTCCCCCTGATGTTTGTTAGTCTTTGCATGCTTTGAGTTTGTCCTAGTATAATATGACAGCGCCTCGAGGTGCCTGAAGGGGCTGGAAAGATGAGCAACGACAGTGTAATCTCTTTTAAAAGAGCACCTCGGCATTTTTGACAGGATGCCCTGCTGCTATGGAGGAACAACCTGTTGGATGATTGTAAATGCCACCTCCCCCCCCCCCTTAACGTCCTGCCTGTTGAGCTTGGAAACTACCTGACAGGATTGCCCATGGGAGGCCTGACTGAAGCCAGGACCTGGTCCTTGAGTGGTCTTTCTTAGAAGGCAGGATGTCAGACCTGCGTGCGTGTTTGTGACTTGCATGGGAACTGCATGTGTAATAACCATTTTATTTATTTTGATGGTCGGTGGTGGTGGCAGGGCCTCTGAAAATGGGCTGCCTCCAGGGCCGAGCCATCTGTTAGTCTGGAAGGGAGGTGGGAATGGGCTGTACATCATCCAAGGTGATCCATTGAAATTTGCTGAGTCCTACGCTGAGGCCCTCGTTTTATTTTACCAAAGCCCCTTTACCAAAATCGACAGCCCTTATCTTAATTTTCTTTCCAAATATGTTTTCCCTCTTGTACTTGTTTAAGGCCCCCACCTGATCTGGGAATTTTGGTAAAAGGTGTGTCATGGATGCAAAACATTACAATGTCTCCAGTGGTTGCTTTGTTCATATGAACAATAGCAAGACTGAGTAGAAGTGGAGGGGGATCAAATTTCAGAGATCCAGGAAGTTCTCAGCTACAAGTCTGGTGGGGGGGATGAGTGCAGGAGAGATGCAGGGACAAGGGCAATGCAGTATCTAACTGGGCCACTCTCTACCAGCACAGGATCAAAATAGCCCAAGCTGTGCGTTTGAATATGGAGAGTCTGCAGTCCTCACTGGGGTCTGCCCATTAGGGTTTGCTGCAGTGAGGACTTGGTTGAGGGACAGGCGCAGAAATCTGAACGATGGGGGTAATGCGTTGGGGCTTTGAAACGGAATCCCAGAACTGATAGCCACAACTCTATTTGAATGTTCACATTGACATAGAAAAGCTTTGTGTAGGGTGAAGTATAATTATTCCTTTCTTAACCAGGAATTACTGTACCAGTTACTATGTACTGTGCTCCTCATAAAGGTAAGACACCTGGAGGCAGGTCATGTAAAATGAGGGCACTCTGGACAGAACACCATTCCCAGTGGGTGATTGAGCTTTAACTGAATTAATGGTCACTGCCTATGACATTTCCACTTAATTTGTGGCGTTATCTGCAGACATAGGGATTTGTCATTGGGAAGGTATTCCACCCCCTGTATAATGTAGAAAACCCTTCAGTCTGCTAGGGCTGAATTATATTGGGGGGCATAAAATTCAAATCGCAACATTTGACATTTTCGTGATTTTAACAATTTAGTATTTGTAAAACAAGAAGTTCGATACTTGCACAAAATAAAATATAGCCAAATAGAACTTGTCCACTAGTAGTGTCTCTCAAATATGTTGGTGGTGTGGCACTGAGTTGTGCCAACAGACACAAAGCAGTGCCAACAAATCACTTGCTTTTGCTCATCTCCATGGAATGCAAAATCTTTCCATATAGCAGAAGACTCTTTCAGTGACCAATTCTTGTTTGCTGTTCTTCTTTATTATTTTTTTTTTAATTTCTCACATGCACTACACTGTCTGAGTGAGTCCAACAGCACAGATGAGTATAACTGATTGAGTCAAAGAGTGCATGCAAAGCCTGAAAGGGAACAGTCATTAAAATGGCAAATCTTGAAAAGTTGTGTCTCCTATGACCGAATAGAAATGTTTTGGTGTAACTTAATCAGCTAGATTGAGACCAGCAATATTGCAGTCCGTGCAGTGTGACAATTGTATGTGCGTAACATGTGATGTCAATGTTAACATCGCACATTGTGCATGCCTAGTTTGTACCACCACTTCCTTGAAAGTACCCAAAATCATTCACCAAGTCAGAGCTGGTTTAGGACAGCAATTGCGGGAGTCACGGGTTGTGATGGATACCCACTGCTCACTCTCCAGAGAAACTGCATGACTTATTCATCCATTTATTTGTTTGATGTAATGAATATTAATCAAAGTGCTCCATTTCTGGGTATTTAAGGCTCTTTTCTGATCTCTAGATTCTGCTCTGAGGTTTTTCTCTAGCTGGAAGCCCAAAGAGCTCAGGGGTACTTAAATCTGAGGTTCATTTTCTTCACCAAATCCTGGCTTGTAGTATCAAAAAACAGCATGAGAGTCTCAATGGCTCTGGCCTACATTGGTTGTCTAACTGAATTTGCTCGTACCCATGCACTCCTGGTCAGTTTTAGTCTGTCTCTTTATCCATTTTCTCAACATTTGATGGATGTTTTTCCAAAATTTTTATAAAACAACTAGACTTTTGGATTGTAGCCTGGCTTATAGTAATCTATTTTTGAGCTTGCACAAGAAGAACTTGTTTGTCAGGGAGGATGTGATCAGTATAATCTTTTTTTTTTTTTTTTTTTTTTACTTTGCTTGTCCTTCAGGAGAACAGTGAGCCCCTGTAATTTTGAGCCATTTTGTCATATTTGGTGAAAGTGGAAGGTCATGCTGGCTTTTGTGCGTCCCAACTTCCTAACCACATGGTGAGATTTATATGGTCTATGTGACGTGGATCCATTATGCAGAGATTAAGAAATATGTGGAAGTTTAATGGCCTCTCACTGTATGACTGCCTGGGGGCCTGGCGAAGTACGTTAACGAGGCTTGATTGAAAATGGAGAACGGCAGGCGTGCAGGCCCACGTGAACCTCCTGAGCTGATTAACGGCATTGTCCTCGTTGTAATCTGCCGCACACTTTTTCAAAGGAGCAGTTCGGTCGGTAAAGAAGATAAGCTTGACCATTTCAGGTACAACAATAGTTTCTGGCTAATGGTTAAAGCTGGTGTCCAATTTTTATGACTCCCACCCCATAATGAACAATTTTTTAAATAGCTGCATAGTAATTAAAAAAAAAAATTTAACACCATTTTTGCGGTGTAGATATTGTAGGTAAAATGGTGTGAATCTCTAATTGTCCCCAGTGCTTTACATTGTGTATTTTGAAGCAGCTATCTAGTGACAAGAGCTGCTTCACTGGTTGATGCACTTAGAAGTATTTGGCAGGTTATGTGGCAAAGATGGGTCCTAATGAGTCATATATGAAGTATTCGGGCCCCAAGTAAAGCTGTGTAGACTGTTTTAAAAAAAGATCCATTCTTTAATGTAAAGTGGGAGGGGGGGAGGTATTTATCTGAGATGCAATTGAAATTTGCTTTTTCTTGATGACATAATGGAATGGAATAACTTAATATACATTTGTACATATGAGTCATATGTAAATGGGGCAGATATTAGGGAGGTAGTTTAGTAAACAATGACATGAAGATATGCAAAATTATGTACGTCTTGCTGACCTCCTGTTTTGTCTCTTTGGTGGTGTTTGTACAACAATTGTAATTACCACTTTTTGGTCCCCACTACCATTTCCTATCCCCCCCAAAACTATTGAACCTAACCATGATGGCTATGCACACTGGGGGGGCAACAACTGTTACTCTGAGAACATTGAGGCAATTTTATGGCTGCAGGTTAACATTTGTTTCAATTTTTATGTTACTTGGGGGAAAATCTAGATTTACAGATGCAAACATACCTTAAGTTACTGGTTTATTGGATGGTAGATTATAGTTGGTTCTGAAAATGTGCGAACATTGTACGGAATTTCAGCAGAATGTCTCTTTCAAAGAAGTGGAGCATTGTCCTTTTACGGGTGACTTCATTCAGTTGGTCTACTTTCAAATTCCACAAAGCTCTTCCTTTTGGTGTCTAGTAGTGGTTTGTTTTGCATGTTTGCAAGCAGATTCATTAAGAATCTAATGACCCTGTACTGCTGTAAACCTGCTACTAGATGGTGCTGATAAATTTTACTTCTTAAAACATAGCTAGTGAGTCCAATATGGCTTGGTGATATCTAAATTGTAAAGTCTGCCCTTGGGCTGTGTAGCCAGCATGAATCAATCTGGCAGAATCATCCATTTATTGGGGAGAAAAGTAAGCATACTAGGACGATTTGACAAGCCAAATACAGAGAGAATTATTGTGGATGAGGAAAACTTTTGCCATATGTGGTTGAACTTTGAACTCTTCTATTTTCCAGGTCCCCTTTGAATGTCTTAGTTTGTTTGCTGAAGCAAGCGTTATTGGTGAAGTGCACCTCACCTCTCCACTGCTGTCTGCCATAATGAGTGAGCACTGAGAGGCTAGATTACCATTTAATACACATTTTCCTTAAACCTGGGTACAGGGAAATGTACCGAATCATTCAAAAGCTTTGGTTTAATCCCATAGCTGCCTGTGTGACTTGTACCTCATTTCCACATGTCTCCTGCTCACAAAAATGTACCATAACTCTGCCTCTTTTGTTCTTCAAGAATAAAGGAGTGATGAGGCAGATGGCTTATGTCTCAGAACATTTCAGACACGCATAGGAAAAAGGTGTATTGGAGGGATGAGATGGGTCGGGTTACATGAAATTAATTCAGAATATCTTGATGTTGGCTCAGCTGACTGCTGGTCTTAATCTTAACTTTTTTATACAACAGTTCCATGTGGTCTTTGTTTATTTCTGTAAAGCAAATTTCAAGTGCTTGACCCTGGTTGAAGGTTGAATTGAATTGACCCCCTGCATTGATGCAAGTCCAGCCCTTGGTACAATGTCCTCGTGACTGGCCCCTGGAAAAGCAAAGCCCCCCCCCATGGCCAATCAGTCCTTTAGTTTTGGACCCCCTGTAAACCTAACCACTTTGGGTCATACTCGGATTCGAATTTGGCTGTCAAGTAATTTTATATGATGTCATTGAAGTAAATAAATGACTGTCAGGTCTGAGTGTCGGAAACTGTTTTGGCCTGTCAGATAATTTATGATGTCATGCTTTTGTGTGTTTTGGCTGGAGAGCACTCGATTTTAACTGGCCTGCCAATGTAAATTCCATCCCTATTGCCAAGACCTCAGTCAGAAATAATTTCAATGGTATCTGGGACTATCAAACTGAAAAGGTTTTTTCTTTCCTTAATATAAGAAAGAAAGGCATAAATCCTTAGATGTAGGATATGGCAGCACCATTTCATCTTCTCTCATTCTTGCCTTAAGTGTACAAACACTTAAGGTATCCTCTAAAAACCATCACCGCAGGAATTATCTACTTTTGTGCATCATATCTCTGGCATCCGGGGCAGTGGTTGAGGATTGGTGTATCTGTGCAGGTCAGGTATGGGCAGCCCAGAAATCAAACCATGATGACTGGTATCGTGACACTGGGATAATCCTCTTAGATAAGACGTGTTTCATGAAGAGATCCACACTGGTTTCTTTCCTTCTTCCTTTCCAGGCTGCAAAGGCAAGCAGAAAGCTGCCTTGCTTGGAGTACCTGGTAGTCTTATGAAACCCACTGTTTGTAAAATGACATGCTGGGGGGGCTGACCTGCATCAACTTGGAAGGGGGCTGCACCAAAAGTTTCTTCTCAAAAAAAAAAAATCTTAAATCTAATGGTTTGTAATGACCTTAATTTGCATCATGTAATTGCCAGTAAGATGCTTTTGCAAATGGTTCACCAAAAGGAAATGGTCTTTTCCTTCATAACGTTTAATCATTTTCAAGATTGTTGGAAGCTACTGGCTGTAATGGCTTCTGTGTGTGCGTGCTTGGCGTCATTAATTCAAATTGAGTTCATTTTAATAATTATCAAACTATTAATGGCTCTTGAGGGTGATGGCAAGTAATGAATAACCTCAGAAACTCAAACCGTATTGGATGGACATATCATGCTCAACAATGAATGGTGTTTTAGTGCAGATTGATTTGTCTCATAATAACATTAATTTTTAACTCTGAGCCTTGTCAGATTTTTCAGGGAGCAGTTGTGTACGCTCCTTAATGGTTTTTACGCTTTATCGCAGAGGTCAGGTCACAATCTCATGGGGGCTCAGAGGATTCAAACTAATAATGGGAAATAATACTTCAGATTGCCTGCTGATCATTCTCTAAACATTTGTAAGAAACACGTTGATAGGAGTTTTGTGTGACATGGAGAATCATGAACTGAGTAACGCATAGCATTACACAAAGGTGAAATGTTCACATTAACACCCCTGCACAGAAAATGGAACGATTTCTTTCTTGTATGATCTGCTAGGAATTGTATGGCCTTTTAGTAGGGGTGGGCGATATGGTCAAAATATTAGATCATGATTTTTTAACAGTCAAATCACGATCACAATTTTATCACGATTTTTAGATGGATTTGTAACTATTGATTTTTGTAGTATTTTGGAAATTACT
>JAODKM010000099.1:8553169-8569812 GCA_026780845.1 Petrocephalus sullivani | reverse complement strand
CGATCTCTCTGCTTTCGCAGATCGTCAACACATTCTAATCCTTCACGATCTAATATCGTCATATCGCACACCCCTACCTTTTAGTCATAAATTGTTAGATCTGTGACTGCCACATTTTTGGTGTCAGGCCGTAGTGATTGTATGGAAATGATCGGTGATTCTGTTAATGTTTCTTTTGGTAAGCCTGTTTCAAGCATGGGTGATTTTTTTATTTTTTTAGCGGTCTCAGATTAATTGATGTGTTACTGTAATACACCAAAAAATATAGCTCATATTAGAAACTGTTCTTTTTAAAGCGGTTGCCATCCAATTTTTATACCTGTTCTGAAAGAACAATTCCTTTTTTTATATAAATGGTCTTAATATTGCCTGTAATTGAAAATACTCTTCTGCGCTTTTTGATTTAAGCAGAATTCCAGAAGCAGTAAACACATAATTCTCATCTAGTTGAACCAGCCCTGTATATTATTCTATTTTATTACTTGGTGAGGTTTTCACGTGAGTTTTGGACTAATTCTAAGATCTTTAAGCTGGCTTTAAATCTGAATTCACTATACTGCCAGAGTAGTTTATCAGCCGCAGTATAATGAGAGGCGTATTTCCTATAGTGGGGCCCGTTTTGGCTTATGCAGTTTATTAAAGCACTTCTGTCTTGCATAGGATATGGTTTTTGTTTTAACTAGCTAACAAAATAAAACTGTAAATGTAATGAACCATTTTAAAGACAATGGTAATTAAAGCAACTTGAATTCAGTTTCTGTCATGCCTTTTAACTTTTTTACTTTGTTTCTGTAAGAAAAGTGAGAGATTTAATCTCTGGTTTTTGGGCATTTTTATGCTACATTAATGTCTGCATAACATTTGTCTTGCTTCGTTGCATTAGTTAAATATTTTGTTCTGCAAATTCGTGGACCCTGGTGTCCCATCCTGGGCATAGCCCAGCCTTATGTCCTATGCACCGAGCCCCCAGTGATGCTGACCATGAGATGCACTTAGAACTGTGTTTCTCAATCTTGCTCCTGGAGTACCACCTGCCAGAAAGTTTTCGGTCAAACCCGCACTGCTTACAACCTACCACCTTCATCATTAGGCCATTAAGAAAGACCTGATGCTATTCAGGTCAGATTGCAGCAAAAACTTTCTGGCAGGTGGTACTCCACGTGCAGGATGTGTGGATTGATGGATATTTTTATATGATTGCTGTCTTTAACAACCTTTCTTCCTCCTGATGAATTTTCATGAAAAATTTGAATTTGTTAACCACTTTTCTGGGATTAAACTAACTAAACCATTTAGTAGAGAGCGCACAGATGAATCACGCAAAACGCATACTTCAGTTCTTGATTTAACACCAGTCTAATTTGTCTTGATGGTTGCACTGTTGCAGGTGCTAAATGTCTAATTCCTGAGAGCCCTTTCTTCCTGTGGAATGACATGATGAGCTTTGTGGGTCGTTAGCCTGGCGGGAATGGAATGAGCCAGCAGGTCAACATGGCTTCCCCTCATTTCTCATCTCTCATTATTTTGTCTGCTCTCATGACTCTCTGGTCACCATCCCATTCAGCTGTTCTTTGGATGGAAATTTATTGAACCGCTTAGATCGTCATACTTAAGGAGCTGGCATGCTACGCTAATGGTTTTGTAAGATCAGCTTGAAATTTTGAACTCTTGTCTGATTTGGACATCTTCACCATATGCTGAGATGACATTTAAATCTGGTGAGATTAAATCTTCTTGAAACAACCGAAGGCTAGTGACGATATGCCCCAGGCTTGGTATTGGTGAATAATTCAGTCAGTGTAATCCTACATGCATTACGATTTGGCTTTGCTTTTTGCTAATAATGCAGGTTTTTTTTTTTTAAGTTTATCATGGATTTATTGTATTCCCTGAAAGGGAAATGCACATGGTTTTGGCTCAGTGGTTCTGGGTCAGTGCAACAATAACTCAAAAATATTTCATGCATCTTTTTAAAACTTTGCAGGCACATTGCATCGGTGAAGATCTGGAAATGATCAGAGAGAAGGGTAGCTTCAGATGCTTCATTTCATTGCCATAACTCAAAGTATTTGATGGCCACGTCACAAAACATCATGTGGATAGCTATACTGATTTTCATTTTGAGCCAAATTGCAACAAAATTGAAGCAGCAGCACTAGGTTGCACCAAAAAAGGAAAGGGTGGCTGCTGAAGACGGTTGATCTCGTCATCAGAGTAACTCTAAATTAGGGGTGTGCGATATGATGATATTAGATCGTGAAGGATTAGAACGTGTTGATGATCTGCCAAAGTAGAGAGATCGTAGTATCGTCTATAGGGCACATTCTATCTATTGCTGTTCTATGGTTTAGCCTGAAAACAAAACGGTGACATTGTGCTCAAGCTGCGAATATTCAGGGTTTTTTTTTTTGAGTCAGCACCTTTTCATCATTATTTAGCATTTTAAGAAATTCGATTCATTATTTAGCAATTTTAAGAAGTTATCCCAGGGTTGCCAACTTTAAAGCATCTATCATGACGCACTTTCTGACTGTCATGCTCGTGCAAGACATCTTATGGCAAATCAGTATTATTCCAATATAAACCTAAAATTTGTTACATCAAAGGCATTGGGTAGTTTGCAAACGCAATGGTCTATTTGCAAGGTAATAAAACAGGTACATACATGTTAATTTGTGCACAGACTTGTCTTGAATTGAAAATCTCAGGTGATGGTGATACTGATTATCCTTGGTAAAATACTGCACAATAAAGTGTTTTAAAATAGTATTGCTAATAATAATAAAAAATCCTCAATGACTTACAAACTCGTTTAACCAAGAAAACAAAAATTAAACGTAAAGGAAAAGTTTTACGTGTGAGGGTAAGGCTATCAAAAAGGAACCAATGCAGAAGGATTTAATGCACTTATATTCTGATCAGAAAGTGTTTAGGCATTATATTTCAAAATAGGTTTTTCACCTATATATTTGCATGGTGATGAATAAAGTATGGTAGAATTACTGTATTTGATATTCATCACTGCTGCCATTGATAATCTGTATTGCACTATTTCCCATTGTTAAAAGATGAGAACTATTAGCTGTAAGCTAAGCTCAAGCGGGGTATTGTTTAAATATTTTCTATATGCCTGTAAACCGACGTGGCATGACACTTGCTTGCAGTAGTGAAAACATCCATATCAGTTTAATGATCATTATTAGATATTTGTTTAAAAAACACTGTAGTGATTATAGTAACACACTATTTTGGCTCATATCCTTTATTATTTGTGATTTGAAATATTTGAAAATGTATTAAATGGATTGTAAAATAATAAAAAAAGAGCCTTGCTTTATGACAAACGAATAGAAACCGGCAGTTGATTTGCCGGTATACGAGAACCCGGAAGACGTGTGTGCATAGAGCTATGTTTTTTACAAATCCATCATGATAAAATCGTGATCGTGATTTAACTGTAAAAAAAAAAAATTGTGATCTGATATTTTTGCCATATCGCCCACGCCTACTCTAAATGTATTTCATGGATCATCTTCAAACTTCCCAGGAGCATTGTGTAGGTCAGGTTTCCCCAGTTCTAATCCTGGAGGGCCAATCTGCTACATGGTTTGCAGATCTCCCAGCTCAAATACACCTGTTTCAGTTAACCAGCTAATTGCAGATTTCCCTTCTCAAAGGGTTATAGCCTGGCCCTCCAGGACTGGAACTTGGGGATCCTCTCGCATCTGGGGCCCATTTCATCACACCGAAATTGAAGCAGTGACACTTAATGGTAGCACCTGAAAGGACAGCTATGGATGCAGATCTGGCGAGCCTGATTTACATTGAGACAAATCACAAAAGGGCTTTAACAAGAATCTTTTTTGTAGTGGTGGGAAGTGTGCAGTGATTTGGAAAAGTTGGGGATGGCTGGGAGGAGTATGGAATAGAGGGAGGTATGATTCATGCTGTTGAAACAACAAACTTTGTTTTAGCCTGTTGTCACAGTTCGGCCTTTCTACCAGAACCTGAGGGTAGCTCATTTCATGCCAGCCTCCAGATTGATATGGCCAGCAAAGGTGCTCTTCCAATGGTGGCTATTTATATGATCAACGTACGCGTATCTCATCTCGTCATAGGGGAATCGCTCTCTGCTCCTCAGAACTAGACGAGCAGGTCTGTGGAATGCTGCCCTTCCACCAGCCTGTTGCCACTATAATCATTTACATGAAAGAAGTTTTCTCATCCTGAATTGGGACACGGCCTGAAAGGATTCTGGGGCTTAATTACATCTCCTCCTCAACATTCCATTGTTTAATGACTTCTGAGATGCAGTGATCTGCAGTTGCCATTTTAACATTTTACTACTGTAGCCTGTTCATACAGAGTTTATACAATTCAGGTTAAGCACCATCCTCCTGGATACATTATCAGTCTGTCCTGGGACCTGAACTCGCACCTCTAGCTGTTTTGTAAGTTTTCTAACCCTGAGCTACATGCTGTGCTGCTTCTTGTCCTAATCCTATTAGCAGTCGTGCACATTTTTTGTGGAAAAATGCAACCCCCTGCAACCCTCCCTTTCTGCCGGTCATAATTACTTGAGGTCCGAGAACAATGCTGTCCTGCTGAACAGGGCTGTATTTGGCAGAGGCTTATCTGAGCCCTACTTCTCTGGCCCGGCCCAGTCTGCCTAGTCCATGATTGTATTTCAGGGTCCGTACGAAAAGGGCAGCCTGTCAGACGCCCCATAGCACAGGAAGAGGATTGTGTTTCACAGGACGGGTTTCTGACCATTGCTGCTTCTTTGGCCTGTTGATGTCTGGCCAGCCCCAATTCTTTGAGGCACATGGGTGTAAACTTGTGACCGTCTGGACGGAACAGTGGGGGAGAATCTGTTTTGCCTTAGAAGTGAACATTGCCTTGATATGAACTTACTTTGAGGAAATCATCAGCGTGGCAGCAATGTTTTTACCTGTCACTGTTCTGGTCATCCTTCCTGCAGACACCAGTATACTTCAAAGGATCAGTTGCAGTCTGCCATCTTGAACTTTTGAACTCGGACTGCTGTGCCATAAATGGATGTTTGTTTCACGGTCTGTAAGGGGCTTTACATGTACGTTTTGGCTGAGGTCCTGAAATGTGCCCTTCTGTGTAAGCACTTTTGAAATTGTTTTAATGTTGGTTGTTTTGGACTGCGTGCTGATCCCACTCAGAATGATTTTGCAACCCAACCCTCTCCCCCTCCCGCCAGATCTTCAGTTTTCAAAGCTGGGGGGGAAAAAATAATTATCTGGTTGTGATCATGCCCTGTTACTTAAGGAGTAGGCCAGTGTGATTGGCTGCTGCACTGCCTGTTTATTTAGCTGCCTGAATTAACTGAAAATGTCCCACTGCAGGTACTGATCTCAGATTCCCCTACCCTGGGGGGGTCGGCCTCACTCCCGCCGCTGCTGCTTTCCCGTATTGCACCCTTTTATTCTTCCCCTCTACTCCCCCCTCCCTACTTATTCAACACTTGTAAAGACTGACCCCTGGAAGACCGTATTGCTAAAGTGACACGCTTGGCGATATCAGTCAACCAGCCGGAAGAGTGTACCGCCGTAAAGCGCGGTCTGTCTCGAGAGGTCCTCTGCCAGCTCGCCGCGAGCGAGTGGCGGCTCTAGACAAACACGGCACTGCTGCGGAAGATGACAGCGGCCATCACCTAGACATCAGTACAAATTCATCCCTGCCTTGATTAAAAAAATTATAAATAAATAAATTGTTGGGCAATGCCTTTGGGCAATGCCTTTTTATGCCTTAAGCTCTGCTTAAGAAAAGCATCCATTTTTTTTTTTTTTGTAATGTTAATAAATGGCGAGGGAGAAGTAGTGTTTTATCACAAGGAATGTAGTTTCTCCAGGGGCAAAAATGATGCAAGTGACTTTTCATACGTTTCACTGCAATTGCTTTTATGCACTACATGTCTTGATAATCCTGAACTCAGGTTTGAAGGCTTGCCGATAATCCCCTCTTGATCTGGATTGTAAACATTAGAAAAGGAATCTCAGGGTCACCTCTGTTCTAGATGGATCATCTTTGAGGGCAGGTGCAAGGCAGTGTCATGGTAAGACATGGACTGGTCATGCTGTCTCACCAACGGACTAGGAGAGTCAGGGAATCACTTTCTTCTACGTGCGACACTGACTGGGGTTTTACCAGTCAGGCTGAACTCTTTCAGGTCTCCGTTGCAGACTGGCATTACAATCCACACACCCTTGGGGTCCACATAGAATAATAATCTAATTTAGGAATGATGTAACAAAACTGTTCTTGGAACCTGAAGGTGTTTTAACACAAGGATTTTTGATAAGGTTAAAACTGGAACAAAATGGACATTTTGCTGGGAACACACGTCAGTGTTAAACCTGGTGTAGTTCAAGCAAGTGGTCAAGCCCCCTCAATGGAGGGCACTGAATGTGCTGTCTACCTAGCCACTTTTGTGTGTGGTTTAGGTAATGGTCCCCCGCAATCTGCTACCTTGGTCCCTTCATAAATGGACTGGTTAATAGTCATGCAGGTGGCTTTGCCAAGCTGAGCATTGTCCACTTTGTGTGTGAATCCAGAAGTCTGGGTAATCAGGTCCTGTTTTTTTGTTTTCAGTTTCAACTTGTTTTAACAACCTAGGATTTCTAATCTTGGAGATGAATGAAGTAAAACAAACTGTTGTGACATGTTAAGGATTATTCTCTTTGGGGGGGGATATCTACCTTCATGTTCTTTTTAAAACGTGTCCACTTTGTAATAAATGCAAGTGATGCTGATTACATGGAGAAAACAGGGCAGAAACATTTAGTTTTAGAAACTGCTGGAAAGGGGTGCTGTGGGCTTGACCCAGTACTGAAATAGATCTTAATCCCTACAAGTAGAACACAGGGTTTTAGGACCTTGACAGAGGTGCTTTGGCCCAATTGTGAATGTCTGGCTTGCTGTCCTATTTAAATAAGAGTAAATCTATTGCACTTTGGGCAATACCTTTTTCCATTTAGTTACCCCCGCCATAGTTCTTACCTTTTTGTTATTGAGTGTTTTGCCAACAATTAGGCATTTTTTTCCCTTTTCCTGGGAAGCCATGACTTGAATTCTAGGGGGGGAAACTCTACAGTAAAGCGGAACCTTGGGTTTGTGATGACAAGCATGAATCCATGAAGAAGCTGATGATGAGCTCTGACACATCCTGGCAGGGTGTAGTGGGAAAACAATTCTGCTGCCCATTAACTTCACATTCCAGCTTAACAGAAATATTCTAACAGAACGTCTCGTATCTCCAGGTAGTTCCTGAATATGTTGAGCAGTGTTTCCCAACCTGGTTGTCGGGAACCACTAGACTGTCGTCCAGGTTGGGAAACACTGATGTAGTTCTCGCTAACCCTTTTTACTGAAACCTTGATCCTTTTGGGGATAGTTAACTTGGTAGATTTTCATATAAATACTTTAATGTTGTCATATCAGAATCTTTTTGAAAGAGGTCGTCATACTTGATGCCTGAAAGGTGTTTATTGCTATGTGATTTAAAAAAATATGTATTTTTTTTTTTTTATCACTGCTCTCTGGATGGTCTTAATGTGTTCCCTAATTTTGAATTGCATGCAGGATCAGCTGAAATTACGGCTAGCTTTCTATTTGAAAGCCTAACATTTCCCTCTATATTTATTGCTTGCATGTTTGCGGTCTCTCGTTGTGACATACCTGAATAATTTATGAAACTGATATGTGGGTGGGTTTGTGCCCTTTAGAAAGTGCTTCTATGCACGAACACATGTACCTCAATGGCCAGCAGTATCTTATCTGCATGGCGATCTGCTGTTTCCATGGTTACAGGACCTTATGACCCCTTTGGCCAGGTGTCTGAACTCCCTAGCACCCCGCCCCATAAATGAGGGCAGATGGATATTAATGATAGATATATTTCCTGAAATAGGAACAGGGAAGTCTGAAATGCTGATGCATAGAAGGGGTGATCAGAATGAAGATGGTGCTGTGCATGTGACATCTATAGCATAACCACATTATTTACTTTGGTATACTGAACTTAACTTATTCTAACAGAAAAGTAAAATTAAAAAAATATATATTTATTTTACTTTTCTGTTAGAATAAGTTAGCTTGCACCTGAAAGGCATTTTCTTAATACTTGAATGTAATGCAGTGTTTGTTCATAATCTTCCCTGGGGAGAAGTGACAAAAAAGCAGACCTGTTCATGGGCTAGGTTCACCAGGCGTTCGGTAGACTGCCATGTAACGCAATGCACGAGAACATTGACCAAGCATCAGAGTGATGGACAATGTGGCCTAACCAGGACGTTTGGGGTGGTTGGTCTGATGTCATTAATTCATTGCTCTTGGGTTCCTAGCATGAGCCAAGTGCCTCTTAAACAATGGACGACCGATGTTCGAGCGAGCTTATAGAGCACACTGTGTCCCATTGTCCTTCTTCGTCCGCGGAGAGGCAGCTTTACAAAGCAGTGTTGTCGCAGTCAAAGCCAAATGAGCGCTGAAAGGTAGCAACTGGCATGAAGCAGCGAAGCGATTTGAGTGCCGTCGCTAATGCGCTCCTCCAGGAGTGACTGAGTGCGTCGGGCTGAGACTGTTTCTAAGTAACGAGAGCTGATGCTCTGCCTCTACCTGCTAGGCGAATGTCCCTTGATTTCCAGGGTCACCTAAGGTGAAACTGTGGCATTTCTACTTTTCTTTTTTTTTCTTTCTGCCTCAGCATCGCTGCGCACATTTTGGTCTAGACATCAGAATGAGTTCACTGCTACATAATCACTTGCTTTTCCTTTTTTAAAATAATGTTGACGACTTAATACGTTTGTGTCCTTCCAGGCGTGAGTTGTAGGCTTTCCACAAAGTAAATCACATCCTCCATTAATAATCCCAAAAACTACTGTCTTGGCTCTGGAATGAAATGACTGCTATACAGTAGCCAATACAACAGCCTAAGCCAGTGCCTCCCAATCCGGTCCTCCGGGACCCACAGACAGTCCACGTTTTTGCTCTCTATGAGAGCTGGGAGGACTGAAAATGTGGACTGTCTGGCAGGGAGCTCGGGAGGAGCAAAAACATGGACCGGCTTTGGGTCCCCAAGGACCGGATTGGCAGACACTGGAGTTATTGGATGCTGAGCCGTAATGCGCTGCCTTGCGTTGCTTACATAAGCCCTGCTTTCACTCACGTTACCCTCCTCTCCTTCCCAGAGAGATGGCAGCGATCAGGAAGAAGCTGGTTATTGTGGGGGATGGAGCATGTGGAAAGACTTGCCTTCTCATAGTCTTCAGTAAAGACCAGTTCCCTGAGGTGTATGTCCCCACCGTGTTTGAGAACTACATCGCAGACATCGAAGTGGATGGGAAGCAGGTTAGTAATGGAGCAGTGTCTCTGGCTGTCATCGCCATGGTCAGGTCCTAAACTTTTCACTTAAATGCTCTGATGTCTGCCTGCTTTTGTGCTAGTGACTTTTTTTCTTTCTTTCGTCATTTTGAAGCTGCATAAAATCACGGTGATTTAGTCCCGTCCCTTTCACACTTCATCTCGACTCGAGGCCAGCTCTAGCTTCTGTCCATCTGGCCCAGCCAAATTCCCCCATCAGTCAGCGGGAGTGAAGATGAGAAGTTAAGAACATGGATTCAGACTTCTAAATGCCGTTTTAAAATGCCATTGTCATCAGAAGCAGATTAACAAACAAAACATCTCTTACAAAGGGAACAGTAAATGTAATAGAGAAGAACGTCATTTTAAACCTTGATATCTGGCAGACTGTTTCCTTGGGATATGAGGAATATGAACATGCATGCGTGCGCGTATGCGCACACACACACACACTCCTTGAATAAATGTTCAGCAGTGCTTTTGTATACATCCAGAAGCTCTCTCTGTATGCAGTAAAAGGACAAGGACCATGCATGGGTGCGAGTGGAAGCTGAATGAGCACTTTCCCCTACGCATTCTCTGATATCTGTCCCTCTTTCTGGGTGTCGCTTTCTTTAAGTACGCATCATTGTTGTTTTTCATTTTGTATTTGCTTTTTTATCTGGATTGTATACTTGATGCTATCATCAGTTCGGGGAATATGCCTTCCGATAAGGGATCCCGCAGTATGATGGTCGCACTGTTGGTACTTGTTAGTCGTGATGCATCATGCTTGCTACTTTCAGGCTGCGCGTTCTTTGCAGTCTGTGAACATTCACTGCATTCCATTAGTGAGTTGGTTATTGTCCACTTCAGTTCCGTTATACTATCATTTATATATGGCTGTGTAGCCGAAGGACCTTCCCTAGGGGCACAAGAACAATTTCCCCGGTATGATTTCAGAACTCTTGCACTTTCATCACTGCATTGCCTACAGGCTCTTTCTTAGTGACTCTGCTTTTACTGTGAGTTTAGGTTGAGTACTAAATTTTACAGCCAAACCATTACATGTACCCTCTGGTGTCAGTTCCATAACTTTCTGGACAGAGATGGGCTCAAATACATTAAAATGTATTCTGTTCCAATTTACAAATACTGTAATGTAACAAAATGAAATACTTTTTCCACACTGGTGTTTTGTACTTAATTAACATTTGAGTAATTTTTGTATTTTACATGCAATTTTAAAATGCAAAAATACATGTAAAATGATGACACATGACGTGTACCATTACAGCCCTTGTATAGTATTTACAAAATTTTAAACATTTTGTGATGGACTGGTTATAGCATTAACTGTGAAATCAAAAATAATTTTTTATAACACTATTTACGTAATGTGAGCTCAGCAGGCTGCTTCTACAGCAGCGGGTTGAGGTTGGGAGTGATCTGGGAGAGGGAGCTGCGATACAGATGTTCAAAATCTCGTACCGCAGTTTTAGTCTCGGATCCAGTTACACCTTTAATTTATACCCAGTGTTTCCCACAGAATTAGTGGTGGTGGCTGACGGGTGCCAGTGTGTGCCGGTGCACACGCAAGGAGGCACACCAACGCTTCCTTACATGAATTATCATAATGCGTGAATTTCCCACTTTGTTTTACAGTAGGGTACTGCCCATGAGCAAACTCAAAGAAGAAACAGTTCTTTTAGAGATGCATATAATATTTGTCAAGTTTACCAGTCAGTTCCCCCTTTTGCACAACTGTATAAAAACACCTACATTCAGTCCTCAGGAATAAAAGTAGCTAGCCTGATTTATATCTAATGAAGTCTTCCATATATGACAAACCACAAAAAAAATCGATTTCTGCTTCCACACTTATTGTCCTCTGCACTGCAGTTGCGATAAAGCCATGGGTGACGGGCCCGTTTTTACACATTACTCCCATTGCGTTGTCTGTCCTTGGATGATGTTCTTTACATCCGTCATGCAGCCTAGCATGGCTAACGCCCTTCTGGCTAGCCTTGCACAGGTGCCAGCCCTAGGGCCCTGTCTCGCAGTCTCACTAGCTTGCTGGCACTGCCCCACAGGTGGAGCTGGCCCTATGGGACACAGCTGGCCAGGAGGACTACGACCGCCTGCGGCCGCTCTCCTACCCTGACACTGACGTCATCCTCATGTGCTTCTCCATCGACAGTCCTGACAGTTTAGGTAAGGATCTATCTCCATTACCATGGGCTTCAGTTAACCTAGGAAATTATTGTTAATACCTTGTGGAATTATTTGAATGACGATAGTACCAATGATTCATTTCTGTATGGGGGGGGGGGGGGGGCCCGACCCCTCTAGACACTTTTTAATATGACAGTCAACCACCAAGTATTTGTAATCCTGAGTCAAGGCTTGTGTGTCTGTGTAAAGCTGAGATGTTACATACCGACTAGCACATTCTTATGCTCCACATTTGGCTCTGCTGTGTGTCTATTGCTCGTGACCGTGGTCATTGATCAAACATGGCAGAGAACATCCCGGAGAAGTGGACCCCCGAGGTGAAGCACTTCTGCCCCAATGTCCCCATTATTCTGGTGGGCAACAAGAAGGACTTGAGAAATGACGAGCACACGAGGAGGGAACTGGCCAAGATGAAGCAGGTATGCTCTACTTTGCCCTCTGTTCTCTGTGGAAGGGCAGAACCAATGGTACATTCTAGTCTTGTGGTGAATAACTAGGTTGGTACCACATTCCTCATTCCATGTACCAAGCCGCTTCATCATCACAAGGCTAGAAGTAATAAAACCAGAAAACATTGCAAATAATAGTAACGATCCTAATGATCACTGGTTTGAATGAAGGTGCTTTTTCATATGTCAGAATGCTGGTTGTTTTTGCTTTTCCTGCAGTTGCCGTCTTTATAATGTACTAAAAAATATCCAAGGTCAAACACAAGATACTGTGGAGAATGAGTGTTCCGTTTAAGAAGACAAATTTTACTGTTTTGCTGAAAGTGTTGCATTTCTGAGAACGGTTCCGATGCGGTATGTCTCTAGCATTTAACCACTTAGGATCTGCAGCACACTGTGGAGCTTCCAGCCCACTGACAGCTCAGTTCACGCTGACTTCCTGAAACTGAGCAGCTCGTCTTGCATAGTGTATGTGTGTAAGCAGTAGCCTGGAAAATCGGGGGTGGTCCTGGTTCTACTTTATTTGCTTAGTATATAATATTCAGCGGTAGATAGTGTCCCACCCACTAGGGGTATTCGGTATGCCCTGGGGGTGGGGAGGACCTGGCGGATCCACTTGATAGGGGGCAACTTTCTGCAGTGATTACTATAGATGGTAAATGTAGCACAAACACCAATCCTAGTTAAAAAGAAGGGCATTATGTGCCCCCCACCTCCCTGGGAAGTGAGCAGTGACTGAATGTAGTCTGGTAGTCTAACACGGGTGTCTTTGTCCACCCAGGAGCCTGTCAAGCCTGACGAGGGCCGGGACATGGCTAACCGCATAAGCGCCTTTGGCTACCTGGAGTGTTCGGCCAAGACTAAAGACGGAGTCCGCGAGGTGTTCGAGATGGCCACCAGGGCGGCGCTACAAGTGCGCAAGCGCAAGAAGAGAAGTGGCTGTTTATTGTTGTGAAGTTTGTGGGGTCTGGAAGGTTGAGGGTTGTTGGGGGGGTGGCCAAACATTAATAAATCACCAGGCGGAGGGTCCCCAAGTAACATCTGCCTCATGTTTCTCACAAGCAAAAATGACAGAAGAAAAAACAAATACTGAAAACAAGGCAAACGGGGCAGATCCATCGCTTGGATATTTTGTATTTACTTTTCCTTTTCTCACCTGGTAGCTTTCTCCCATTCGGTTTGTTTCTGCAGCTTATCATCCTGATCAAGTGAGGAAATGGATAGTATGTATCTGTCTGTCTGCATGCATGTTTATGTGCACATGCATGTCTCTTCAGCTCACCCACAAGTTAGCAGCACATTGATTTGTGAGCTTTGCTTGATGTCATATAAATAATAGGGTGGAGGATTGCGCTAGCTCCCTCGTCGAAAGGGTGAAGTGGATGGTGTGATGATCAAACGGGAGCCATGAGTTGGTCTGACAGAATCCAGCTTTGCCCAGTACCTTCCAGCCTTAACATTTTACATTTGAAGTGACATGTGCAGATTAAACCCGTCAACTGATTCTTGCCCCTCCCCCGCAACCACCCCCCAAGCTGTCACGGAGGTGTAGGAAGCTGCGGAGAAGCTGCCAGTCTCCTGTCACAGCCTACGTCAGTGTAGTCAAATGGGCACTTTAGCCTTCCCACTTGTCAACATGAGGAAACTGGGCCTTTTTTGAACAGAGGGTGTTCGGATCACAAGCTGCAATGCTATTAGACTGCATTTCCCAACCCAGTGTACAGGGACCTCCAGATAATCTACATTTTTGCAAAAACATGGACTATCTGGGGCTCCCTGCGGGCCAGGTTGGGAAAGGCTGCTGTAAGATGTTGCCATATGTTCATATAAGACTGTCCATGAGGGAAAAGACCGTAGCCCAGCCATCCATCTTTAGCCACCTATCATTCAGATTCTCTGTGGAGCAATTTCGTTTTGTCAAACATAATCACAATGCAAGGAAAGATGGGTGAAATGTAAGGTAAATAACTGGTAGAAATCTGAACCTTTAAAATAAATAAATTTGTAGGAAGAAAGTGGATCTGAGAGTGCCAAGATGTTCCGGGATGTTCCACCAGCAATGCAGGCCAGAAAACACGGAGTAGTTTTTCCAGGTCTGCAGCCGGACTTAATGGTTTACGAGCTGGACTTATGAATAGATGACTGGGAATTCAGGTACCAAGAATTTTGCTGTTGTTAGAAAGCTGCCTAAATTGTTTCTCATGTATAAACTGAAATGTTACACCTGCACGTCACTATTTGGATAAGACTTTGCTTTACAGCTATGATGTATAATCATGATGATGAATGTAGGGCCTTTAGCTCTTCTTTCCTTCTGGCTTCTGGTTTGATGGACTTTCTTGCCTCGCAGACTTTCTGTATAGGGTTTCTGGGTCATTAAATGACTGGGTGATCAAGGGGAGGGTTTTTCTTTATGCCTCAATTTTACCCCATAAACCCCCACAGCACTGCTGTAATGCCTTGAGTTGACTATGGAAAATTAAATCTATGAGTGTAAGCTGGGCATCACCTGTTTGAAATCAACATATCATAACTTTAATGGAGCTCTCCTGCTCAGCACTTCACCCCAGCTGGACAAAGGCCAGTCAAGCGTTTTATTTTTGTCAGTAAGATAGCCATAATTGTCTGTGACCTGTTTGCCTTATCTTTTTGATATGACAGATTGAATTTATGTAAGTGTTGAATGCTTGCTAGTGTTTGACATCCTTGACATGCTAGTGCTGCTTGCATTAGGCTTCAGTCCTTAAGGTAAGGAGGCCTGAGAAATTCCAGTGTTTACTGACTGAGCTGATCATGGTAGCATGGCACCTGTAACACCTACTTGGACTTTTATCCTGTTCTTTCAAAGTGTGCCATTCAAATGCTAAGCTGTGTATGGTTTTGTTCTCAAAGCTCACATGGCAGGAATTATAAAGTGATTATACAGTTGGATTTTGCTTCATAGGGTTACTAGTTGCCACTGACTTGCAGAGTGGGTTTCCCAATTACTCACTCAGACTAAGGAACACTTGCTCATCTATACCAAGTTGGGTCTCCCTAAGCATGTTAAATGTGTATACGCACAACCTTAGGAGCTATGCTGTGAGCTACAACTAATTTCACCGTGCTTTACAGCTGGCAGTGACTTAAGACCATTCAGTATGGGCCCTCCGACATTTATTTTTCTTACATTCCTCCAGTTGATCGTAATGCTGACCTCAAACAGCAGCACTAGATAGCAAAAGATCGGTTAACTCAGACGCACTCATCTGAAGTGTCACTCATCTGATAACGGTGTGTTTGTTCAAGCGGAGGCTTAAGTGCAGGGAACAACTTGCTTAATGATGCTTCAGACCAAACTCAGAAATTTATTCGATGAAAGGACATGGATATGAGTTAAATGTGTAGAGTGCAAAGGTCAGAATGTGCTGTATAGACCTAGATCTAGGGGATGCTAGAACCACAGTGTTCGTCCAATAGGCTTTTGTGTGATGTGGTTTTCAGCAGATCCCTATAAAGGAAATAAAAAATCTTATTTAAATATCAGCTTATATGGAGAACACTGCCCCCTAGAGTCTGTAAGTAAGAGGGGATCAGGGTGCAGCAGCCTTATATACAGCATATTGCATTGTAGACTGAACAAACTTGAATATTTTTAGTTTCTCAAAGAACAGTGTAGCCTAGAAACTCAAAGGAAAGGTGAAAAGACCTGACATGGAAAAATAATAAATATTTCCGGCTGATGACATTGCCATTATATATATATATATATATATATATACACACACACACACACACACACACAACACAACCATTTATGAGGACTTCATTGTTGGCCAAAGGAGTACAGTCATCTGTCCTTTTTAAAGGTCAAAGTTCTGCAGGGATTCTAGGGATTAAAGTATGGGGCCATCTGTAATGGATTTCAGAGCGGACACACAGAACGAAGACCCTCTGAATCCAGCACAGAATTGAAGACCACCCGATGGCCTTTGTACTAGTGGAGCATGTGCTGTACTGAGTAAAGTGTTTGTGAGAACGTCATATGTGTCTAAGATTAAGCATCAATACATATTGAGATTTCTATATAAATATATACATACATATGACTTTATCCTTTTGTTTGCATGGGTCTGTACCTGACCTCCCTTTGCTACTGTATTTGTCTTTTGGGACAACTTTGGTATGTTGGATTTTGTTTTCCTCACTTATTTGTTTTCCTTAATTTTCCAAGATCAATTAAAAGTGCTAAAATTATCCAGATTTGTATAAATGCTGATTGTCAATGCTTTGTAAACAAACCTAGTGTTGTAGCGAATGTTCAAATAAAGTGAACGACATCACACTTTTTAATGGCATCTATAAACCATGCTTTTTACATTGTGATGCTTCAATTTACCTGTGTTTGAATCTTTAAAAGCTGGAAAGTGAATGTTGACTTCTGCTGCCTGTTTATAACAAAATATTTAGAACATAAGAACTATACAAACGAGAGGAGGCCATTCGGCCCATCAAGCTCGCTCGGGGAGAACTTAACATAGTTCAGAGTTGTTAAAATCTTATCTAGCTCTGATTTAAAGGAACCTAAGGATTCAGCTTGCACTACGTTATCAG
>JAODKM010000099.1:8531723-8546580 GCA_026780845.1 Petrocephalus sullivani | reverse complement strand
AACGAGACCCTTTAACCACAAACCCACACTTCACCTTCTTTTTTGTGACTTTTTTCAACACCCCCCCCCCCCCCCCCCCCCCCACCAACAGTAGAGTCACAATGTTTCTGAATATGATCAAGGATCAGGTGTCCTAGTTATAACTCAGTGTCGCACTGCTGTTATCCAAAAAGCACGTCAAAGCATCTCTTCCCAGTTATAACTTTATTATTAATCTCCCATGTGAAACTAGAGACATTCATATATGCATTATTCTGACAGGGTGTTTCAGCTTTAACTAATTACATATGGTGTCACTTTTTTTGCGCTTTTCATAGACTGGTGATTCCCCACCTCTTACCACACAAATGGGAGTATTTCACTAGTCCAAATTATTCTCGTCATTTCCCACTGTAGTTCAATTGAAGTATAACTAATAAGTACAATAGTAGCTAATTTCTTCTTATACTACGCTAAACAACATTACATAATCCATGTGTTAGAACACAAAAGTTTATCTTTCGGAATATTAGAACAGATGCCATTTTCTCATAGAAATGAGATAGAAAGCATAATTCTGTTCAGTAACTCACCTGTTTCCTATATGGTGCGATGATACCGATCTCCTTGGGTGACAGGGCCTGCGAGCTCTTCCTGCGCTGAGTCTGAAACAGCTTCTTCAGGTAGTCGACAATGATCTCGGCCTCATTCACGTTGAAGAAAGACGGGCTGTTTTTCTCTCTCTGCTCTTTCCCTATTACTCCATGAAATATGACAGGAAACCCCTAAACAAGTCACAAAGGGGAAGGTGAAATTAAACAGCCCACGTCTGTTTAAATACGACCCCCCAGATGTTTGTGATTTCCAAGCTGGTATCGCCATGTTCTTTGCTCATCGGGTGCTACAGTGGGAAACGGTACAAAAGTGCCCGCTAGAAAAACAGCACCACTGGTAGATTCCATGTAGCCAATAGTTAAAATTAATATGTTCCTTTATACAGCAGCAAGCTGAAATATGCTTCATTTTGCACTCTACACCACAGAGGGGCTTCCTAGCTCAGACTGGTTATATTTCTACTGGACCAAACAACCTGCACCAAGAAAAAGTGACTTAACTAACACCTCGAGTTGGGCTCACAAACCGATTTAACCAACATGCAACAAACAAGTATGAAAACTGCCAAGACTACAAAAGCTGCAGAAGACCCTGACCTACATGAATACAGGTGTGCTTACCAGCACAATCATTTATTAACTCAACCCAGAAATACAGAGAAAAACTGAACTGATCCAAGATACATATCTGTGGAAGGAAAAATCAAGTCCTATGCAGGAACTATTGTTAAACTACATGTTTTTACAGCAGTCCAGAGAGCCAGGAGGCACAATTGCAACAAATGTAATTACAGACAGGCATACAAGCTAAAGTCCAGCCAGTGGGATCCCAAGCTGACACTGCAGGGGAGTTCTGATCCGTCTTGAACATGGATTCCACCTCCAGTAGAAACTCGACAGATTAATGACTCAAGGTGGCACTTTCCAGGGTAGCATGAACATTTTTAAAGCCTGTACCCACAGCAGTTAGAATAAAAAAAAACCAGACAAAGGTCTTAGGCATTCAAAGGACATGATGTTTAAATGATTTTTTCGTTGGTGTAAAACTATGATATCATGTCTGTATAAGTTTGTCAGCATATCCATTTCAAAACCTCTCAAAGTCCACTACACCTATGTATTATTTGACTCAACCACTAGCACAGCTGGTATGGCTGATCCATGAGGAGAGGTTTGGGAACCGAGGCCACGTTCTTCTAGCCATCTAACATGATACTGGTTACTTTCTAAAGAACAGAACAAATTCCTTTTGGTTTTATTGTGTTAAGCCTCTCTCAGGCAACACAGAGGACACGTTTGCTTTTTTCCCCTCATAACATCCATTTTGTTTCAGTATGGCCCCAACCAGCCAAAATAGGACACAATGACCTACTTAAAAATACAAATATATAACTATATAACAAATTGTGATGAATTACCTGACCTCTACAGAACAGACAGAGAGAGACAGAGAAAATATGTGGTTTAAAAGGAAGATAGCTGGTGCACCAACAATCCCCTACTCTTAGAAAATGTGTAACTCCTTAAATATTACCAGAAAAGTGCTGTTAGTTTAAATATGATTATGATACAATTTCCTTGGGCGTAAGACAGCAGCTATCTTAGTGTTTTGAAGGACTCTTTGATTTAAACATTTAAAACCATTGGGGTAAGTGACAGACTACTTATCTTTTGACTAACCTATATGTGAGAACGGTGAAATAAATTCAAGATTCTAGGCCATCTGCAGCCCTGTACTGGATAAGGAATTAGAATGATGATGGATTGGTTAATTGATTGATTAATACCAAAAACATGTATGATGTTTTCATCATCACAAGCTCACTTTGTCTCAAAAATATGTACTGCACTGCTTACCTTTTTAGGAAGGTGCTCCCAGTCGCAATAGGAATTGCGGAGAATGTCATTGGCACGCACCTGCAGCTCACCATCATAAAAGAGCTCATTTGGGATCTTCAGGATGGCTGGATGGGACCTGGGGCAAAGAGACGTCAATGAGAACAAGTGGAGGCACCTGGGAGTCCTGCTGCAGCAGATGTTAACGGGGGTATCCATGGAGACACTGCCAAGGGCTTTATATGGTCATGGGAAAAATCTGAGGTGGAAAGTTCAGGTCCAAAAAGTACAAATTTAGACCAAGACATTTCAACCAACAAATTAAATATAAAGAGTCACAGAGTTCTCATCTAATTGGTTGAAATAAAACCTTGGTCTGGATTTGTACTTTCTGGAACTGAACTTTCTGCCCCTGGGAAAAAGAGTGGTATAAATTAAGGGGAAGGGGAAATAACTTTCAAAGTACCTGTAGTTCTTCAGCAGCTTAGTGACATAGCGTTTATCAAACTTCATTTCAGAAGTCATGTATGGTTGATTCCTTGACATCAGTCTTTCCAGCAGAGACAGGCCTATGACAAATGAATGAACCAAAACAATATTTACACTAATTAAGCCAAAGGAAAGAGGAATGTGCAGACATAAATGAAACATTGTTATTGATGGAATTCACATTGTCACTCAGTCTTGTCATTAGTGACTTTGGGGGGTGCACTTGAATATGATGTGAATGAAGTGGTCAACAATGCCCCGACAGTTCAGCTGCCAGGGTTGGCCCTTGTGTAAATGGAAATTTACTGACTCAGCTCACTGTTCCAGTAGAGACATATTGTTTTCCCACGGAAACACACAGCCACTCAGCTTCTAACAGACAGCTTTGAAAATGACCCACCGTGTACATTGCTAACAAGACTGGAAACCCAGTTTTCAGGCTCAGGGAGCAACCCACGGATCTGTCTCTCTTCAAGTGCACTGTAGTCATGTCATGAATACTTCAAGGAGGACAGTGTTCACGTTGTTCTCACCTAATCCATACTCCTTAGCCAGTGGGGACATTATAACGGGTCCCAGCTGCTTGGGGTCCCCTGCCAGGACCACCTGCCCAGTCTCTGCCTTAAGGAGTCCTGGAAAAAAAATGTTAAAGAGGTCATCAAACCAGATTAGCACCAACAATGCATGTTTCATCACAGACATGACAGCAGAAGTTACTATGGCATTCATGTCAAACGCCAGTGATCATGTGAAATTGCTGCAACATCATTTTCCAAAGTGAAAACACTCTAAACCAAGGACATTTACATTTAACAGCATTGTTTTACCTAATGCAGTTTCAAAGGACCACAGATAATGAGCTACACGTCACATTGGGTAAATTCTTGTGCCGAGCAAGACAAATCGCGATTTGGAGACACCAGTTATCACATGCCTTTGATCTGTGGGAGCAAATGCAAGTACCCAGAGGAAATCTCTGCCGAAATTGGCCGGATACACACATAGATGGCAAAGGCAAGAATTCTCCAGTTCATAATTTTCACAAGTAATGTTAACTGACAGGAATGACATATTTAAAATAATAAAAAATTAAATTAAAAAGTGTGTTACATGATGATTATGATTTGCTTTTACAGAGTCACAAACTATAGTACAAACTACTATAACTGTGATGGTCTTAATGCAGTGATGCCACAGCAAGTATCTGGAAGGCACAGAAAACGACCTAAAGTTCACGATATTCTAATGGTAGCAGTTTTATGTCTTATTTTATAATCCACAGGCTCAGCTCATGCTGGGTAAAAAAAAATCATACAGGCAAATCCATAGTAAACAATCTGAACCACAATTTGCTGTGAATTACAATACAATCAATAAATAACTGGCAAGTGATCTTTCAGCAGGGACAGCATGCCTGGCTTATTACAAGAACTCCAGTCTGAATAATAAATGTAACTGATGAACCTAATCAAAGAAAACAGAGCAATGTTGTATATCTTTATGTTACAGAAAATGTACTAGGATTCACTAATATTAATCAAAATCCCTTGGGGATGGGGTGGGCTTGGGCAGCCTATGTTACCAAATGCTGACCAACACTGCGGTGGGAATGATTTAAATAGACATTTCTATCGGCCATCACTCCGTGTCACTAACTCATCATTGTGTTGACATTGTGCTCTCACAAACACAAATCAAAATCAGACCTCATAAAACTAAAAAGAAACAAAAAAGCTACGTTTTTATTATTACTCGACCTTTCCTTTCTTTCTGGAAAGAGCCACAGCACAACAGCTTCTCTTACTTCAAATGATTCAAATAAAATATTGAACAAAGCTTCAGATCATGCAAAGGCTTTGAAACAGCAGTCACCAGCTTCACACCAGTATATGGAGTCCTTGCATCGGTGGGTGCTCTCAGTCCTAAATGGGGAACTTAATGAAGACCGTCTGTAGAGGTTTATGGATTTTTTTATTTTTATTTCACATGATACCTTATAGTTACTCAATTTTGTTAAATAGTAAATATGGTGGCCTTCCCACAAAACACATCACCAACTCCAGGAACGTTTCCAGAACCTATTGCATGTATGCTAATGTTATGATAATGTTTGAACTCTGATAAGAAAAAGAATCAGTACACATTTATCAAGCTGCTTCTAATAAAAGAGAAAGTGATAGTCATGATTATTTGGAATCATGAATCTTCCACACAAGCTAGATCCTCAGGTTATTGTGCCCAGTTTCTCAATAATAACTGCTGTGTTCGTCTTGTGAATGTCTGTCTTTCGCTTCTCTTCTTAGGCCAAAATTGTACACTTCTGCTGTAGTTCAATTCAAGTATTATTTATAATAATCGGTACCCTAACTTTCTATCTATTATCTGGCACTTTACTAACAAAGTAAAAAAGTCTCGCATGTATATCTGACAAAAGAAAAAACATTACAACATCAATGAATACATGTATTAAATCTTCCTCAACCTTAACCACTAGAGGACACTCAACAATGATCCATAACTCAACAGTGACCTCTTCTGGACATAGTGGATGACTTTTAGACTAACACAACTTAAAGTTTACTGCTCATTCGCTTTCAAAAATCCCAGTATGGGTTCTACACAAATTCATGAATCAATGCATTTCCTGTAACTGCTTAAATTAAGGTCAAATGACTGGGACTCGGACTCAAGGGCAAAAAAACCTGATCGGGACATCCCTAGTACTCATGAAACATACATTCACTCACACAAATTCAGGGTGATGAGGACGTATCAGTTCACATGCACAGCATTTGCTTTAGGAGGAATCATTAAAAGAAGGCCTATGAATGCTGTATTAGATGACTCTGAAAATGAAATTGAATTGATATCCAGAAAGTAAATGGTTCAAACACTTATTGAATTGGTTTAAGCTACTTAAATCAGGTTTGATCTTAAGCTAGTAGGATTTGGTAATGCAGGTTCAAGATTAGTTTTATAAAACAACTGTAATGCATATTGTCTTAGACACAGGTTCTCAGCTGCTTTTTATAATCATTCAAGAAACCGAGGGATAATTCTCAATTAACAAGCACAAAATGATTTGCCATATACATCTTCTAACCATTTATCCTGGTCAGGGTTGTGAGAAGATGGTTCACTTAAAACATGTATTGTTTTACAGCGTTCAGTGAAACTGATGCAACACAGAACTTCCCAGCAGTCAATGTTAATCTTTGAATAGACATCCTCCTATAAAAAACTACTGATGTTTGTCGCTGTGCCGCGCTTACCTGCTATGGCAATGACGCTCTCCGGTTCGGTGGCATGACCAGCCTCATCCACAAAAATGTGGGTGAAGTGGGCTTGCGGAAAGCCTCCAGTCACTAATCTGTGGGGATCAACTATTAGCGGGACGAATCGGAGAAACTTGGCAGATGTCGGGCAGGTAACTTACAAAAGGTCTCCACATGCTAGACGCGTGTCTTGAAATCTTGCCGTGAAACACTATAACTACTACTGGGGTCAAGCTGAACTCCATACATTCTAAGTGTTTGTTTCTTTTGTAATATAAATTAGCGACATGCAATTGAGAATGCAAGGTAAGCCAGTGTCTGGAGCAACTGGTATTAAGAGCCTTGCTCAAGGGCCCAACACTGACAGCATTCACCAGATTTCAAGTGCCGACCACAGCATCCTAACTGGCTGAGATCCATGACTCCAAAATAAAAAAATAATGGAATATGTTTGTGTCCTTACAATAAAGTGCAAAGTTCAGATTAGTATAATTAGTTAAATTTTTTTGCTAATATAAGCATCAAATTATCATTTCTTTAGTGCCTCAATTGAGGGTGGAGGAGAAGCTTCCCTTTTGGGATAGGAATCTGTTAGTTTTATTTAAGAAATTTGCTCTTTAAGCAATACTCCAGTACTTCCCCAGGGAGTGAAACGTATCTCTGACGCAGCCACCACCCTTACCGTCCAGCAGTGTATAATGTGGTGACCAGGACACTGTACTTCATAAGTTCTGTCTTGGAAGGGTACACATATCTATCATTTTCCAAGTTGCAACAGGCCTGTTTGATACAAGACATACACATACAGTACAAAAGAAACACATGGGTTCAAATGACATACTTTCATCCAACCATCTCAAATGATCACTTAACCGGTGCCAAATTGTGGCAACAGCACAGGGCAGTTGTCAGGGAACATCGTGAACAGGATACCAGTCCATCAAAGGACACACGCTGACACACTATTTGCAAGTTATAAATACCACGGAACAAGTTAATGGTGTCATGTAAGGGTGAGTCAGGTGAGTGTTTTTGTATCAGTCTCCATCTGCTTTGCATTCCTGAAAAACTTATAACTTGAAGATGTTGTGTTCAGTTTTATTTTTCAGCGTGATCTAGTGGAGAAATGCCTGTGTTCTGAGAAGCAAATCGTAAAATAGCGAAATATATTTTATTATATTAAATATTAAATATAATATATATATATATGTATATATAATAAATATATATATATAAAAATATATTAATCTAATAAAATATCAGTGAAACAATTCTTATAGAGCTAAGTACACAGTTATAATCAATAAAACACGTTGCTATGAAGCTGAATAGAGTAATAAAAACATGCCAGTTATAAAATGATTTAACACACCTTTTAAAAAACATTCTTAAATGTATTTTATTGATGTAAAAGTTTGCTGCTGTGGTAAGGGTGAACTTGCCATGACATACCATGAAACCGCAGGAACTTTCGAAAACACCGTTACACAATTTTCTGGTCACACCGCCCAGCAAAATTTCCTTTTTTTCAGACAGCAATTAATAGAGTCTGGGCTGTAAGCTATGCCTCGTTTGAGCCTTACCAGTAGCGTGCTGGGTATGCTTTTCGGGTCCACGCTGCTGGCATACAGGCGGTACACACTGCGGTGTCCCATGCCATTCAGAAGGCGCTCACAGAGCAAGTCTGCAGCACTGTTGCTGGGAGCAGTGGCGAGAATGTGTGCTGACTGCTTTGTCCCCACCTGAGATGGCCAAACAAAAATATACACATGAAACAATATGCATACATACAGCAAAATGTTATTCACCAGTGCTTAACTGCTATTATTTGCATTGTGAAAGGTTATTAATTGTTATTGTTGACACACCACAGCATTTAACCCATGTGACATCGTGACAGCAGGGGGCAGCTATGTGAGCGCCCGGGGAGCAGTGCTTAGGGACAGTACCTTGCTAAGGGTACCTCAGAGGTACTTGCGGGTCGGGGACTCGAACCAGGGATCTTTCGATCAGACAGTCGCGTCCCTAACCATTAACCGACACCAACTAACAACAACTAAAAAACACCTGCCCCAGGCAGGAGGCGGTACAGTGTATAGTCTCATAGTGCCATTCAAGGTCACGGGGGTCTTTAGCCTATACCGGAAGCTACAGGCACAAGGCAGGGAATAACCCAGGATAGGAGCCAACCCAACGTGGACTCATAGTAATTTGTCAAACATAAATATTAAATATTCAAACATGATACACTGATGGTAGAACAGTAAATAAAAAGGTGGTAAACCTGTTTGATGGCTTCTACTAGGGTAACTGTCTTGCCGGTTCCAGGAGGCCCGAAGACCAGGTAGGGTGCCGGCCGGGACGCCTCGCACACAATGTGCTGGACTGCAGAATACTGTTCTTCATTCGCCTCTAAATTTTTGTCAAACAATCTGCAGGGGCACCAAGAGAAACATGTTGATTATGTTTCTAATATGGTTGCAAGTACTGTAGCAGCTCTTCATCAAAAACCCACAATGCCCTTCTCTAAGGACAAGCTGCCAATGCAGTTTGGCTTGTTGCTTTTGCTCCATCACATTTCTGTACATCAACTGACTAATAAAATTCTAGATATATATAACAGCAGTGATACCGTAAAAAAACCTGCTCAAATGAACACGTACCGTTTCTGTGTGCCATTATCATTTGCCACTAGCTAACTGTAATCGTAATTTGTATAATACTTTTTAATTAACAAATATACAATATACTCATTGATAGTTTATTCATATGGGTGTTAAAGCCACATGAATCTTGTGGTGGAAAAAATATTAGATCTCGACAGGTTAACAGTGAAACAACAGGCTTGATGAGAGTCAGTTGGCTGTGATTCCCTACCCTTGCAATTTGTCTCTGAGGACATTTAAACTGTGAGGAGAGAACAGTCCTGAAGGTAAAACATCTCCAAGCCTCAGTGTACCACCCCCAGATGGATGGGCTGGTTGAGCGCTTTAACTAGATGCTGCAGTGCATGTTGAAGTGGGTGGTTGCCAAGGATGGCCGGGACTGTCCTATAGGGCTCAACAATTTGGGGAAAATATCTAATCACAATTTTCTCACAGATATTGAGATTGCAATTTGATTTCTAACTGAGTCAAGCTTCAGTTCGTTATTCAGTGTGTAAGCACATAAGATTATAATTCTAATGCAAGGATGAGAACTTAAATATGTGAATTGCTTCCTACTTTTTTTTAACCCTTGAGTACATATCTCATGTCTTGAGTAATCCAGCATATACATATCTAAAAATCAGGCCATGAGTAATGGTAACTACAAAGTTTTATTGAACACCTTATTCCTGAACACTAAGAACAGTTTCTAAAGTAACTGAACTTTTTACATTGTTGTTTGATGGCGATAACCGTATGATTCAGGGCGGACGCTGTTCCCTGATTATGCCATATACATCATGCGCAACTATTTATTATAAATTTAAGGCAAAATTACTTAATTGTTTTATGGTAATTTATTTTGTAAAAAGTGCCGGGTCGGTAGCAACCAGAACCTGGTAAAGTGATTGTATTATTACATACTCATTTAAGCTTTTTACCCTTAATAAAGTAATAGTGTTTCCTGAAAGTCCCATGTACACAAGAGTTAAATTAGCAGAGAACAACTCTTATCACATGTGACTGTTAAATCAGGGTTACAAGCGCACAACTTTGCTGCACGGGTGTACAAAACTAATATACAAGTGTGCAAATCTTTTCACGAGTGTACAAAACTGTAAAGTATGCAAATCTATTTTACACAGCCACAAACTTCTGTCATAATAATCACTCCATAAATAATAGGACCTTTCTGTAAAAAAACACTGAATATGAAATGGGCAGGTTATTCATTTCTAGCTGTGCAGCAGAATCAGCATTTTTTTTTGCACCGTGAATGTAAGTTTTCCCTCGGCTTCACGTGTTTGTGGACATATACACAGTTGCCTTTGGCCACTTCTGATTGGTGAACATGACTGGCATGTGATGAGCATGGCACTTCTGATAATACTCCTAATAAAATAGTATTGTATCAGAGTGCTAACCACAACAAAGATTCTATGTGAATAATGACAACAGGGCTTAGATTTAGTTTAATGACCATCTCCGCACAGATGCATTTCAGCGTGATGGCTTCTTCAGTGCACACTGAGAATGGCTGACAAGGAAGACAACATGAATTTGCATAACTATTCTCACGACAGTTTTAAACACTTGGTCAGACGTGCTATATAATGCATATCCTGAATCGCAGCCTTTGCAATTTGCTTATCGCATTGTTTCCAATCGCAATTTTGATTTGAAATCAATGAATTGTTCAGCCCTGCTGCCCTATGTACTATTTGGTGTAAGGAAGTTACCGCAGTTCCTCCCAGAGGCAGGAGCTCCGGGAGCATGTGGGGTGACAGAGAGGTGTTCTCTACCACCCCGAGTCGCGTGGACATCGTGAAACATCACATTATGACCCCTCCCAGGAGTCCAACAGCAGCCTTGTCCCATCCTAGAGGCCCAGAATATGTGCTAGCTAGGGGTGATTGAAGAGTCCCAGAACCCCTGGTTCAGCACAGTAGTGATGGTCCTGAAACCTGATGGGTCCCTACGGTTCTTCAACGACTTCCGGCGAATGAACGAGGTGGCCAAGTTCAACAACTACCCTCTTCCATAGATTGACGAGTTTGTGGGACACCTCGGTAAGGCACAATACCCCTCAATACCCTGGACCTCACAAAAGGGTATTAGCAAATGCCATTTACCCCGGAGGCCAAGAATACAACTGCCTTTAGCACCCCTGGAGGCCATTGGCAGTATATGATTCTTCCCTTGGAGTTTAACGCAGGGGCCTGTCTTGGTGACGTGGTAGTGCATACTGACAGCTGGGAGGAACACCTCATTTGCCTTGAGAAGATCCTGGAAGCCATCCAAATGGATGCCAACTCAGCCTGACGGAGATCCACTGTCTGAGGTACTTTATTGGATGGGGTCCACTTACACACCAGGAAACTAGTTACCCCTGCCCAACTACCAAGACCCAGGTACGGGCTTTCCTAGGGCTGGCAGGGTACTACCCGGAATTTGTCCCCAACTTCGTCATTTGGGACAACCAGTTGCAGTGGTTCTATGTCTTCCTGAAAGTGGCCTTGGTGTTCAACCTAATGCTAAGGGCTCAAAATTTTAGGCGGCTGTTCTGCTTGCACATGGACAGAGGTAGCCTTAGGAGCAGTGTTTTCGCAAGACATTGAAGGAGAAGAGCACTCCATTCTGTATCTGTCTGGGAAATTGAGCCGCACGGAAAAGAACAATGCTTTCATTAAACCTGAGTCCCTGGCCATGAACTGGACTATGAAGTAGCTCCAGTACTACTATGAGGGGAGGCCCTTCATGCTTATCATGGACCACACCCACCTGTAGTGGATGGCCCAGGCTAAGAACACACATGTCATGCGGTGGATCTTAGCCCTGTAGGATTACTCATTCTGGGTTCTGCCCCAGGCTGAAAGAAGGCATGGGGATGCTGATAAGCTGTCCCTTTACTCCCTTTTCTTTGCAGGCCCTCCAGCCTGCCCTGCCCCCATAGCCGGCTGCCGGTGGTCCTGTTGCCTCTGCCCGGGTCTCATGCGTGGTAGCGTGGCACTTGGGGGAAGGGAGGGCGATCTCATACTGTCCACTGCTACCTCCGAGTGGCACCACCCCTCGAACCTCTGCAGCTAGAAGCATGCAGGCCAGCCAGACGCGTCAGCTGGCCGTAATTCCCTCCCCTTGCAATTAGCTCTGAGGACATTAAAAACACGAAGAGGGAGCAGGGAAAGCAGGTGGGTCAGAGCTAACCTTTCCTGATCAGAAAACCGATCAGAAGCGCGCTGCTTCCTCTTTCCAGGTTCGTCGAGCAGACAATCCAGCCCCATCGTGAAGCAGCCGCTGGCGGACTGAGACACCCCGAAGGCTCCTACGGCCACACCCCTTGGCAGCGTACAGGCCATAGTTCTGTCTTGCTCCATTTTTCTTTTGTGGCAGAGGTCCTGCCTTCACGTTTCCCTTCCTGGCAGTGGTTACACAGCCAATTGTGTTGTGCCCCACGCAGCTGCAGTCTCTGAATTCTGCTTGCACCCCAACAGGAGTCACACCTTTCTCCCAGAGTGAACTCCTTTGCAAAATGATTAAAGGTTATATATGCATGACACATGCCATAACCATATTTTTTTACTGGTTTGAAATGATTTCACCTTTTTTACCATGGCTTGTTCCCTTTAGCAAATAAATTGCATCCTTCAGCCAATATGATACTGGCTCCCCAGCTATTTCGGTACTTCCTAAAGTCAACAAAGCCTCCAGACCACCTGCAATGCCATCTCAAAATGGGTCTTGTCCTTTTGTTGACCTTATTCTCTTCTCTTTTCCATACTATGTTAAGCAGACTTGAGCAGATTATTTAGCAATCTCACTGGTTTTTCAACATTAATGCAAAAGTACCCCAACATGTTTTTATCAACGTAATCTCTTCATATCTCGTATATCAACTTTACATGAATCAAATTAATAAACTTCACAATGTGTATGTACATTTTGATTAGTTATCACATGCATATCAAGAGTATATCACTCTCATGCCTTCCTTCAAATTTGTCTTCCATAATCTTAAGCACAGAAGGTAAGACCACACTGTCCACCAGAGTACATTCAGCGTCACACCCACACAAACACACACTACTACTATTATTACTGTTATTAAGTCACCAAAACATCATGTCCATGTCCATATCAGAAGTACCCAGGGACAAATACAGACACAGGGAGAACATGCAGCTCCACATACCCACATCAGGAGCTACACTAAATCCCATGATACCAGAGGAGCGATGCCTCTTCAATCAATAATAATGCCGACAGCAGTTCTTCTCACTTAATTCAGACTTCCACTAATTTATTGATGTGGGCTGATCATGTCCTCCAGCTATTATGGAAAAGAGGGGAGGAGCTAACCTTAGGGTAGGGAGGTTCACTTTCTCTTGTGCTCGCCTTGTGGGGAAGAGTACCTCTTCCAAGTTGTCCTTCACTGCTAGCGCCACTGCACGGTGCTGCAGGCACAGGAGCAGGCGGTTGATGTTAAACTGCACGTTGAACTTCATGTTGCTGATGAAGCTCTGCAGCAGCCTGGGAACAGTCAGACAGATTCTAAATGCCTCACATGATCTGCAGTAGAGGCAATGACTAAAATGAACAAAGAGAATGACTGATAAATAGGTGACCAAAACTGACTACTGCAAGAATTAACAAGGTTTAGAGATCTAGGGAAGAGGTTTGCTCCGATGATCCTTCATGAAAAATTCATTAAACAGCCACTGATTGTACTGACCATAGGGACTTTTGTTACACAAAATTTACCTGGATAACATCTAGAGTAGAGCAGTTCAGACAGACTTGAAACGTTTAGCTCTTACTTCTCAGAGAATCCCAGGAGAACTTTATTAAGTGCCACTCCATGCACATAGCCCTTGTATCTGACAGACTGCTCCTTGTCTTCTGCTTTGAATGCCCAGACGCAATCCCCCCTCAGGACAGAGGGTCTTTTTTCAGCTACGCCTGGCACCTAGTTGAAATCCCAGTAAAACATCTCCTTAGGAGCTGACCATGTGGCAGCCTTATAAGATGCTTGAACTCCCCTCAACTACCTCCCCAGAATCAATATTTTAAGGTACCTTCAGATATCCAAACTCCCTACTGCTTGATTCATGATATTACGATTGTGTAGTGCTACTTCCTCCAATCTTGACCTTTTTTTCTTAATGTACCAATATTTAATAAGACATTCAAAGTCAAGAATTTAATTAAAAGGTCAGTTTGCGCTAAAAATGGGGAGATACCTTGCATTATAATGGCTGGTATAAGCATTAAGGCTGCTTTGTACTGCATTATAAAGGTATCTATAGTGCATTATAGATATAGCTTCATAGAGCATTCTTAATGCAAAATACACATGCCTATAATGTGTTATGCCTTTTTATGAATAATTATATAATTATTTATAAAATAATGTTTATAATGCTTGGTGATTGTGTTACAATGAATTACAGCTATACAGCTTCATGAAAATGGGCTTCATAGAAAGCGTTACCATATTACCTTGGAGAATGTAATAAGACAATTTCAATTAACTCACATCAAGAACAAGGAGATTTCTGTTTCTATCCCGGGTCATGGTTACATTTTCCATGTTGTAGTTCTTGATGTCTTTCTCCATCTGATGCTCCTCCAGGTAGAGCAGGAGCTGGAAACGCTTTGAATAGTTCTGGAAGCTGAGGGAACTCTCCAGAATTGCCCTTGAGAAATACGTAACATTATTATTTTGTTAGTTATATCAAAGCAGCAGCCTGAGACAAATTCCAGTCTCAATCTCCAGGCTTCGCATAAACATCAACATCTTAAAGGTGAACAGGTTGGCCTTCATACTGATAGGTTTGTAACTGGACAATGTTTCTTCGCGAATAGTGCAATGATGGCATTATACAGTGGTATGCAAAAGTTTGGGCACCCCTGATAATTTTCGTGATTTTTCTTTATAAATAATTGGTTGTTTGGATCAGCAATTTCACTGAAATATATCATATAGCAGACGAACACAGTGATATTTGAAAAGTGAAAT
>JAODKM010000099.1:8505697-8526344 GCA_026780845.1 Petrocephalus sullivani | reverse complement strand
CGCCGATCCTGCGCGCGGCCTCTCGCGAGGCGCGGCTCCGCCCGCGGAGAGACATTCCGCCTCAATCCCATCATTCTTCTGTTTATATTGTCGCCGAGTCAAACATGGCGGACGCCAGTAACGCCAACGGCCAGAATCTCGGATTCACCGAGAAATTAAAGACGTGGCTCTCCTGGTCGTGGACCTACATCTGGGCTCTTTGGTTCGCCATGGTTTTGGTCCTCATCTACGTGCTGCGGAGTCCGCTGAAGCTCCAGGAAACGCTGTCAACAGGTAACCGCGGACGGGGGGACTCCCGGGCTGGCGGGGCGCTGGGAAGTTACCGCCAGCCGGCTAGCTAATTAGCCTAAAAAACTACCACTGACAGTCCAGCTGATACCCCGGTACCCCCAGGACTGCTGCATTCTCAAAAGAAAGCCTGCACCCCAAAATGAATAATATAAAATCCCCACTAAGATGGTTTGTATTTAATAGTCAGCTACCAGTATGTAGCTGGCCATAAATGTTCAGCTAATTATTGCCAGTTACGCGATAATCTTGAGTAGTTATTATATTTAGAGGTCTTGTGCTTTTAAATATTAATAATAGGTGTTGTCGGATAAGTATACGTAGCTAGACGGTTATTTTCGGCTGCCGGGTTTGATTTGCATAGTTTGCCCTGGGAGCGGTTTTTGACGTCCGGAGTTTAACACTGTGGGATTGTTCAGCGCCTGCAGCCGCTGCGCAGCTGCGCAGGTGGCCTGCTTTACGCAAATGCCGCTGTCAGACACGTGATAATGACAAATGGCTCTGCTGCTGTGCGCAGGCTGGATTTTGCAGGTCTAATTTCAGCATATGATTTTAGCAATTGCATTAATTCTGACGAAGGCTCAGAAAAAGAAATCGTGATTGCATTGACTTTATTTATTCATTTACAGATTACATTTACGTAATGCAAGTTAATATGCTCAGGGAATGTGTCTTCTGATGCTGTGTACACACACATCTTGACTGTGTACTAATGAATCCAGCCAGGCTAAATAATTAAGCGCTCAGCAGGATACGTCCTGCCAATGTGGTCTGAAACTGCCACCTGGGAGTCTGATAGAGAAAAAGACATTAATATTTGCCTTTTTTTAAACAGCTCGATGCACAAATTAAGTATAATATGCAAATAATGAAGAACAGTTGTGAATATTTTCAGAAATAGCAGAATGGCCAAATTCATGCCAAGGTTATTCCAATAAGTACTCCAGCAGCATTTATGATTTGCAGATGGCTGTCCTTAGCTTAGGTTAGCTTGTATACCTTGGGAATAACTGAGGGATTAATGCAAGTTGCAAAGTGTGAAATGCTTGCAAAGAAAACTTTATTGCTGCTTACAGGAGTGGACCAGAGTATGGTTCTTGGGTTTGTGAAAAACTGAATGTTAAGGAAATGTTTGGTTGTAGTTATTGGTGCTAAATGTGGGGTGTAAGGTATAGGTTTCTTTTCTTTTTTCATAGCACAATTTTATCTTGAGGCCTTTAGTCATGGTTTAAAACTACCATGTACAATGAGTGATTATTAGATTAGATAAAGATGACCATGCCATCCAACATTGCACATTTCAGAAGCATTCATATTTAATTACATTTTGCATGTTGCTACACTTTCTGAGACTCTTAAACTCTCACCTTAAAGTACTTTATTTCACTAATCCACAAAACAACTCATTTAACTAGCCTTTTCCCCCACAGTCTGATGGTCATAAGTGAATGCTTAACAATGAAGGATAATGACTTTTGTATATCTTTAAAGCTTGATTGTAAATTGTAATTATGTGGAAAATTATTTCCTTTCTTTGAAGCTTCTGTCTTCCTGAACACACTGACGCCTAAATTTTATGTGGCACTCACTGGAACCTCATCGCTAATTTCTGGCCTCATTTTGGTGAGATATTTTGTATTTTGTGTTTGGTTGCTTAATTATATTAAGATGCTTGGAATGGTCCTTTTTCATTTGTTTCTTTTTTATGCTGTCTGACCAAAACAAAAGTTTTGATCACAGCAACTCCATGTGCTCTTTCCTGTTGTCAGATATTTGAATGGTGGTACTTCCAAAAGTATGGAACCTCATTTATTGAGCAGGTCTCTGTCAGCCACTTGCGCCCTCTACTGGGTGGAATGGAGACTAGCAACTCAGCAGGCTTATTCTCATCAGTCAACGGAGAGGCGGAATCTAGACAAAGTGTTTCAGGTATTTATTTATATAGAGACAAGTCACAATTATGATTTTTTTTTTAATCATGCTGCATTTTATTTACAATTATGGTGATCTTTTTCAGAGTGCAAAGTCTGGAGGAATCCGTTAAACTTATTTAGAGGATCAGAGTACAGCAGGTACGAAATGAAAAGTTGCTTGTTGATGATGTGATTAAGGGGAAATGTTATACAGTGTTTGAAATCATTGTAATCCATAAGTTTAATATATGCATGTTTTTGAAGTAATTGGCTAAGTGCATTAATTAAAAGGCACTCAATTTATATTATTATTTTATTTAGTAAAAATTGAATTAGAAATTTAAATTAGGATGTATTAGGTCAGTTCCTTTGGATAATTTGGTTTACTTGTATAATCATCCTCTTTGGGATGTTTAGATCTTTTTATCAAAAATGTGTGTGAGTTTGTGTGACATTAGAAAATGTGTGTGAGACTGTATGACATTAGAAGAAATTCACATTACAAAATTTGAAATTTTTGCGATAAATTCTATGATATGATATGATATATATATATATATGTATGTATATATTAAATGAAAAACAAGTTGTAAGTGCACCCAAAATAAACTATAGCCAAATAGAATCTGTTATTATGTACCAATAGAGTCAATCATAAGTTGGTGGTGTTGCTGTGAGCCGACAGATGCAAAGCATTGCTGACAAGTCACTTGCTTTGGCTCGGTATCGTCATGGAATCCAAAATATTTCCATACGACGGAAGACAAATATCTTTTGATGATCAGGTCTTGTTCGCAAAAGGAGCAATCATTAAAACTGCAAAGCTCGCTAAGTTTTCTTTCTTTATGGCAGAGTAAAAATGTTTTAGCAAACTTGTCGATGCTCTCACCCCAGCTGACTGTCGCAGTCCCTACGATGTGATGATTGCTTGTGCATGACTTCTGATGTTGATGTTGACATTGTACATTGTGTGGGCCTTGTGTTAGTCTCCCCCAGACGTGTGCCTTATGCTTCCTGGGACAGTCATAAGACTCACTGTGACCCTCGATTGATTTAGTGGGTATGGAAAATGAATATACAGAAATCAGGCAGATCACCACATTATTTTTTGGTTATGGTCTTCTGCATATTTATTGTGGGTTCACTCAAGTACCATTGACATTTTGCTAATGACCCATAAATGGGTGCAGTTTATGCCAGGGTTGCAAATGATAATGGGAAATGTTTGCTGTAGGCAATAGTCCTTAAGAATGGTATTACTAAAAGTATTGCTCTCAGCCCACACTGTCACTCAGTGGTGTTTCAGCTGGATAGCTTTTACTGTCCCTCTTCAAGGCAGACATCCAGGTGATGTGTCAAACGGATGTCCATCCACTGAAGCAGCATCTTGCTCTTGTGTTGTTTGAAGGTATACCTGGGTCACTGGGAAGGAACCCTTGACATACTATGACATGAACTTGTCCGCACAAGACCATCAAACATTCTTCACCTGTGACACACAGCAGCTTAAACCTGAGGATGTAGGTTTGTATATCTTTGTATGCTTTTCTGTGTATTTCTTATTACATATTTTTCATTTGCACTTCAAGGCCTGCTTTCCACAGTTGGAGGGACCACATCAAGGTGTTTTGTTTCGGTAATTGTTCGGCCTATCACATGTTCTTGCTGCATTTCTACGGCGGCTCGTAAATGTCAAGGAGTTGCAAATTCATAAAATATTTACAAATTCTAAAAAGGAGCTGCAAGTACAGAAAACATTTACAAATTCACAGAATGTGCTGCCAATTCTGACAACGCTTGCAAAACCCCAAAACGAGCAGCAAATTAATAGATGCGTTGCAATTGGCAGATGCGGTGTAAATTTTCAAAACATAACGCGAAACAAAAAACACTGCAACTCTACTCACAAGTGAAGTTTCCAGGGGACAATGAACCACACAGATGAGAGGAGGGACAGTTTCCTGTAATGGCTACAGTGATTTTCACATAGCGACCATTTCGCTTAACGACCTGGGGTGCATTTCCTAAAGGCATAGTTGCTAACTACATTAGTAACGTACATAGTGGGAACCATGCAACCGAATGGGTCCAGCTACGTACACGCAGTAATCAGGTTATTAAAAACAGATGTGAAAACCTTAATTGGGCTATCCCCGTGATTGTTTTATTCTCAGTAAACCAGTTATTGAGTGCAGGTACACACAGTCATAATCAGCTAACTCTCTAACACTGAGGCAACCAAACTCTGTTGATCAACTGTGAGAGTGAGTACTCACAAGGTGGGAGATGCATACACAAGGACGGGGGATGCATACACAAGGCGGGAGATGCGTACATCCCAGCAGCTTCCCAATGTTTTGCACCGCGTGCCCTGCTACATTTGCCTGCCACACCAAACAAAATATTTTTACAATGTTATCGTATCGCTATGGTCATTGTAAGATCGAAAAATCGTAAGTCGACCCCTCGTAATTTGGGGACCATCTGCATGTAATATATTTGTTAAGCATCACAATACATATACACACACAGGGTTTAGCTAGTACTAGCTAAACCCTTTATGGTGAACATTTTTCCATTCAGATATTCCTTCCTTTGCCTGTGGCTCATTATAATATCTTTAGATTTGGGAGATTGTTTTGTTTCTCTTCTGAGTTGTAGTTCACGCAACTTAGTTGCATGTGTAATATATATATATATATATATATATATATATAGTTCATTTTTCTTCTGGCTAACGATGGATCGCCAGGAATTGTTCAGATTTTTGAGCTGACAACTGCTTGTACTGTGCCTTCTGTACAGGCATTTTTTTTGTTTTGCCTTCTTACCTTTGGCATGGCATGTCATGTCTTGGCCCATGGACATGAGACAAGCTGGGCTTCCCTTCTTCCTTGAATTGCTTTTACTTCGGGGTCACATTTCTGTATAATTTTGCCAGTGGCATCCACCAGCCGGATTTAGGTCATATACCTTTGTTCCCACTCAAGATTCATGACCTTCAGCATCTTTGGACTGCTCTGGCTTCAGACCAGTCAACGAGGCAGATTCAAGCAGGCCCTAGGTGCCACATTCTCTATATTTCTCTATAGTGATGTGCAGAATGCTCCATCGAGACTGATCTTAATTGCTTTTCTTTATTAGACAGTTTTTCACTACCTTTCTCTTGATAAGTCATCACCTTTACTCCTGGAACATGTTTCCAGGGTCCACCAGACAGCCTGCTGGGCACCTGCTTTGTTCTCTCCATCTGGGCCCAGAGCATATTCTCTTTCTGCCTTCAGGCGAGCTCTCTTTGGAATTACCCCTGCAAGTATGTGAACTCTGTGGAATGCGTGAAGACTAAATGTTCCTCATATGTTGCAGTTCTTCCCAGGTTTTTGTGCTCCCCTTCTTTGGGTGTGGTCCATCCCACCTGCCTTTCTTCTCTTGGTGGTCAGATGTGTCACGGTCCACTTGATCTGCATATTTATAACTGCATGCTCCATATGCATCAGTTTCTCTTTTAATCTTTGACTGCTTTGCTTCTCAGATAAGCCAGTAGTTGCTCAATCTCCAGTGCTCCAGCTTGGTTTCCCTTAAAACCAAAAGTGTTTGACCTGATCTTGAGCAGCTTAAGGCATGCCCTCTCTCCCCGCCCCCCCCCCCCCCCCCCCGCCCCCCCCCCCCCCCCCCCCCCCCCCCCCCCCACGCCCAAAACTTACAGCCTCCACTCTCTATTGAAAACCTGCCCTGCCGTTAATCTCTGTGCCAGTCAGTGTGCCAGACCCACACTTTTGGTGTGGACACTGAAGTTTTAAAGATACACGGGCGTTTCCTTTTTCGCGATCATGTCAAAAAGTTTACATTTTGTTGTTCCTCGTACTGTAATTTGACGTTGTCAGAACAGAGTTGTATTACTGGCTTTTTAACATGCATAATAAAGGAAAAATCCAGTTTTGCTGGGTCTGCACGTCTGGTGTGCCTCGGTGTAAGTGCTTCTGGATGAGGGGGAGAGCTTTCCACTGAAGTAGCTGCCAGATCTTTCTTTTCTGTATCTGTGTTCTTATGCTGCGATTGTTACCGGTAGAGTTTGGTGAATTATGAGACCTGATGTGACTTCATGGAAACCATGATGCCATGCCAAGATCTTTCCCTTTACCTCTACATACCCTTCTATTCCTTATCACTCCGAACAACAAGGTATGGGTTGTAACTTGGTTTTTACTTCATGTTAACTTGGAATTCCAGTCTCGTACAAGGCTGTCTTGATGGCCTTTGGCTACCAAAGAACTGAAGGTTTGTGCTCATTGGTCCTCTGAAAACGGGAGATATATTTCCTTGCACAAATATGTGAAAATCAACAGCTCTGCTTTGTTAGGCACATAACTATGCATTGCTGGTCTGGGCCCAGGCACGATATATATCTATAACATTACTTGGCTTCACTAATGAACACTCACTTCATAACTGGATGTCATAAAGCCCATTTGATTTCTAAAGTGAACTAAGAGTTGTGGGAATGGAATCCGTGAAATCCTTCCTATTTCCATATTTATCCAAAAGGAGTCATTATCACAAGGCAAGTGTTCCGTAATCCATTGTTTAAGTTCTAGGCTGGCATCCAAGTCAGTGGCAAAAGCTCTTAAGCCAGGGGTCCGCAAACTAATGAAAAGTGAGCAGCTTGGACTGAAGACTGTAATTACCAGGACCAGGATGCCATCTGAGGCCTTAACTTGTCAGGGTATTCAATAGGGTCTGACATCAACTTCACCCCTATCCACCCCCCCCCCCCCCCCCCCCCAAACTTTTGGCTTCCAGCTTTCTTCTTGGAAAAGTCCCCCTCCCCCCTGTTCGTCTCCGTAACCAATGAGTCTGACAGGCTTCCCCCTTTGATGTGGGCACCAACCCACTGAAGATGCACAGGTGAGGGAAACTGACCCTCACAGACACAGGGCGCTTACATCACGCAGCCATCATGCTGCACCTACATGCTAATAGTAGCCCGGTAAGCGAACAGCCATATCACAACTTGGGCCACTGGTTGTTATCGCCCAGTTTTGTTAGACCACGGATGGTCGGCTCCAGTCTATGGGGGCCACAGCTGTTCACGTTTTACTGCTCGCCGAGTGACACTTTTGAAGTTGAAATACCAGGTGAGATGATGTATCTGTCTAAACAACAACTCCATTTACATCACAGAACGCAAAAAAAAAACACAGCGGCCCTCATCTTTGGGTCTCATAGGAGCCTCCCAAATAAGAACCTCCCAAGAGACTTGTTCTCCCTGTCCTCCAGTGATGCAGAAAGCCTGGAGAGAGCGGAACCCTCAGGCCCGGATCAAGGCTGCGTACCAGGCAATTGAGCTCAATAACGAGTGAGTCGTCCACCCCTTGCTTGCTGCAGTTAGTTTTGCCAGCACTTACACTGTGTCATATGACATCAGTTTTATACAACTGATCTGACAAAACGCTATACAAGATAGCAGGAAATTCACTGTCTATGTGTTATTGTGCTACTTAATTACCTTCAATTACCAACTATCTTTAATTACACTGGGAATCGCTCTGCACTTTTTTTCTCTATACATTGTGCATTTAAGCTTTAAAAAAATAATTGACATGTAATATTTTGCTTTATTTCAGTTAAAATTTTAAAGGATGTTTGATATGTTTGTCAGTTAATCTTGAGTTAATGTTTAGCGTTTGGTTGTTTCCGTTACCCCAGTGTGACATTGCCAGGACAAAGTGGTATCATCAGGTTCCATAATAGATATAATAAAGGTTCCGCTGGGTCTGCATTGCAGGTGCGCCTCTGCATACGTGCTGCTGGCAGAGGAGGAGGCCGCCACCATTACGGAGGCAGAGCGACTCCTGAAGCGGGCCCTCAGGAGCGGTGAGGCTTGTTGGGAGGGGCCTCCGGCTGGCTAAAAATACTCCTGTCTGCTGATTTTGCCGGGCTTTCCACCGAAGAACTCGCTGGAACATTCTTTTCTGCATCTGCAACTTTTGTTTTGTGATTTCAGCAGTAGCTTTTGGTTAATTTTGGGACCCTGTGTCATGTGATGCATACTTTGTATATATTTTGTATGAACGGCTATCTTAAGTAATTAAGTAATTATTCATTACAGATGCACTGTATGTCACCTGTAGTGTGGCCAGGTCAATATACGTCTGTCCAAGTGAGCACTTTCATTGCATTAATGCACCTTGCAGATGCGCTCTGTAAAACCCTGAAAAATGGCCTTTTATCCCAAGATTAGGAGCAGGCTTATTTTTAATGGGCTTTCCCCCGCAGCTGGAAAAGACACCAACGTGCTGGCCTACATCAAGCGCAGGCTGGCAATGTGCGCACGCAAACTGGGCAGAGTCAAAGAGGCCGTGAAGATGATACGAGAAGTGAGTCAGTGGCATGCAGCTCTTAACGGCCGACCGAGCGTCAGCTGAAAGTAGGGTTGCTGCTGATCTGATGGCTAACACATGTGTGAGCTGGGAGAAATGGCTGCATTTGCTAGTATTATTGCAGTAGCTTGCAGTTCAAGTAAGGTGTGGTTCTATAAAGTACCTGCCCACCAGCCTGGCTTCATTCTGCATTATCCCCTTTCTGACAGTTAATGAAAGAGTTTCCTCTCCTGGGAATGTTAAATATCCATGAAAATTTACTAGAAGCACTCCTGGAGATGCAAGCCTATGCAGATGTGCAAGCTGTCCTTGCAAAATATGATGGTAAGATCGGCCTTGGGCATTATATTCTTATACAGCTTCTCATAGAAATAGGATTTACGGGTTAATATCACTTAATTTTGTCACTCAGTGAACATTATAGCTTCATTAAGTTTCTGATGATTCTGGGCTCAGTCATTTTTACTTTAGAGTGATGCAGAGTTAATTTTAATGTTCTTAAAGGTGATACTAATGTTGGGAAGCTAAAGTTTGCTAAGTTTTGCCCAGCACATCCCTGCAATTAGAAATCCCCACGTCTTCTGTTTAAGCTCATCTGAATTGTTGTTTACAGAATGCACTGATTATGACTCCTCTGTGTTCCCGATTCTAGACATCAGTTTGCCAAAGTCAGCAACTATATGCTACACATCAGCACTGCTCAAAGCACGAGCTGTCTCAGACAAGTATGTACTGAATAACCAAGTACCACCAGTTGAAGGAATACTTTCAGAAACATTGTAGAGGGTAACAAGACTAATTCCATGCAGAGTATTTAATCTGTTTTATTTTTTTTTTTATTTTTTAAACATGTTTTTTGTGATGTATTACTGTTCAAATCTGAGTTGGTCACCTGGTCTTATCCAAGGCTTGGGTCTAACATGGAGGCTCTCTAACTGGCCCACCCCCTGCAGATTCTCCCCAGAGGCAGCCTCACGCAGGGGACTCAGCACAGCGGAGATGAATGCAGTGGAGGCCATCCACAGAGCCGTAGAGTTCAACCCGCACGTGCCAAAGGTCAGGACCTATAGATATCGAGACTGCATCGTCAGCTCCAATACCATCCTCAGAGAGGAGAAGAGGCTGTGCACTATCCTTTTGGCTTTTTAACCTAGTATACATGACATGGATACCGTTTCCTTCTTCTAAGTATACTGGAAAGTATATGCTAGACATTCATCAGGGAACCTACTTCATAAGTTTGCATAACTACACTGGGTACATAAGAGGGGGGAGAACATGCAGAACACTCCTAGAAGATGAGCCCCTCTAATGCAGAGTGGGCTTTCTGTGAAGGATAACCCCATTAGCATGTTTCACTTGAGGTGACCAGCAGATGTCACCCTTGGTTCGGCATACGAGCAAAGGTCATTATGAAGTGCTGGAAGTGATAGTGATTGCAAGTATAATTATCCAGCATGTCTCTACTCAATTGTAACTATATGGGTGCCATTCATAGCGGGCTGTGTTTGACAAGCATTTCTGCTTTTAATTTTCATCCCTTTAGTTTCACTGCACGCCACCAATATAAGCGTGAAATAGCTAGTGTGTACAATGACTTGATTTGAATTTTGTCAGTTTTATTAAATGTTAAATAGTTTTTTGATTGAAATTGCCATTATCAAAGGATCCCAAGCCGTCGATGCCGTGCCTCACTTCCAGCCATTAGTTATGGGCTTCAGATCTTTTGGTAAATAGAGTTCTAGTTCTCTTGGTGATGAATAAAATAGACCCTGTGGTGCAGGAGATACGGCTTCATAGTAAACCAGAGGTGATGAGGCGGCTAGTGCCTCCACCTTTGCTGTAATGTCCTGGAACTAATTTAGCCGGAGATGGGGCCGGCCCGTAGGAAATTGTCTAACTGGCAAATGCAGCCGTATCTTGCCTTGCCGGGGGCTGCCTCTCCCAGCAGCCGAGCTCACGCCCTCCGTTTGCATAACGTTTCTGTGAAGTTCCCAGCCGGCCAGGGCTGCGCATCCGGCGACTCCTCGCCTCACCGCTCTACCGCTGCCAGAGGTGTGCCGGCCGGCGGTGGCCAACCTTAAGGCCGTGCGAGATGGCCAGCCCCGTCGCCCGGGCCCGAGTCTGTCGGAGAGGCCGTCCGGCATCAGGAACCCCCCTGTGGGTGGTGTGGACGTCATTTGGGGAGTCTGGGATAGGAGATGGGGTCATGGGCGGTGGGGATGACGTCCGTTTGGCGAAACCGGTGGGGAACAGAGGCGGTTCTCAGCTTGAATCCGGCAGAGACCCCGCTCTATAACATCTGTTTCATGGTGCATTTTGGAGTAGCTTGAGCCCAGCCCAAGCCAGGTTCATCACGGCCTGCATTGTTCCCAGATCTAGTGTGTGATGGTGCTTGAGCAATTTGGCCTTTCTGGATCCTCTTGATCTTGCCAGTATATCTATGGGGTCAGAGGCCCATTAAACGCGTTCTGTTGGTTCTGGACTTAAAGTGGCCCAAAAGATACTTCTCACAAGGATTGGACTGGGAAGCCTGGGAGGCACTTTCCAGAGGTGAAAGAACAAACTGTAACCTGACGGTATGCTGGATATCAACTTACATTAACCTTCATACGGTTTGGAGAGCTGGCATGAAGCTGGGAGAGTTGCAATCTGGCCTTATAAACCCTTTCAACTGTAGTCAACCGCCATCTTGGAGTGAAGGATGGTGTCTGAATGTGCATGTATCTGTCCTCTGCTCTTAATTTCCCACTATGCTCCAACCAACCAACCAACCAAATAAATAGCTATGGGGATACTTAAAATGGTTTGCCAGAAACAGGGGCAAACAGAACTTTATAGGTGCTTTCATTGTGTTGTGATGAAATACCCTGTAATACCCATTGCTCATTGGCAAGTTCAAAAACGGGAAATATCACCCATGCGAACAGGATGAGGTCTCTGACTTGGAGAACCGTATATATGACTATATCTAGATGTCTGTCCCACTGGTTGGCACTAATGAAACACAATCCTGAACCCAGGGAAGTTACTTTATCTGTTGCAAGTAAGACGGCATGGTAATCTGCTCATGGTTTTCCTGACTCAGACGAGGGACAAAGTGCCTCCTTTGCTTAGTCTGAGGGCTATTCTGAGGCTTGGCCAAATCCACGGTGACACATCTGATCTGTTAGTTATCCTTTTCAATAGCAACAACTGGCCGTAGATTGTAAAGTTTAGTATGGGCTGTCTTTCTTGCCGATACATTTACACATTTGTTGGACCTTTATTTACACATTTATCTTTACTCATTTATTGGACCTCTCAGCTGAAGCCATGTAGCTAAAGTTGCCATGCACGTCAACCAGCTTCCGGGACTCGAACAACTATGGCCGTTCCTGTCTGAGGAAATGTAAAAGTGAGCAAGGGAGGGGCGGGGAGGTGTGGATCCATGGGTCCATTAGGCCAGAAATGTCAGGCACAAATCCCTTTCACACAAAGCCGGATGGAACCTTCTTCTCTGACGAGTATCCGTGTCCTGACGGGTGCTTAAGGAATGATATGGAAGCTGAAGGTGTTTTTGGGCACAGAGCAGCTGTTGAGGTTGACTGTTGTGGTTGTCAGGGGAAAGACCCCCCCCTCCACGACCCCCCCCACCCCCACACCCAAACCCCCCCCGCGGCCCCGCCCCCCCCCCCCCCCCCCAACCACACCACATCCAAGACGGATTGTGAGCAGGAGGCAGATTTACAGCAGCCAGCTATTCCCCTGGGGATAACATCACACCCGGGTCCCAAAGGATTCTATACACCAGTCAGGACCTTCCTCACGCAGGGATCCAGCTGCTCTGTGGGAACTGGTCCAAGCTCTGCCGCGCCCTCCAAAGCCCCCCACTCACTTCTTCCCGTCCAACCAGATAAACCTCTGGCAGGGGCAGAGTAATTGCTGGAAGAAGCTGGGCCTGTCTGCTTGACTGATCTGGTGCCAGCGGGGCCCCTGTGACGGCCCTGTTCCACTCTGGCCCAGGCGAACTTGTGTTTGGAGACAGATATGCTTCCCCTTGGGTTCCTTGGCCTCTCATGGTATCTCAGATGGATTGACATGCTTGACTTTGCTGGCTGGGTGGCGGGTGGCAGGGGGCGGAGGGGGGGGGGAGGAGGGGCTGGCGGCCTGGATTTGACTGCACATGGTAAAGTCTTCTGTGTCCATAATCTGGCTCGCCAACTTGAAACACTTAAGTGAAACGTATCTAGCTGTGTGTTTGAATTGCGATGTACGAGTGTACACTTTGCGGTTGGCTTCTGCTGCTCTAAATGGACTCATCTGAAGGACAGCGCTGACCAACACAGCGAGGTGCATCCAGTGTCCTTTAAATTAGTTAATTGCTAATGTGTACTGCCAGGTCATCTATGCGACATCTATGTATGTGACTTATTGAGGCCTGTTAGCTGGATCCAGTTCAAATATATCTTAGTGTATATATATATTTTTTCTCTGTCCTGGCTGTCTGACGACTTGGATGTCAGATTTTTGTCACCTCCTTAGTTGGTTACTGGTGTCCATGTGTGTGTATTTTACAAGCACTAATGGGAGGTAAAGGGCTGATCTTCCCATTATAAGAGGTTGTGCTTAATTTGGGATGGTTAGTATCCTGTCTGGGTTTTGTACACTGGGACTGGCAGGCCCAAGCTTCCTAGGGCTTTATGTGGCCCGATACCCGGCTCTGCTCTGCCTCGCCTGTGTCTGGAACCCCGCGGACACCTGCATGAGCTCGCTAGCGGCCGAGCGAGGTGCTGTCTGCTGGTGCATGCCTTCCATTGTGCTACACACTGGAGATTAAAACCAGACCGCGCCTCATGCTCTCTCTTTAGGCTCACTAGTGTCTCTGGGATAAAATGGGGAACGTGGCTGAAATGCGATCCGACCATCAAAGGCCCAGCACAGAAGGGCAAGAAATGAGGTGTGACTTGCTGTCATCGCCAGCATTGCTCCCCTTTGCTGGTACGTGCCACTCAAATATCCCCCTCCATATCCTCTACTGGGCCCAGATATCTCAGCATGCTTATGGATGCACACAAATATACATGCAGAGAGAGGTGAAAGCAGGTCGGCCGGCCTTGTAGCTCTCTTCCCACATGGCTCAGAGAACAGGAACGCTCATATTCCCAGTGTGTTTCCACGTGTTACGTGAGCGCAAGGCGTGCTTTGTGTGTAGCACAGCCTTGGAAGTAGGAGGAGAAGGCACTGGCTTTGAAGAATTAGTAAAGACTAGAATTTGGGACTTTTTTGGGGGGGTTGTTTTTACCATTTCTGTATAAATTACCAGCCAGATGTGTTAAATGTGAAATTCAGGAGACCTCTGAGCTGCACCTGTATAGACTGCAATCTCACTGACAGCGCTTGTGAGTGACATTGCATCACCTTTCACAGAATCCCAGTGTCCTAGGCCCTGCGGGATAGACTGGGAGGCGTGGGGGGGTTGGGGTGGGCAGGGTTTGATCGCTCCCTTGGCTTGAGTTCCCACTGTGGGGGCTGTGGGCCCCTCTGGGCAGCCCCTCTGACTCGCAGAGCAAGGCCCAGGAGGGATTAGGGGGGATTAGGGAACTTGTAACCCTCCAAAAGTGTCAGTCTGAGACTCACGGCAGTGTGAACCGTACTGCCTGCAAGGGGATTTGCTGAACAGTGTGGGGAGGGTGCAGCCTAGCATAGTAACCCCCCCCCCCCCCCCCATGAACTGTGGGGTCGTCCACTTGAGATAGGTGGCGGTGGAGGGGGGGCTCACGTGGCTCTCCTTTTAGTTTACATTATACAGAGTAAATTAGGAGTGGCTTGTGTCCCATTAGATCATCGTGGAGCACACTCCATAGGGGACTTTCACCTCTATAACATTGTGTGGGAACCAAGCTTGGTATGGTACCTGATCGTTAGACCAGGGGTTTGTTCAAATGCTCGGCCTTGTATCTACCAAGCAGATGCTGCTCAGCCTCTTGGCATCATACAGGAGTCCAGCTAATTCACTTCTGTGCTTCACCGTCTCTACACATTTCTGTCTGGTTTTGCATATATTTTGCTTGAGAATATTGTGCTGATTGACTGTGTAAGTTGTTTCCGAGGATTCGTGACAAGTCTGATGTTTACCTTTAGGAGTCATGCCTAGGCAGCCAGGCCTGTCAGTGTTTTAGTGTGACTTTGCCGTTCATTTACAAAGTTTGTCAAAATATGACAGACCGTACCAAAAATACCATTCCGCTATGCATGACAGCCATTTATCTTTCAGTTTATTCAAGGTATATTGTACTCTAGATGATTATAGTACTGATATTAAAAACGTCTTAATAGTTTTGACTAAAAGCTACGTATTTCTCACTTATTTCTTTAAAAATTAAGCGCTCGTTTGGCTGACTTGTTGTTTCTCTGCAGTACAGCTTCAGATGGAGATGAACCATCCTTTTCTCTTCCCGTTCGCAGTACTTGTTAGAGATGAAGAGCCTAATCCTGCCTCCAGAGCACATCCTGAAGCGTGGGGACAGCGAGGCAGTGGCTTACGCCTTCTTCCACATGCAGCACTGGAAGAGAGTCGAAGGAGCCTTAAACCTACTCCACTGCACTTGGGAGGGAAGTACGTGTGACCCGCATGTACGCTTCCATCCCCCCCGATTCCCCGTGTCACGTTTCCCCCATTATGCTCTGTGTATATAATACCGTAATCAATTTCCAGATGATCTCATTGTGGTCCCGTGCTACAGAGAAGGTAGTATCCATCCATTCATTTCTACAGTAGCTCTAGGTACTCCCACTGCCCACAATTCTCTGTCGTGCCGCGCTCACTTAGATCAATGTGTAGATCATTGATGCACACAGCCTGTTTCAGATGTGGTGGGGGAGGAAGAGAATTATTCTTCTCTTGACTTTCCCCGTGGCCTTGTTGGATGTCCGTTTCGGGATGCTGTGCCTCCTTTATTACAACTGATTGTTATTGAATAGGACTGATACTTGAAGACCCAAAACTCTGCAGTGCAGACCGAGTCATTCTAGTGCTGGTCCAGTCTCCAGCAGTTTTATCGATGCTCTGGAATAAGCCATACATCATGTGTGATGTAACTGTAATAGAATGTAATGCTTCATGCTTGATTCAAAACTGATTGTGTTTAAAGTACTAGTGCAAATCTGGCATTCTGAAATTGACCCTTTTTATCAGTCTGTGCTGAGCTAGTTATTTAGGTGACTGTTGATTCAGAGCTTGAAGAATAGGCTTTTCTCCATATGAAGGCTATTTTAGAATCTTCCTTTTGATTTCTGGCAACCATGATAACACATCAGTTTTTACCTCTGTTAGAGTACTCTTTATGATATATTGTCAGGAAATTGTTTTTAAAAATATTTAATCTGCAGATGTGTGAGGAGAAATACTTCCCACTATGGTGTGATGGAGTTCTTGCTCTTTGTGTTTCTCCTAGCCTTTCGGATGATACCCTATCCACTGGAGAAGGGCCACCTCTTTTACCCCTACCCTGGGTGCACGGAGACGGCAGATAGGGAACTTCTGCCTTGTAAGTGCCCCCCCCCCCCCCAAGCTAAGGACCTAACAGAACCTTCTAATCTTAGAAGAATGGGCTGTCTGTGGACGACATGTAACTGCAATCCTGACAGGCTTTTCAAAATATGTATTCTGTCATTTCTGAAAATGGTATTGACCTCCAGTACAGCCAGATAAAGTTTTGCTCTACAAATGAGTTGAACTAAGCCCAATAGTGGCAAGTGCTCATGATGAATGAATATGGTAAATCTGTTTGGTGTTTTCACACACTGTATGTTTCATTCTTTTCTGATTTACAGTCGCATTACTATTATTATTCTGAAATAATTGCTGCCGATAAGTCATGTGGTCTGAGCCAGTCATGCTCATCTCGATTTATCTTTGCAGGATGGTTATACAGCATTGAATTGTAAACGGGCGCTATTTTTGCAACGGTGGAGTGCTTTTATTTTATCTATGCTGTATTCCATCATGTTACAGTGATGCTAACTGTTATGCTCGAAGGCTCAGCAGCCAGTTACAGTGATGCTAACTTTTATGCTCAAAGGCTCAGCAGCCAGTTACAGTGATGATAACTGTTATGCTCGAAGGCTCAGCTGCCAGTTACAGTGACGCTAACTGTAACGCTCCAGGCTCAGCAGCCAGTTACAGTGATGCTAACTATTACGCTCGAAGGCTCAGCAGCCAGTTACAGTGATGATAACTGTTACGCTCGAAGGCTCAGCAGCCAGTTACAGTGATAACTGTTATGCTCGAAGGCTCAGCTACCAGTTACAGTGATGCTAAGTATTACGCTCGAAGGCTCAGCAGCCAGTTACAGTGATGATAACTGTTGTGCTCGAAGGCTCAGCAGCCTGTTACAGTGATGCTAACTGTTACGCTCGAAGGCTCAGCAGCCAGTTACAGTGATGCTAACTGTTATGCTCAAAGGCTTATCAGCCAGTTACAGTGATGCTAACTGTTACGCTCGAAGGCTCAGCAGCCAGTTACAGTGATGATAACTGTTACGCTCGAAGGCTCAGAAACCTGTTACAATGATGCTAACTGTTACGCTCGAAGGCTCAGCAGCCAGTTACAGTGATGATAACTGTTACGCTCGAAGGCTCAGCAGCCAGTTACAGTGATGCTAACTGTTATGCTCGAAGGCTCAGCAGCCAGTTACAGTGATGCTAACTGTTACGCTCGAAGGCTCAGCAGCCAATCCCTTGCTGATCTCTGCTCGTCTCTTCTTCTTATCACCTCTGTTCCTTTGCTCTCACCCTTCCTCCAGCATTCCATGAGGTGTCGGTGTACCCCAAGAAGGAGTTACCCTTCTTCATCCTCTTCACGGCCGGCCTGTGCTCCTTCACCGCCATGCTGGCCATGCTCACACACCAGTTCCCAGAGCTCATGGGTGTCTTTGCTAAAGCGGTAGGTGGCTGCAGTCCTGATCTGAATCAAGGAGAAAAAAAAAAAGAACCACGCCTACAGTCTAGTCTGCTTTGGTTACAAAGGACTGCCCTCTTTTAATGTTAGAGGCTTGGAGTGCAGGTGCTGCAGGAAGAAACGTATCTTCCGCATCCTCCAAATGCGGAAGATACTGGCAGCAGAGAACCTTGAATCTAGTCCCTGAAAGCCAGCCTGGCTGAAAGGCTCGAGTAAATATATGCATGTTAAATAGAGCACAGAATGAATGAATGAATTAATGAATATAAGCTGTGTTCTTTGGTTTGTATCAAAGCATCTCATGAGCCTCTGTCATGTAAGGCTTTTACCTCATACAACCTCTTCTGTTTCTACATCAGGTTTTGATGCTTTTACCAGAGATGTGTACATTCAGCATTTATATAGTGATTTTGTAGGTAATTAGAGATAAACAGACTGTTAGACAGAGAATGAGATCTTCCTAGTATGACTGCTGTCTCGGGGGGCGGGGGCCTAGATACCCGTTAATCGCCTATTGTAGCCGATTGAGTCAGGGGCAGGTTTATAAACCACTCTCCACAAAAGGTTGTTCCCCTGCTCTCGGCCTATCCAGAAAAGTTTCAGTAGGTGCGTGTGAAGATTTTTATCTTCCATGCTGCTGCTGTCAGGGTTATTTTGTTCTGTTACTGAGTACGAGTTTTATATCTTTCTCCTGCTCACAGCAGGGTCTTGTAAGCACTGTAGGTATTTTCATATCTCCTGGTTTTTGATGGCATTCATCTGTGACCCCCTTATAAAGTAAGTAAATGAAAGTGACATGTGAAATGTCTATATTATAGTGGACGTGAAATAGTAGAAGGGTTTGTCTGATGAGGCATCAACTGACTGTTAGGCAAAGTCTGCACCATTTAATTCCGACAAGGCAGGCAGCACTTGGACACACCAGGAAGGGCAGTCTATGGAGCCGGTGTAGATTCCAGTCCTGTTTCTCTCTAGACAGCATGTGTGTAATGAGGGCCTCTTGTCAGCTTTGGCAGGCTTGCACATGTCTCAGAGACTTTCCACTACCACTGGTCTGCACTTGAGCCACCCGCTAGGCACGGTCAGTCTTACTGAGCATCATTCACTCAGTGTGCTCTCGTTATCCTTTCGTTTCATTGTCCCTGGGATATGATGTTACACTCTTGGCTCATGCGAATCAACAACATGCGTTGAGAAGTCCCTCCCTGACAGATACGGGATAATCATCTGCACCAGGTTGTGTTTGTGACTTTGGAGGGTCCCTGCATGTGTTTTTCCATCTGCATCCTCTTTTGTTTAGAGGGCCTGTGCTCCTTCACTGCCATGCTGTTTTGTGGTGGTGTGGGAGGGAAACATGCACAAGTGAACAAAACACAGTATCCCCCCACCCCAGTCGGAGCAGACGTGTTTGACAAATAATGTCTCTTAGTGGTGTTCCAGCCTCTTCTGCTGAGGTCTCAGACCTGTGAAAAATCACAGAGCTGGATAAGCAGTGCAGAAGAATCTGGAGTGCAATTCTATTCTCTCCCTGGACTACAGCAATTCCCACACTGCCCCCTCATTAGTGTGTCCCAGCCGCATACATATCTGCACCCAGCCCCTATCAGCAGAGCAAGAAGTTGACCTGCCGTAGGACACAATAGTGAATATTTACACTATTTACAATGCGAGTACACTGCAGACTACCAGGTGAGACTATGATGATTAAGACCGAAGGTAGCTTAGTTCTGCAAATATTTAATAATATATAAAAATAATATTTAAAAAACTGAAATATGCATTCAAAACCATTAATATTCTTAGCCTGTCACTAGTCTTGGATTTACTGTGTTGTAAATCCAAATGCAGTACAACCTTTCTAAATTAGTTAGCATCAGGCTAACTGGAAGAACATTTCTGGCTGAGGCAAGTTGAACTGTGTGCCTTCGACACTCAGCCAAGGGCATGTCATTCTCTCCTTCCCTCTAGAGGGCATTCTGATAACAGCTGAAGGGCTGCCTGACTGCAGGCCTGCCTCAGCTGAAGTGGAGGACCTTGAACTCTTCAGAGATGTCCACTTAGACGTTGTACCCCTCGCCCGTTCCAGCTAGGCCACTTTGTAGTGCCTCTCTTGTGCTGCCAGTCTTCTGAAAGTGGCTTTCTCCACCCTCTCTTTCCCCCCCCCCTTCAGCTTATCGGTTTAGGAGTGTTTTCCCAGTAGTGAATTTGGGCTCAGGGCCCCGTCAAGTGATAGCAGAGTGCTCTGCTGTGGCGGACGGCATCTTTACTTCAGTGTGTACAAAGCCCAGAGGAAGGTCAGCCTGAAAAATAACCTGTAGTTGTTGGTAAGTTGAAAGGAGTGTTTCAGAACCATGTCAGCCTACCATACGTAGACCCTTTTTTGTCTTGTTTTTTGCATCATGTATATATTTTTTGCCACTCATGCCGTTTACGCTATTTTGTCTCCTTCTTTGGCTGCCTGAGAAGCCACGTGGAGGAACATCGCCACGTGCAGGAACATCGCAGGCTCTAACTATTGAACATGCCTACTATTTTTAGAATCCCCTGGATTTCGGCTACTGACACTAAAAGCAATAAAAACAAGGTTTCTGTTTAGCCTTGTTTGTGTGGGCTCCGCTGCTCGTGTCCATGTATTTACGACCTTGATATTTTATTTATCTGGCCTTTGGGGAGTGCTGTTTGAAATCCGGGTTCGGGTGCCGCATGTGGAGGTGGGGAGGCGTGTGCTGTACCCAGCTGATGGCGACAACTCGCGCAGACGCAGCTTTTACAGCAAGACTCGCCAGGCCTGCTCGCGGCTCTAATGGTCTCATTAAGTCCCAGCTTTCAGCAGGGTGACTCCCACAGCCTGAGGAAAAGCAGAGACCACCCCGAAAAAAAAAACAATTAAGGTCCTGGGAATTACACCTAAATTGTGGGGGCAATAGACCCTCTTAATGGTAGGTGGATTGGTGGGTCGAACTTTACTCTGCTGTTCTGAGAAGCCATAGCCTGCTTATTTGGGGGAAGTGGAATGGAAGGGAAGCTAGGGGCTGTCTCCAGTACTGAGTCCGGTGTGTAGGCTGTTGTTATTAACGCATCTCCGTATGAGTGCAGCGGCTAAGGGAACTAGGAAGGGAAGCTAG
>JAODKM010000099.1:8484967-8505597 GCA_026780845.1 Petrocephalus sullivani | reverse complement strand
GGGCTGTCTTCAGTACTGAGTCCGGTGTGTAGGCCGTGGTTATTAACCCATCTCCGTATGAGCACAGCGGCTAAGGGTACTAGGAAGGGAAGCTAGGGGCTGTCTTCAGTACTGAGTCCGGTGTGTAGGCCGTGGTTATTAACCCATCTCCGTATGAGCACAGCGGCTAAGGGAACTAGGAAGGGAAGCTAGGGGCTGTCTTCAGTACTGAGTCCGGTGTGTAGGCCGTGGTTAATAACCCATCTCCGTATGAGCACAGCGGCTAAGGAAACAATGCCACTAAAGTTAGTAAAAGAAAAATCGTATTGATGCTGCATCTTGCAGTCGATCATGTCTCTGTGGTTTTGTCACATTTTGTTTTCCTCTCACTAAGGCTGTAGAATGTTTCAGCTGTTGTTTTTGTTGTCAGTTTGCTAACACGGCGAAGCTTGAGATCAGTGTAGTTTATAGTAGGTTATAGTATAGAGGTTGAAGAGCTGGACTTATGGATGGAGTATTTCTAATGAAAGCTGTATAAGAAAGCTCTATAGAAATAATTCCCTTACAATCTACCCACTTTCCTACAGCTTTCCTACAACATTCCTGTTTGTTGAAGTTTGGAGTATCTAATGCTGGTTGTTGGATTAAACTGTAGGGATGTGTAATTTTCTGATTATGTCAACATGCATTATCAGTGATAGGTGGAGTATTTTGTCATGGAGTTCATTTGTAACAAATGAAACCTTTACGTTTGTTAACTTGAGATTATGGTTAAAGTTGTGACTGTGCTGTTACACCGTGGCATCTCAAATACAGTAATTAAATTTTTTCTGATTTCTAGTCATCTGATAGACAAAAGGTAGTTCCACAGTCAACCACCTTCCAACCACCCATTTCAGGATGCACACGCACAGTCATTTTTTTTCCATGTAGCCAAAATGCATCTCTTGGAAACCACGGTGTCCATTTTCTTTTCTTCCACAGTACATGCTCTTGGTACCTACAGCATGTCCATTATGCTTGGGGAAAACATGCTGCCCCCAGAGGGTATCGGTGTCCTGTGATGGCCATGTAGCAGGCAAGATGTAACCAAGTGCACTGGGATTTCCTTACATCTACAGTGTATACAAGGAGCATGTCTGTAATCTGGTCACAGTGAAAGGGATTGTATGTGTTGATAAACAGTGAGAGCATTTGGCCTGGGTGATTTGATTTATTGATTGGTGCTGAAGGAATGACAACGGTGTGGGGAGAGGCTCGTACAGGCAGCGCAGTCTCTGCACGCTGTTTACGTCTTTAAAGTGGATGCATGTTTATTGAAATGTTTATCAGTCGGGCCAAATACAGGCAGGGTTCTCTAAGCTGGGTCCACCCCTCAGTTTTCATTCTGACCTCAGAAAGGCCCCTTTTGCAGTGTTTCAGCCAAGTTATTGGAAACTTTCCCAGGCACACAGTCTGAACTTCCTTCACTTTCCCAATTGAATTAAACATGGTTGTATATGCCTTTGCATTTGAATATCTCCCTCTATAATATTCCATCAACTTCTGTTATTTGCTTTCAGTTACATATTCTTCAGAATTGTAACATCATAAGCCAATTAGGGCTGATATGTATTTATAGGTTCTAGATCTCCAATTGTGCTGATGGATAAGCAGTTATGGAAAATGGATGGATGGGTGATAATTTTTATTTCTAAACTCACCAATCAGAAAACTGAAAATGACTAGGTTAGGTCACCTTTCAGCACTAATACCACCATAGGCTTCTGCAGTGAACTCCTGTTATTCAGTCTTGTCAAGCTGTTGACAGAATTGCCTCTTAATCACAGAAATGTATTGCTTCTGTAAATGTTTGTAATTTAACGATTTTGCAGTATTTGTGTGACAGCATGCTAGTTTGGAGTAGGCGTGTTGATTGGTTGATGTGTTTCTAGAAAGAGCTTGTTGGCTAAAAGACCAGTCTATTGTGGTTCTTCTGTTGGCCTCCACCAATGAGGTGAACTGAAGCCCTACTTTCATTTGTGCTGTAGTAAATTTAAAAAAACCAAGGTATCAGTAAATCACTAGCAAGTTCCCATTCACCAATCTACATTAGCTGAGGATTCACCCTCTCCCCTGACCCAGAGTGGTCACCAGCCATCAGGGCCATTATTTGCTCCGGTGACACCAGCAGCCCTCACAAACATCTCCATGGCTTCAGCACAGGACCGTGACGTCTATAAGGGGTAGTGAAGATGGGCCGGGCCATCACTGGGTGCCATGCTCAGAAGACCTGGACATGTACACTACACGCTGCCTTGGAACAGCAGATCACATCTTGAAGAACTCCAGTCATCCTGCACAAGCACTTCTTTCTGTCCTCCCCACTTGCAAGCTGTTATAGACCATAAACACCCGGACTTCAAGATTCAGGGACAGTTTTTATCCAAAGGTCACGAGACTGCTCAGCAGGCCCTGATTTACACTGCACTCTAATAGTAATGCTGCTACACTGTTACATAATCTGGCTACTGCTGCAGTCACTCACCACTTTATCTGTAGTCACATGTTTCCCCGTATTCCAGGATTCCACTTGGTGTCTGTTGTGTCTTCGTTGTTATTAATGTTTATTTTCTCTACACTAGTTGTTATGAGTTTCTGGGTTAACTCACAATTGACGATTTCACTGGACTAGAAACGCATGGCAGAACTTGAATCCTTATTTGCAGAGGTCTGCTTACTCTGGATTGCATTCCATTTCTCTGTTAGTAGACACCAAAATGGTGACTGTTTATGCTACAGACATGATTGATTTCCAGATACAGAGAAAGGTGTTGACATTTACATTTACGCCCCTACTGTACATGTGGCTGAGATTGCTAGGTTTAGCTGAATAGAGTTAAATTGGGTAATTTTCACTTATCCCATCTTGCTATCTGTGAACGACACAGACAGGTGAAAGCGAGATTTGGGGTCAGAGTGCAGGGTCCGCCAGCGTGATCTGCCCCTGGAGCAGTCGGGGTTAAGGGCCTTGCTCAAGGGCCCAGTGATATATAACCACTCTGCCACCTACAAATCACCCCTTTGTACAGCATGACTGTACACAGTCTTTCTTTACTTAAGTCTTTCGTTAACAGTGTACTGGGAAACGTTATACTTTAATAGAATGGAGTACTCTTCCTTTTGTTAAAATTGGTTGTTTGCATTTAAAATTGTGTTCAACCGTATATTTGTCTCAAAGCTAAAGTTATGAGTCCTTGTCAGTGGTACAGTAGAGGCTTCCATTCTCGGATTTACTCTGCACGGTTATTCAATTTTAAGAAGGTATCCGTTGGGTAATGCATGAGTGTCATCCACGACCGTGGAAATGCTAATGGTAAATGCTATGTTCCTGCTGAGATGTTTCCCTCCTTCTCTCTGCAGTTCTTCAGCACCCTCTTTGCACCTCTGAGCTTCTTCCTAGACAAGATGGAGAGCTTCATGCCCTTCAGCTTCTGGTACCAGCTGACTCGAATCTGAGTCCCTGCATCTGTAAGATGTAACCCCCCCCCCCTTCCCCATCACCTAAAAATGTTCACAGCTCCATCTGTCCAGTGGCCTCACACCTATCCACCTGCCTCACACAGCAGGACTGGAGATGAGGAAACTCTTCTGATAAATATTGAAGTTGCTGAGGTTTCTGAGACTGCATCGCCCTGAGATCTGAATGGTTACCCAAGCAGATGCACGACCCTTCAATAAAATACACAAAAGCTGCTTCCAGCATTTATTGGTGTCTGTTGGAATTTCTGTCTGCCTTCGTTATTTAAATGCTCTGCCCAAGTCCGTCGACATCATAACTGGTCATATTAAGCGTTATTTTCTTTAGCTGCTTATATCTCCCCCCCCCCCCAAAGAATGGGACTTAAGTTTCATCTGGTAGAGATTCTCTTTCAGGAGGAAAAACAAGTTCTTATTATTATGTGAATATTCATTTTTTTATTACTAAATTACAGTTGATTACAGAGGGCTAATATCTGTAATTACAGTTGCTGACTCTCAAACAAATAGCCTTTTCACCTCAGGGAGGGTAAAAAGGACCCCTGCAAAAGTGTCCCTGTCTTAGAGCCTGACCTTACCATTTTTTTACAGTGTGCATTGTTTTGCAGAGTTGGACCACTTAAGAGCTCATTGTTCTCTTTGTGTCTCAGAGGAACGAGCAGTAATGATGGAAAAACCCCAAGCTAGGAACAAACTTCTTTCGGTGCCCCGAGGATGGGCATCGCAATTTAGTAATTTAGTGTACTGCAGATCTGTAAGTCACTCCTGCTGGTACGTCTCCTGTGTAACCCTCCAAGCTGATATCCAGTATCCCTTTGTCAGGCTAGCCACCTGCCCTCAGCTGTGAATGCCAGTCACAGTGTTTACCATTTGCCAAAAATAAAATGACTGGCTGTCTCATCAAACCAAGTCTTGGTTTTGAATTGGAATTTTATACTGGAATTCTCAATCTCATTGATATTCTCAGATTTCATGATAAGACATCACGTCATTTACACGCATAATTCTAGGTCAGGTGACGTTCCAGCTAAACTGTTACTCCAATACAGTAATTAAGGGCTGAATTTAAGATAAAAAGTTTAACTTTAATTCATTTTAAGTTAAAAAGACCCGGGTGGTGCACTGAGACTGTGTTGAAAGGCTCAGGCAAAATAAAACACCGGACATGGAAACATCCTTTCTGGTGATATGTGCATTTCTGGAGATAGCGATGGATTCCTTTTGACATCCATGTGACTTCCAGGGGCACCCTTTCCCTGTAATTACAGCATTTCTGTTAACGTGCATGTTTTTGTCATTCTGATGAGGAGAAACTGAAAAGATACTATTTGCTTGGCAGCTCAAAGTAAATGTTTTTAAACAGCATTCTTCCAATTTGCGTGTCCACTTTCTCTGTTTATAGTGGCCTGGCTGTTTACTGAGTGCGTCGAAGCCACTGTGCTGCACTCATTGTCTGATGGCTGATAAGAAAAATGAGTTGTGAAATCATGTTGTTTTTTTATTATGCTTCATCGAATCCAATCGGCCTCTTCATCTCTGTCTCGACATCCAATGGCAGAATTTACTCATGGTTTCACTAGGAAGGATTCCTGCTGCTGAGAACTGAACCTGTTTCAGGAGCGTGTGAGATCAGTGGATTATTGTTAGATTTTTAAGGCAGTGCATTTTCTAAGCGTTCCTGCCGCTCTGAAAACCCACACGTTTCACATTGTCTGACTTGGGTTCCAGGGGTAAACAGTCCCTTGGCCAGTGATGAGCCTGGCGGTGAGTCCATTCTCTAGCTTGTAGCACGGCTGGAATCTCATGTGACAGGTCCAGACCGGAGCAGTGTTGGCTCAATAGAGCAGCTTAGTGCTGGGGGGCGCTCCTGCATGTATGCCGGATGGGTGAGAGGGTGCTGTATTTACACTTCCATGTCCAGCTGGGGCCTAACAGTAAGGGGGGCAGTGGGGTAGGTGGGGGGGGGGAGATCATTAGGCCTTTTAGAGTTGAATGGCTTCCAGAGACTGCACAGTGATTATTAATGAGGGGGATCTGCACAAGCATCATGGAGCGGGTGCTGGACTTGCTCAACACTGGAGCTCGTGACAGCATCGCATGGGGACCCACAGGCTCATCCTTTCTCCCCAGCAAGCGGCCTCTTCTCTGTGCCGGGGTGGGAGGATCAGGGGTTCAGAGGAAATGGGGGCATCATAAACTCTCTGACTATATCCTCAACAGCAAATGTAAGAAACCAAACACAGTAGGGGGGGGGGGGTCTACCCCCTCTTCCCTGTGGGTCTGCAGTTTGCTATATGTGACTGGGCAGGAAGGAAGCCTACCTATTACAGTGATGGTGTCTAGTCATTAGTTTTCTCAACGTCAGCAGAGAACTCACTCACTTTGCAGCTGATCCATTTACACACCTTTGAAGTTGCCTGCAATGAAAACCAGGTTCTCTGGTGCAGCATTTGTTCTGACTCCCAGTATTTATCCTGACAAATGCAGAACATGACTGGACAAACCCAAAATACAGAGGCAGACCCTTTGCACATTCCTTCCTTCTGACAGGCACTTCCTCTGTGTTTGGAACAGGGATCTACACACGGCATGTTGACAGGGGGCACATGAGAACTGCAAGCCTTGATTGGGAAGGACATTTAATCTTCTTGGCTTTTTATCACTTCATTTTAAAGTTCATCGTTCTTCTGTTTGCAGTTTCTCAGATACTGTTCAGTGCTGGATTTAAATTTGTATCGTTGTTCAACACTTTCGGAAAATTTCTGTTTTTGCGATATTACAGCACACTGTGGTATTTTCAGTAATGTTTCATGGCTTGTTTAGTTCTAATATGAAATTTCAACAGTTAGAAAATGAATAATTTTACATGTGCTTGGGGTAGCACAGTGGTTTGCGCCGTTGTCTCAACCCTGTAGGACCAAGTTTCGAATCCCAGCTCTATGTGTGAGGAGTTTGCATGTTCTCCACATGTCACCGCGGGGTTTCCTCTGGGTTCTCTAGATTCCCCCCACAGTCCAAAAACATGCTAAGGTGACTTCCTGTTGCCAAGTTGTCTATATGGTGTGTGTTCCCTGTCCTGGGTTATTCCTTCTCTTGCTTTTGGAATAGGCTACAGACAACCTGCAAAGGACAAATGTGTCCAGTAAATTGGATGGATGTGTGCCATATTTAATGGATTAGCCAAGCACACAGGCCCTTACCGTGTCCAAGTGAATAGGAAATCGACCACAGCATGTCTTCTTGAGTGTCTAGGTGAAAGTGCAGCAGTGATGCTAACTGAAATGTGTTTTTGGTAGATGACCAAAAACCCTTGTCCTCACACATTCCATTTGGGCAATGTTTAAATTTATGTGGTTGGTTATGTTGTTTGTTGTGAAGGGTAAAACCGCTCCTTGATATTTAGAGTAGACCCACTGGCTCCAGTAAGCGTTCGTTGAACGCCAGAGTCAACAACAACAACAACATTATAACCCAAAAGAAAGATGAGTAAATAATTTTTAAATGAAACTTCGCCAGGCTCCCTTTCTGTTCGCACTAACCCCCCGGCAATTAACAGCTTAACATTCAGCCGGTGTGTAAATGACTTTGAAAGATGATCATTTGACTTCAGAATGACTTTGAAAGATGATATGGTGAGAATTTAGGAAAGCTATGAGACACCATGTAAGGGCATTAGTGTGGCAAATCTACAGGTAAATTGTGCAATATGAGAATTCTTATTCAACTTTTGTTCTGCTTGACCATGACCCTGTCTTGGTCTGTTGCTTATCCCCACACCTCTAAGTTTGAGTCGTGCTGCGGTAATTCCTGGTGGAATGCCAGCTATCTGTCCAGGTCACTGTTGTTTGTGTTCTGTTGGCCCGTGGTAAATTTCCACCCAAAGGAGGGATAAACATCTTCAAAGTGACCTGACAGAACTTTCTCTGCGATACATCCCAAGCTGTGTCCTTGCACCTTGTAAAATGAGGAATTTTGTGCATTTGTCCTGGGTTACCAGTGTCCACCAACCAAACCAGTGCCATGTTCTTAGTATAGAAAAAAAAAACAAATATAAACAAAGGAGGGGAAACGTTGAGAGTATGGTGGCAGGAAACGCACAGGAATACAGGGGACCAATTCTTGTGCTCAGAGTTGTGTGTTTATGCTTTCCGAAAAACCAAACGAGCCCTAACACCCTCATCTCCGCAAGCCCATGCCTTCGGGCCAATGGTGTGACGAGGGCGGTACCGGGTGGTGGGGGGGTTTGAGGGGTTTTCTATTTCCTATTTCTATTGTGGCCGCAGCTATCAATAAAATGCCAGCCCTTCTTTATGACAATTCCTTCTTTTTTCAGAGCACCTGGGAAAGACAGAGAGGCATTCCTTCGAATTGACTCACAAGCCTTATCCTCACACCAGCGGCCTCCTGCTGATGGAGGCCGTGCCGTTTCCTTTGGGTTCCCATCGGTCACGTAAACATTAGTCTTAATACCCTGATAAATTTGACCCCCAAAACCCAACCCTAGGACCTGCTGGCACACGGGCCATAGGGAAGCATGACACAGGCATAAATACACATTCATCTTGCCTGTATACTGCCTTCAAAGTGGGATTATGGGTAATAAGGCAAGGGAGGATAACACAATAGCTTTTAAAAAAGTACACGCACGGATATATATATTATCAGGGATGACTTTAAACAGTGCTAACTGTACAGTTCATACATATGCTTATAGAAACAAAATGTAAGTTGAATATAACATTAGAAACATGGAGCATATAATGTAGAAAGCGACCAGGTGGGGCAAATTGTGACTTAATTGTGACTTGTTAGTAGCTGCTGAGTTTGGATCAGGACACAATCAGACTAGTCTCTTTTCCCCTTACACTATTCTTCATGTCACTTCCAGTCACTTCTGAGCACTACAAATTGTTATTATTGGGTTTTTTTTGGACATAACTAGTTGGGTTCTGGTCTTTAGGACTTCACACTGCAAATTGTTATTTCTATTGTGAAAGATGGTGGCATATCAAGAACACATTGAATTACTTGGCGTTCATTTGTATGGCGCTCATTCATGCGCTGGTGTGGTATTTTGTAAGGAGACAGACTCAGCCTCTCACGTGGGAATGCATGTTGCACAGTTCGTGTCGTTGTTATACAAGTTATCAGTTTTAATGAAGTTCTGAGTGAATCACTGTCGCTAACATAAATAATGCACTTAGGACTGTATTCGGGGTTGTAACACCAGACTTGTGTAAACACTATCAATACTAACACAATGCTTGGTATGTAGGAGCTAGAATTCAGTGGCATCACATATATAATCGCACCGGCATGTTTCACTTGAAAAGTTAAATTATTTGTAATACTTAACAGTCTGCTACTAAAGTGGTGCTGCGAACACCGGAACGTGAAAAAGAACAGGATTTCTTGACCCTCCATGACCATATTCACCTGTTTTGATCCAGTGGTTGTGTGTCACCCAGATAACCCCCTAACTGTTTTGTAAACTGAAAGAAATGGGGCTCAGACAAGCCGGGCCTTTCAGAACTGGGGATAAGTACTAACAGTGACATCTGAGAGACAGTTACTGCCAAACATAAACAGGAACATGATTGAAAGCTTTGGAAAGGGCATGGCCAGGCTGATTCTTAAAAACAGCGACCACACAGGCCCTGAAAAGCTAGCGGATGAGAGGCAACAGGGATGAAGGACACAGGGGAAATATTCCCTGACACGCTGGAATTAACGAAGACGAGCGAGATGGGTGCAGCTGATACGGAGGGGGGATCCTTTGCAGGTGGAGTTTGTTGTTGAGATGTGTCAGATGGGCCTGGTCCCCCACCAGGGGGCATGTGTGCCGACCCACCCTCTGAAACCTGCAGTCCCCTGCCCCTAGACCGCCCACCGAAACATGCTCCGTCAGGGCATAGCTGCAGGCAATGCTGGGGTGGCCTTTGCACCCTTCCCCCTCTGACCCTCTCCGGCTTAGCCTGTCTGGGCCCCGTTCAAGCTTCCCTGATCTGCAGAAATGTGCTGGCAGCTGGGGCGGTAATGAAGATGAATTGGGGGAATGCTGCTCTTTCCTGCTCTGATTAAGATCAGGGTTGCTGATAAACGTGCCCGCAAGGCCACTCAGTAACCCTATCCCCCTCTCTGGGTGCTGGATGAAGTTCAACCTCGGGGGCTCGCGGTTCTCCCCAGCCCAGTCCTGCTCCTCACTGGAGACAGTATTTGAGTGCCACACCATGGTCTCTCTCAGAGTTTTAAAGTTTTCCTTTCAAGGATAATTAACATAGTCAATCCGGTGGTTCTCTACATTTCGTCGCACTGGCTTATTTCATCGCAATCGCAGCAAAATAACGATTGTATTTCAGGAGAGTTTTTAGTTTGATGTTTGCAATTCCGATTTTCAAAAAAAATTGCAACTTTTAGAAACTGACCTTTCAGAACTTGGTATGGTACAACTCATACGTGTTGAACAAAAAATGCTAAATAATGCTTTAGTACTTCATGGTTCCAGATCCCATTTTCACTTGGTGGGAAAACACAGTCTCTGTTTTATTTTTGTCTCACAACAGCCCATTTGAAACTTTTTGTAATTATCTGTTAAGCCTTATAGTCATTATCCAAGGTACATAATGTAACACAGCGGACCTTTTCCAACAAATGATGCCAGGAAATATGTAACTAGGGGTTATGATCTATGATGATGAGGCTAAAAAACAGAGTTAGCATAGCAACATACTCGTAAAGTCTGTAAACCAAGAAGCACTTTTCGAAGTGTTAACGTTATTTTCAGTATATTGAAATTGTGTTAATAGTCAATGTATTTTATTCTGCTTTGGTTTTGTCAGAATAAAAGCCTTTCTTTTCTGTTCAGACCCTTTATAAGTAAATCAGTCAGCTATATATTATCTATTCTGTGCTAAGAGATGTTTGTGGAGGTTACTTATTTATACCAATGATTCCCACAAATTTGTGGGTAACCAGCAATTTCTCTCCAACGTTTTGCTTTCAGCAGCAGGAGAAGAGACCCGTAAGAATAATTGATCAGTTAGAGCACTGGACTTGGAAATAACATGACCCAATAATAGTCACTTACGTCAGGTAATGCACTGGCTGACATGCATTACAGTGGGGAGCCAGAGAGTATCATAAATCATCCTCACTGTGGGTCGGGTCTTGCCAGGGACAGAAAGAACTAGGGAATAGAAGGGGGTGATTTTCAAGGGGCAATTATAATTGGTAACAGATTTTTCCAAATTTTACGAAGACCTACAAATGATTTAATAACGTAATTGATCGATTGATTTGTTTATTAATTGATTAATTGCTATCCAGATATACAGTATAAATCCTACAAAAGTAAGCAAGACAAATAACAGACCTCCTAGGGTTAATGTACCATTTCATTTGATGCTTGATCACTGGATGGTTAGAATTTAATTTAGGAATATCACCTAACATATCACCTAACCCTGAGGGCAGCACGGTGGCTCAATGGTTAACAGTATTGTCTCGCACCTCCCTCTTTAGGGGTTCAGATGTCCCTGCTGCTCTCTGTTTGTGGAGTTTGTTCACTTTCCTCTTTCAGTTCACAGATATGAAGGTAATTAGATAATTGGCACCTCTGAATTACCTATAGTGTGTGAAGGTGTATGTATGGGTTTTATCCCATCCAGGTGCTACCCCAGGCTAGTGCCCTAAGTTATCCAAGCACCATCCTGGCCAGCATTAGCTGTTGGAGGCAGGATGGATAACAACATCAATGGAATACTATACTGTGACCAAATAGCAATGAGAGATTCTCAACATCTTCCTAAACACTAAAATTGTCCATAGACCGAGGTCAACTTAACACTTTTATCTTTAACTTTCCCTGGGCCAAGACCACCCCTTTGGAGTCTCTCTTCTAGCCCATTTTATCAGAAGGGCAATTTGTATGATGTCTACTGAACTGACAGTTAGTATGCGGAAAAAGTGCCCATGACTTTCACATTCATGGTTGGATTGCTGGTACCATAGAAATTAAGGAAACCCAACAAGCACAATCCAGACACATCTGTAAATAATGACACCAAAATTGTAACATATTTGCCTTGTTTATAACTGTCACCTATATTGGATTAATCAATAATAGCTCTATAGTTAGTAGTGAATGACAATAATTTCAAGTTCCCACAATACATTCACCAGCCACGTGATTATGAATTCCATTCTAATTCTGGGGACAACGCAGCTTTGCTCACAGGGCAGTGTGAATTCTTCATGGCATGGACTCAACAAAGTACTAGAAACATGCCTTAGAGTTTCTGGTCCATGTTGTCATGATAGCATCACAATGTTACTGCAGATTTTTCAGCTGCACATTCATGCTGAGAACCTCCCAAGCCACCATATCCCATAGGTGCTGGTGTTGGATTTAGATATGGTAACTGTGGAGGCCAATGAAGTACCCTGAAATAACTGTTTATGTTCATGGAAACAGTTTGAGATGATTGGTGACGTCCTGTTGGAAGTAGATATTCAAAGATGGGTAAACTGTGGCCGTAAAAGGACATACGTGGTCAGCAACAATATTCCGACAGGCTGTGGCATTTAAATGATGCCCAGTTGGTAATAGGGGGGCCATTGTGTGCCAAGAAAGCATCACCAGCCAGACACAAGGCAGAGCCCATCGATTCATGCCATATATGCCAAATTCTGACGCTACTGCATGTTGCAGCAGAAACTGAGATCCATCAAAGGATGTGATATTTTTCCCAATCTTCAGATGTCCAGTTTTGGTGAGCTTATGCTCTCTATAACCTCATTTTCCTGACAGAAGTAGAATCCAATGTGTTCTTCTGCTGTTGTAGCCCATCCACCAAATGGTTTGACATGTTGCGTGTTCAAAGATGCTAGTATATTGTTGTAAAAGAGTGGTTATTTCAGGTACTGTACCCTTTCTGTGAACTCGAACCAATCTGGTTATTTTCTACCAACCTTTCTCATCAGCAAGGCATTTATGCCTACAGAATTGCCACTGTCTAGATGTTTTTCATTTTCCCCCATAATATCCAGAGACTGTTGTCTGTGTAAATCCAAGGAAATGAGTAGTTTCTCAAATGCTCACACTACCCAGTCTGGCACCAACAATCATCCCACAGTCACATTTTGTTCCCCCATTCTGACATTCGGTCTGACTATTAGCTGAAACTTTTGACCATATGATTAGATATTTGCAGGAAGAAGCCGATTTCCCCTTTAAAATGGCCAGTGAGTGTATATATAAGTGCTATAATGACTTTTGTGCCTCGAATGGCCTCTGTTCACAGGTTATTGGATGATCCCCTCCCAACCAGCTCTTTAGTCTTTCGGCCAGTATGGTCAGTTTATCAGGGGGCATTAGGACTGCCACAGACTATCCCCCTGCTGTGTCATAGATCCAGTTATAGGCTTTTCCGTCATGCACGTTGCTTTTGGAAGCAGTGAAAAGCATTTGAACAGGCTATTAATGCTTTGTAATTGTTTTACAGTGATGTTTCTGCCTGAAAAATGCCTTGTGGCTGCCAGACTGCATGCCTAGCTTTAGCTCTGACGATCTGGCAGATGCGGTCTGTAACGCGTCCATGTGGACCGGCTGCCCTCCCGGGTGTTTTCTTCAGCTGACTCCAGCTATTGCATATCTCACTTTTAGTAATGCTATTAGAATATTGTGGCTTAATTTGTATGGGAAGTTAAATGTTATCTAATGTCATGTAATATTCAGCATCTGTGTACTCTTTATATACCCAAAATACATTCTATAAATGTAACACTGTGAGCCTCACAAACATCAGATTCGATTGCTTCCATCTTATGTGACCATGTCTGTTTCCGCCAAACCTTAAAAACCATATATATCCCTTACTAATCCAGAGTAACATATCTATGACTCAACCCATTCCTAAAAATGTCAAAATACTAAACAATGTAAAAAAAAAAAAATGTACCGGCATGAAAAAGTTTTTACGACAAAGGGAAATGGATTTTTTTTTTTATCAGTTTCTTTAGCTTATTTTTCAAAGAACTAGTCATTTGGACCATTGATCATTTCTGATTGAATGACTACAAAGTACAGACACTGTAAGGTACTGTTATAGTTTATGTAAAATAAACTTGATTCATTTGATGGCCCTTGGTTTGTTAGTATATTTGTATTATGATCAAAGTAGAAAAAGAAGACTGATTTAAATAATGTTGGTTTATTTTTCAGCATTTACATATTTAAACCTACACCCACTTGCAAATAATGCTATCGTAATCTATTATCTGTTGTACATTTTGTCCATCCCAATACCCCGGCCCTGTACATTTCTTCGGACCATTTTCATCAGCCTATACCTTGTAATTATATTCATAGAATGACTGTCTTTGTTGTGGAATATCTACATTTTCAATTGCACTTAAAATTCCTGGGATCTTCCTTCACTTAATGAGGCCACTATGTGATAAAACATCTTTTGTCACTAGTACAGGGCTGCTTTGTACCTGAATCTGTCGCTATCTCTACCTGATAAATTCATGTGCGGCTTTTGTTCTCCGCACTGTTATTCTTACTTAAAAAGTGGTAATAAACTGAAAGAACTGCTTCATAGTGAATGTGGCAGTTACCAGGGAGAGAAAGCAGTACTAGATAGCAACACTGTATTTGGTTTGTATCCCTTTGCAAATTTACAGAACTGCCTGAAGAAACTAAGTAATGGGTAAATGACAAGCGTGGCCCCCAGAGATTTACCAATGCAATATATTTATATGAACTTCTGTTTAGAAATATTGAGACAGTATACACAGGATACACAAGCAAGCTGGAGCACAGGGAAATAAAATATGTCGCTGTACTTTCGAGTTTCAGAATCACAGTTAAGGACATTCCTTGGGGAAAAAAGGGAAGATCGCTGTTTAGTTGGATCTGCGCCGTCTATCCTGATATCAGTCCATCTCAGAGGTTTTTCTTGGAATTAGTCAACAAATATGTCTAAATGTGAGAATTCTGCTCGTTTTATTAGCTAATGTCCTTAGTGCATGTTCATTTTCAGACAAGGGACACAACATAGATTCCTCTGTTTTAAATAATGTACTTTCTTGTCCATTTTCAGACTTTGGGAAAAAGCAGTCACTGTAAACAGAGCAATGTCCAATGCTGAATCCATTTAGCTCCTAGGTGCGTCTTCATGTCCATCGTTCAAGAACAGTGCCGATTCCTGCCTCTGCAATCTTATGCACAGAGTGCTGTTGCCACAGACAACTGAAAACGTGACATTCCATTGTCATAAGGAGATACTGAGCAAGGCTGGCACATCTTTATTCTATGATACACAAACCAGTAGATTAAAAATAGTCGTAAATATTGTAAGTACACAGAATTGCCATACTATTACTGCAAAAGCTCAAAATGAGTTTCTTTGGGAAAATTGTCCTTAAAAGTATCCTGAAAGCAGCACTTTGAACTCAGATGAATGAAATAGACTAACCTCCGCTTATTACCATTAATAAGAAAAAAAAAACAAATATTCACAGTTTTAATGAAATTGCAGCCCTCACTTGTACAGCCCCATTCAAAATAATAAAAAACGGGGACATTTAATGAGTGTGTTGTGCAAGGACCTCATAGAAAATGTAGTTTAGTGCTTTTGCAGGGATACTGTAATTAAATGAAAACCATGCAACAGGAAGTGAGGGGAGTGGCTGGATCAGGGATTATGAGGTTGGACTCCATATCCCAGAATTCCACTGGCCACTAGAAATTTGTAGGTCCTCAGGTCTGATCTGCCCATTCAGCGCGCTTGGGTGCTTTGCACGTGTGGACGTCCACTGCCTCCTCGCAGTCCCTGCATTCTACAGCGCAGCACCACTTGAACTTGCACTCGCATTTGGTGATGCGTTTGATGCGGGTGGTGTCATAGCCCCGTCCACAGCACATGACCTCACAGCCATCTGTCCCACGAGAAGACTTGTTGCAGACACGCCCTGCTGTGCCTAAGGAGCCTAGGGGGAACAGAATAGATGATTCAAAACTTGTTTACAGCAGTGCATTGTGAATATTTCTTAACATTTACACAGAATGAGTAAGGTACATACAGTGGTTACTTCTTTGGTTAGGAACGTTTGTTGTCATTATAAATCTGAACCAAATACTGGGGCACACCAAGGCAAAACACATTGCGCCCTCGACTACAGCAAATGGCCACACCAGTCAAAGAAATGATGTGTCCGATAACGGGAACCTCTGTTTAATCTCTGCTGTGCTTTTTTCTAGCTGTCTATGGTGAGGGAGCCTAGAAAATGGGTTTGAGTTATGTTGGCTGTCTTACATGGCTAAATTCCATTCATTGTCATTGCTCTAGAGCAACGTTTACTGTCAGCTGGGCCCCTACCCTGGCATAGGCTGGAATCGAAAGAATAGGGCACTCCTTCCGGCGTGTCATATTGCCTGATGAAACCAGTAGCCCACAGACTGAAAAGAAAGGCTGAAAACACATACATCTACATCCCTCCTGTTATAGGATTTGCTCTTTAACTGGGAGTCCTGTGATAGAATTATTTAACCTTTGCAAGTTTGGGGGTAAAAGTGGAAAATATATAGAAAATAAGCATAAACTCTCCGTAGTTCATGCGTGAGAATCGTGACAATGAAGTGGAAGATTGGACAGTTGAGCTTGTTGTGGCCTTAGGGTGAGCATTCTGAGGAAACTGAGAAGGAGAAACAATCATCTGAATCACAGAATCACAAGGAATCTCTGACTGCCCAGTGGTGTCAGTGCCAGAAGTCAGTGAGAGTCCCTGGTTTAGATGACTCAGAAAAAAGCTTATAAGATTTATGGGCGCAATTATCAGTTATGCAATTAAATTCTGGCTTAAATGAAGTAATCTGTGCACACTAGATAGCTAGGAGCTTCTCCAGCGTCTTGAGGCCACTTTTACCCCAAAGGCTTAACAGCTAAGGTACTGCTGCATGACCATTGGGGCCCTGGCCGCCCCCAGCCAAACTCACGGGGGAGGCATGATAAGTGAAAGCTGGTGTAATAATGTACTCAACAAAGCCATGGAAGGCACAGCCAACACTGACAACTGCGCTTTTCATGCTCTGTGTGAAAGGCAGCATGGCGGGGCTGCAGAGCTAATGCTTTACATACTTCTTGGTGTCTGAGGTCAAAGAACTTGGGGGGTAGATAGTATTAAGCCGGTGAGTAAGACAATTCTTTGGAATGAACTTAATGGAATGGCTACTAGGAAATGTCGTGTTAATGCCTTAATTTTGTATGGGAGCACAAAACATGTCAAAACAAGCACACACACACACACACACACAGATCTTTTAGTAATTTTCTATTGAAGTGAATGCTAACCACTTATCATTGTATCACTATAATTTATAAATCTTAAAATTTGTAATAATATTAGTTTTCTTATATCACAATATCACTATTACATTTTTTATGTATTTAAAATGACAGACCAATGATAGATCAAGAATGTGCTAACATACAGATGAACTGTTTTTCAAATTTAATATTTTGTTATTGATTACTAAAATTTTACTCCATGGTGAAATTGGGCAGAGATAAAGTAAAACTATAAACACATACATAAACATATAAACAAAGCATAAGTTTATCAGTATACATTTCAATTGTCAGTGTTTAAAATTTTAATTGTCAGTGTCTCATACATTCATAAGAACCTGATTTCAGCACATCGTGTGACCCATGCATTATACAGCTGAAGATGACAATAAAAACACGTAGACTTTTGACTTGTTACTTCCTGGAGGTAATTGTCATCAATTGACTGGATATTATTGTTCAAAGGGACATTACAGCAGGATAAGAGAACTTAATGGGATGCTAAGGATAGAGAAAAAAATCCTCTAATTCCTTTACCTGCTAAAAAATTATCATAATTCAAAATATTTCATTTGAAACATTTTAATTAACAGATAGGCAAAATATCAACCATTTTAAAAATATATAACTAATTGCCAGATTTCAAATTGCACAGTATCCACTTAAACCAGAATGGAGAAACAACAAAATGACCTTGTCGTCATTTATTGATGTATGATTTCATGATTAAGGATAACTAACAATTATATAGGAACTTAGGAAAGATTCAAGCTATGTCAAAATTGCAGATTGCCTATATTTATTTGACCCACCTGCTGCTTTGTCCATGAGGCAGTAGTCAGGGGAATTCTCAAAGTAGACCAGGTCAGTCTTGGTGGCTTTCCGAAAGTCCTTGTTGGCCACTGTGAATCCTGTACCATCCTGGTTCATGGTGACCTCAATGGCCCCATTATACTTCTTGCGAAGATAATCTCCAGTCTTACGGAAGTCGGACATAGCCAGCCAGCATGTTCTTAGAGTGCACGAACCACTAACACCGTGACATTTGCACTCCAGATTCATAAAGCGCTTCACAGCCTGCCAAGTAGAGCATGTTAGTGTGAATAAGACAAAGCAACCAGGCTTATTTATGTAAATATATAAGAAGCACATATAACTAAAAGTAATAGCAACTGATGAAAACATGCAGTGATTCATTGCTCACATTATTATGTTAAATTTGATAGAGCTTAACCTAGGCTTTAAGCGCCTGAAAAAAATGTGTAGGGTTTTGTTAAGGAGAATGGCTTCCCTGAAATCATTTCACTCCATTTGTCATGCGATGCTTCTCCACTATAAAACTAGATAAGCTTCTGCTTGGAAGCAGGAACAATGATTTAGAAGTTTTCACCGACTTTTCGGGGGCGGCGTGCTCTCACCATCCTCCCACAGCGGTTGTTGTGCAGGTTCATCAGCGCTCGTGCGTCCCTCACTGTCTTCTCTTTAGCATCCACAAAAACCTTTGCAAACTTAATGCCATAATTGATGTTGTCACTACAGCCGCCCCAGTCAAAGTCACCCCTGCTGTCGCTGGCCCGACCCCTCTTGTGGGGGTCACAGTTGCAGCTCTTGAGCTCCCCCTGGCTGCAGGCCCTTGTGATAGCGTAGACCACACCCGCCGAGGATATGGCATACACGAATGCGGCTTCTCGACTGCCTACGTAGGAAACATCACGGGGGAAATACTGTGTGTTTTATGGCCACATGACACTTCTCTGTTTGAGAATGTTTCATTCAAATTCCAGACTTTCTTGCTTTTTATTTCTGGATAGACGGACATAAAAACAGCTGTGCACATATGTGGCAGTCTGACAGGATGCATTATACTGAATGTAAATGTTCCATCTTTTGTCTGTCTCTCCATCCATTTTCCCAGAGATTCTTATCCCGGGTAAGACTGCGGCTGAGCCTACAGCCTGATCAGGGAGAATAAGGCAAAAGTTACATACAAAGGACATAGAAGGAGGAAACCCATTTCAACAAGAAGACAACCTGAAGCCTCCCATGCAAAGTTTCTTGAAATAATTAGCATAAAATCCCGCGCTAATATGTTGCTTTAAAAACTTTTGTCACAAATATTTAAGACACTTAAAAAAACAAAGTATGGGCGGTTCCTTTGAATGATTAAACTAACACCCACTGGGTGAGTGAAATAAAAGGCCTTCTTGGGCATCGATTCCGCATTATCAGCCACGCGAGCCACATCTGGTTGGGATTCCGTCCATAGCTATGCAGCCGTGTGGCGACGATAAGCTACCGCCGCCTGGCAGCATGTGCCATACAGATGACTGACTTCCAAGCACTGAGGTGTGTTTTCATTAAGGGAAACAGAGCCTGTGGGTGACCCTGTCTGGTTTAGCCCTTTCTGCTGTTTTCCATTTCATATAGTGAATCAGGGACCCAGTGATAAGTTAGGGAGTGCCTGCCAGAAATGTCTTTCCAAATATTTACATCTCCTATTACTGTTTATACATCGCCCGTGCGGACGTTTCTGCTACTTGTTTTCTAAGAACACCCACCCTCATACAGTCTTACCACTAGGGAAAGGTAATAGAGTGTGTGAGACAACAAACCCAAGTATTTGTACCTTCCCATTTTTTTAAACAAATCAACAAACAACAGAATATATATAAGTATATATTTTGCCTGAATTCAACGTACCAGGTCAAGGTTCGTTCTATCCATTTTAAGGCTTTATATTAACATGATTAATTTCTTATACCGGATGCCTAAATGTGACAGTTATTAAGTACAGCTTTCAGAAAGCAATGCATTAAAATAATGACCCTGGGCACTGCTCTGTTTAATAACAATGCTATCCTAACACAGTTAAATGGATAGTCGAATTCTATGTTCAGCACATTGTTCTAAATTCCAAGTCTGTGGCTCCCAAAGTTCATTCAGCAAACAGGGCTATAAGGGAACAGACTCAAACTCACAATAACCCCCCAGAAGGGAAACTTTTATGACTGGGAAAGATAAATGACCTTTCCCCAAAATATGACAGCATGTCTGGAGAAATGCAAGCCACGCACTGCCGTACTCTGACTCCGGTTTCTGGCCCTGATGAACCCCGAGGATGACAGCAGCCATACATTTACTGCTTCCCGTGTTTATTGACCATGACCGGAGTCGTGTGGACATCCATTAGAGAGGGTAAACACATAAACACATGTGTTAATTTGTATGTGCCCGTGTCCATATGTCTACATTTGCATTAATGTGCATGAATGTGTGTGTGTGTGTGTGTGTGTAAGCTTGTGTATGGCTACGGTAAGAGCACAGCTGTGAGACTACATCATTTTCCACGGGTCAGGATTTATTGATGTTCACTCCTGTGATGTATGAAGTCTGATTTACATAGTGAGGGGGAATCATCTGTGAGTGTTTAGGGTCCAATGTATTGTTGACCTTCCTTTACTTCAGTCGACATTGATGCACAGTGTACTTACTCTACACGTATCTTTTGTCTAATAAAACTGTATACTTACTGCGCAGCATAACACGTCCAAAAACGGTATGGTCCCGATCCAGGGTGCTGCAGTTCCAACGGTGGTAGCGGAACTGATGTTGGCACTCGCGGATCCACTCCTTCGCGCCCTCGCCGATGGACTGCATGATGTCAGGATGTCGTTGGCACAGCTGTCGCTGCTTGTTGACCAGTCCTGGGATGTTGTCGCAAATGACACGTGCGCCTAATGCCCCAATGTACCTGTAGGAGGCAGAGGTGGACAGCATCAC
>JAODKM010000099.1:8470585-8484867 GCA_026780845.1 Petrocephalus sullivani | reverse complement strand
CCTGGGATGTTGTCGCAAATGACACGTGCGCCTAATGCCCCAATGTACCTGTAGGAGGCAGAGGTGGACAGCATCACAGAAAATTTGAAGAAGTGTGTGTTTATCTGAGCATATATTCCTGAAAGATATAACATTTCACAATGAATTTCTTGGTTCCTGCATATGATATTTTCTTGGGCAAAAATATATTGTTTTGTCCTTTCAGTTTATTGTAGTAGTGGCCATATGCATATATATGTTTCACCAGAAAACCTAAATGAGATTTTAGAGAGCAGCAAAGAAGAATAAGAAGAAGATCATAGAATTAAGAACCAATTTAGCTTTAATAACCTCGTTACAAACCAAGGCAAGATCTGCTGAAAGTTGTCAACATTATAGACAAAGAAAATTCATACAGTTATCCAGTCCACAGTCTTCCAGAATGGCGCCTCCACAATTTGTCTAAAGGTATCTTTGGCCGAAAGAACCACTGAGATGATGCAATACCGAATTTTGCTATGTGCCTGCCTCCACTGGTCTGGTATTTGCTTGCGTGGGTGAGAGTGAGCTCCTTTGCGAGTCTTGGAATTTGAGCTTGAGTACAAGTATGGGGCCTTCTGCTATGGCTGCATCCATCATGGTACCAGCACTGGGAGGTGGCTGTTTTTCCTCCTGTCTTTCCAGCCTTCCAAGTCAGGGACGCTCCACACAGGAATTCTGCTTACTCCTGCACTGGACTCATGCACGGATGCAATTTCATTGTAAGGCTTAAATCATGGTTGGAGCATAAATGTAACGATATAGACTTGAACATTCTTATTGACGCCAGTCTACCACAAGGCACTGTAACTACCCTGATGAGGGGAGGGAGCCTGCCTATAACACACAAATTGCCCCATTAACCCTAACTTCTTATGTTTAATGTTGTACTTTTTCAGCATATGCATCTGTGATCGTAGCTAAATTGTATATTATATTCTTTCTACATATGTTTTCTTAATCGCCTCTCAGTAATAAATAAAGGGCGATTTAATACCTGATTAAAAACACATGGGGCACATGGAATGGAATCGAGAAAGGGCTGTGATTCATGCTAAAATGACACAGATGAGGTGATTCAGCAAATTCCAGACACAAATGTGGAGACCACACCAGTATTGCTAAGGCCCTGATATTTACAGTAAGTATGCTGATATACTGTCTTGTGTTGCATATGCTCTAATCCCTATGTTTGCTTACTCATATGTGGCATAGCCTTCAAGATTGTGACTCTTACCAAGAGGTTATCAAATGAATGTGCCATATACTTTATCTCCAGGGCAGTTTTGCCACTAAGTTTCACAAGGAAGAGTACATCTAAGTGTTTAAAAACAACCCTGCTGTAAGACAGACCAGGAGATCAAGTAGATTTGGCAGATGACATGTCAGTAGAGCTAATTGCTTCCTGATGGCCTCTTGAGGTGTGAACAAAGACCTAGGGCTCGTCAGTGTGTCTCCTCCCGACCCCAGGCGTGCGCTCCTGGCTAGGTTTGACCAAGCTTGTTGGCTGCTGTGCTGCTCTGGGTCTTTTTATGGTAGCTGTAAATCAATAGCCCCAGGGCTACAATAACATGTCGTAAAAAAAGCCCTGTGTGGGCTAAGTGTTGACGTTCATGGGATCGAGGGTGATGGTGGTGACGAGAGGTAGGGTTGGAATGAAAGGAGACAGGATGTGGAGCTGTGCAAGTACTGTACAAAGTAACACTACAGAGTATCTTGCTGAAATGGTCAAGAATGATTAACATTACCATTGTGAGTTTCTGCCCTGAAACTAGACTGGCTCCCTTTAGCATATAGTCAAGTATGGAAAACTATCTATGCCAACCATGAACTCAAATTCCCCAGACCTTCCCCTTTCAGTTTCTACCCTCTTGTTTTTATGAGCGACTGGTAAGCCATCTTCGCTGTACCTATAGTCACATTTATTGTTCTCTATATTTGCGGGAACTCAATAAAATGAGGCCAGTGTTGTCTGAATAATGGAGGAACGGAAGCTGCTCTTGCAGCAGCCATAACAGCCTGCACTGCTCGATTTGGTGCAGAGTTCATCAACCGAAGATAGATAACGTTTTGTTGCTCTTCTGCAGATCCAAAACCTGTCCCAGTCACATCTCCATCAGAGTGCCAGGTATCATGTTTACATCTGACACTTCTGAACAGCTAATGTAAATAACCATCCACTTCAACGGCGCTACTACCCAGCATCAGTAGAAATTTACAATAAGGTATTCTTGGTTACACAACTGATGATTCAAAAAAGGTAGTTGGTTACGATTATGATACTTCGTTAAAAAAGGCAATACAGTATTATATAACATCAAATCAAGCATGGAACAAAATTATTTCTCCATTACAGCATTTTTTTAACAAAAAAATTAGATTACACTGTATAATGTGCAATGGAATGAGTTATAGACAACACAGATACCACTTAAAACAATATCGAGGTATTTAGGTATTTAGGTATTTAGGTTCTCTGCTACCATCTGCTTTGCACTTCTTAGGTACACAAATTATATAATACTGCATAATAGTGCATAGCAAACAACAGTGCTTCAGTGAAGTTTAATGTGTATATTTGATTCATTTCATAAATATCAATGAATAATATTAATATATTCTCACTTTGCTCCTTAGGGATCTAGGTAGGACCTAGTACAGCTCTATGTAATCAGTCAGCAAAATAATAATTTACCATATTACTAACATGCAGTCTATTACTATATACTGATTCCTGTACTTTTTGTGGTTGGCCAGCTTATTATTTGATGTGGTGCTCAAGAGAATTACTGACATTTAATTGCTCAGCAATTATTGGCATAAGAGGTCTTGCCTAATCAGGTATCAAAAGCATTTCCTTAACAATCTCAAGCAGTATCCAAGAGATAGGACTAATTTGTATCCCAAATTTCCTGCAAGGGAAGTAGACAAACTCTTGTTTGACTCCAGAGCTCACAACTGTGTTATGGGGCACTAACAAAGGTTCAATGCACCCCACTCATGCAAAATCGCCTTTCCTTTGCTGAGACTGTAGCCAACTGAGTGCATATGTCGTGATAAATAAAAACAAATAGATAAACATTACCTTTTCTCATGAAAATTAATAAACTGCCATGTGATGAACATCTATGCTAAATAAAGATCATAAGACAGCTGGAGGTATATCACTGATACTAACCAATGTACAGGATATATGGTATCTATATTTTAAAATCATGCTGAATTTACATCCATCCCTATCTTAGGTATGTTACGGTATATTAGTTCTTTATATGAGATACCCTTCAGCTTCTCATTGGATTAAACATTTATATCTACAGAATATTCGGGTTTACTAAGTTAAATGAAAATTATGGTTTTATTAGGGATATTCATTTTCTAAAATGGCTTTATTACCTTAGTGATAACAGGAAAACAATCGTACCACTCATCATCACAGTAATAATAATTGGAACAATTATCTGAAAGCGGTGATCGTTTTGTACCGATTTGTTTTTTTAAGTTTACCGTCCAGTACATGCTTCAAATCATCGAAATATTCCTGATCGTAAGAAATAAATGGTTGAAACAGCTGAATCTGGTACACATTCCCGTCGTCATTTAAATTTGATATAATTTCGTTTTCAATATGAATACATAAATGACTGCATACTATTTCTATGGCGATTACTGCTTTGAAATTTTCAACTTAAACAAATGATTTTTACTAAATATAACATTTAATTTCACATTAATAAATTACGCATATAATGAAAAAAACTAGTAATACTGATCATGCTTAATCTTTCATATTTTTTTAAACTTTTTCGTTTCAGTTATATAAATTACGAAGGGTTATTGAATAAAACTACCGAATAATAATGAATCCCCAATCGGTTCCACAAAGTGCTGCTAGGACGTCCAGATAAAATTGTAATTCGTAACAGGTGCTGACTCCTTAGTAACGCTGTACCGTACCTTCAATGTATTCAGAGATTCGGGTTCAGAGAAACAAACATTTTAATAAATATTTCTAGTATGTCAGTTTTGAACATTATTATTTAAAATAAAACATAAAAACCCCAATAGTAAAAGAAATAATAATAATAATAATAATAATAATAATAATAATAATAAATGTAATAGATCCCTCCATTCATTTAAATTGATAGGATTTCCATGACCCTGCTAATTCGACTGATTATCGTTACATGGTTACAAGGTGGCTTCAGTACAAGACGATGTATTCCCATAGTCATGCGTTTGCATCGTTAAGTTCTTCCTGAACCGGCACCATATACTCATATATAAATCGATCTGAGTACCGTATTTTAAAGGGATTTTTTCCTTTTCAGAATACGTAAGAAACTCAAAAGATGCATACTTCATTGTCACGCATCATACACCTGGACCTTGCATTGTGTTGTTAAACAAGCAACAGTTTCTTGCCGCCCCCCCTTCCCCCCACCCCCCTTTAATGAAGCACAGAGATCCCGCAGTGCGACTTCAGATTGGTGTGGAGCTTTTTAATCCCATCAAAACAATCTAAACAATCCGGCATTTGTAACATGTGAAAAATAAATACAAAGTATGGAGGGATTTGCAAGTGTGTGTGAGAGAGAAGGAGAAGCCTTTGAATATGAGTCCTGTACTTACCACCAGGAGGAATCCACTCTGGGCGTGAGCATGAGAAGCAGGAGAATAAAGGCAAAGTATAGCCTAGAGGTGGCATTTGAACCGTCTGACGAAGTTGCCCCATTTCTAGATTGATGTCTTAATCCTGGGCCTCCCAAGGCTGTGGAGGGGTGGTTATGGGTCCGGGAAGAACCTCGAGATTTGCTTAAACCAAACATGCCGATGTCTTTTTCTCTAGTAAAAATAAAATGAAACAGATTTAACAGATAAATAAGAGTTCCTTAATATCGTTGTTCTCTTTTCCTCTCACGCGAATGATTGGCGTTACTAACAGACATAGCGTTCTGAATAAACTCTTCTATATTGCCAGTTGTTGTGCTGGTTATGAGTCTTATACCAGATCTCCAAATTTGCCACGCTTTAATACATTCCACCCGTTGGCGTTAACGAACTAGCTGATGCCTCCAAAATAATCCAAGTTTGTGGGATGCTGTGCAGTTGAACGATATTAATTCTTTTTCAAGGCGTCTCAGTGAAGCACAGATAAAATAAAATACACTGCAGAATCTGCCTGAATATGTTGCTTTTCTCAGCTTGCTGTCCCTCAAAAGCGAGAAACGATCCAATTGCTCTTTTCGTTCGCGTGTTCCTCCCTGCTTCCCAAAAATAAACAGGCGTTGAAGTGAAGAAACTGTAAAACTGAGGAGCGGTGGGTTTTTTTTTTTTGGGGGGGGGGGGGGGGGGGGAAAAAAAAAAATTGTAAACTCTCCTTCCCCTTTTTTTCCTTTGGGTGAAGGGGGGGGGGGGGGGGGGGGGGGGGGGGTTTGGGGGGGGGGGGGGGGGGGGGGGGGGGGTGCAAAAAAAAACGATGACAGCTCTCTTCCCTCTGTTTTCTCATTGGGTAGAGTCAGTGGGGGACGGAGGGATGCCGTCGGTAGGAGCCGCTCCGTTCACCGCTGGAATACAGATGCCGAGAAGTATCTGGGACTGTCGGCGGTACCAAGCCACCTGCCTATGCCGCTCCGCTGGTTCATAAAGTAATATGTTAAACTACGGTAATGTACTGTGCGGTTTGATTGTACCGTGCCCCCGCCCCCGCGAGAGAAAAAAAAACAACTTGCACTTTCCAACTTGTCATCGCAGGGTTTTAAATTAGGGGCGATGTTGTAGGTAATGCTTTCACATATACACGCATTCCTTGAATTTTGTTTCAGTTAATGTTGTGTTACCGAGTTATCAGTTTAGCGTTAACAGCATTCATGCAAGACTTCGGTTATTAAATTTATTTCGAAACATTACGACATTATATCTTTCGACAAATACAACTGTAATGTTATAATGATTTGGGGCTACGCATTTTCAGGTCTTTTATGCCTAAACACTTTTCCGGTGGTTTGTTCCGTGTATCATTATGTGTCTTTGATCACCGGAATTAAATAAATACAGCATAATTCCTCTAATACTGCATTTGCAGGTATATATAGATGAAGTCACATGAAGTACAGAAACGAAGCAGCATAAAAAACGTTTATTAACGTCTCTCCATACTTAAAAACATAATGAAAATATTCCAACAATTTCAGCTGCAGGAGTCTTTTATTGATTTTAAACTCCTAATTAACATGAACGCGTAAACTGAAAAATAACACATAACTTCTAAAGCTACAATTGTATCACATTCTATTATTTATAATGCCAATTAGACATTTTCTTCAAGGCCAGATAGCACCATTAAATGGGGTAATTACGGAAGTGCCAAATTAGATTTATTTGTTTTTATACATTATTTTTAAATATGTACTACAGGATGGACACGTCACCAGATGACAGCAATATGTCAGTGACATGAAAATGTAACGGTGTCATTTCGGGATGAGCCACGCAGAACTGCCCAGGGATTCTGTCTTTCTAATCAAAAGTCTATGAGCAATGCGCTCCCGATAACTTATAAACATTTTTCGTATCAAAAACGACACTTAGGAAAATTAGCAAAATGATTAATTAATGAAATATTATGTTATGACTCTACTTTTTATAAGAAACACTTCCATCCGTCCATTCATGTTCCAGCCATTACAAGGTTGCAGGGAATCTGTAACCTATTCTAGGCAGGGGCACAAAGCAGGGGAACCTGGAGGCAATGCCAGTCCATTGCTATAGGCACACACTCCCGGACACCGCGGGCAATCCAGAGACGCCAGTTAATGTATCTGCATGTACGGGGACAGCCTACGAACTCTGCACACACAGCGGGGGCTTCGAATCTGATTTGAATCCTGGAAGTAAGAACCAATGACGCCTATACCGCACCAATACGTTAGCTGCCCCATCAAACTTAGTATCAAATGCTGCGTGGATTCTAAGTGTATATTTGCCGAGAGAAAAAAAAAGAGTAACAGTATTTTCTGCTGTTCTCCAGTCACCGGCAGAAGAACCCGCTTCGACTTGCAAACCTCTCTTCGGCGGCATCTGCTAAATTTCACCACTAGCCGGCTTTATTAGTTAACTCGATGAGGTATTGATTAGTCAAACATTAGTGCTTGTGTGAATAAATATATGGGTTATACACTATTTTCAACAATTAACCAAGTAACCAATCAAAATACAAGACGTTTTGCATTTTTACTTTTTTTGATCGCATTCATCGATTTTTATAAAATGAAATATGAAGTAGTGAGGACCGAAAAAATGACCTCACTAGTAATACTCACCTTGTTTTTCACTACCGGCAGATTATGAGAGGTGCCAGTATGCCAGAAACATTCCTAGTACCAGCCCACTTCACACAGTGATTTACACCATTCTGATGTTCACGATTCCTCCAAACTGGCAAAACTATACCATGGCCAGTCATAATAATACTAATACTAACAATACTATTACTACTACCACTAATAAAGTTAAGCAGTGCTTGTTATTAGTAGCAAAAGGGGGGTGTTATTCAAATATTTTTAGAGGTAGGATGGTGATACTCTGTCAGAAACTTTAAAGTAGTTATTGGCATTTAAGAATGTCTTTTAGTTCATATACTTTTTTGCAGTTTATTTCTGAAGTTCATAGGGAAGTTATCGCAACATGAGAATAAATTTTACATATGGAATTACAGGAGCAGTATATAAAAATGATGCCGAAATCGAGGGAGTAAAAGCGTAAACCTACCAAAGCCTGCCTTCACGAGGCTGAGCCTTTAGTAGCGGCTGGTCTAGGCTGATCGCTGAAACTCCTCCTCCACGAGGTGAAGCTACTCCAGCATTAAGTCGCTTTAAATCTAGAAGCTTTAGGGGAAACTGGCACACAGATATTATGAAGACCAGGGAGGAAATTTATTTTTATTATCTCACAAGTACTAACATGTGGGCCAAGGATTTGTAGGATAAGTATGAAAAGGGATCTACCACTTTAGCTGGATTTACAGAGATAGAACATCCTTACAATTGCTGTAGACAATAAAGAATTTGCTTGCAAATAATCACTTTAGCAAGTTTAGATTCTCAATTAAGTTATTTTGCTGGACTTCATGCATTTTACGATAATGTTAGCATGCCCGGGGGGTTGGGCAGCCACTTGACCGCGGACCCCCAGAGGTTTTTTTTCTCCCTTCCTGGGAGTTTTTTGTTCCTCTCCTCTGTTGCCATCTGCCTTTCCTTATTTAATTTCTTTGTCTTTCATTTTCCCAGTTTTGCATTATTCTCTCTTAATGATGTTGTGATGTATCACAACACACCCATACTGTATAAAGTGCCTTGGGGTGACTCTGACTTTTGCTGTTTGCTAATGCATGGCAGTGGGTCCTTGAGGAAGGCCCTTAACCCTTAGCCCCCAGCTCCCTGGGCACCGTAAGGTGGCTGCCCTTTCACTGTGATCCCCATGCTTGTTCTCACCTGTATGGAGAATAAGATGGGGCCAGGAGAATTTCCCCAAAGGCATTTATAAAGCATCGCTATTCTAAGAATTAACTGCATGAATGACTACATAGGATTCCCTCATAACAACTCAAGCAGTCGTGCTACTTGTCCTGATGGTTCCAGGGACCATAAAAAATTCAAATTCATTGCCAGTCCCCATATTTAATATGTCTGTGAAATGTATGAAATGCAGCTTTAAGCTTTTGTAGCTAACATATTGTTTCTGGCAGCTATAAGCGTAATTATAGCAACTGAATCCGACTAAGGCCAGTTTAAGCTTAACTTTGGTAATAACTTACATCTACATGCTGTATTTCGCTTAAGCTAAGAGCAAATAAGCAAATACATAAAATGATCTGTTGTTCTGCCAAGAAATACATTTTGTAAATGTGACTTATTTCATAAAACTGTTTAATTATTATTGCTGTAACAAACATGGCTAGTCCATCTAATATTACTTTATATTAACTACAACTGAAGGTCATTTTTAGTTAGTGCTAAAGTGAGAGAATAACTGATATACTAGGTAGACTGCCTCTAAATGTAACCTGTCATGGATTATTTCAGCAACTTGTAAAGACCAGATCATGTTGATTCTATTTTTATTACATTGAACTCATTCTGTATGCAGATGGTGCCCATTACTCATTTATTCTGGGAGATGACATTACCATTATGTATACACATGCTGCTTAGGAAACGGGGTGTTGAAATTGCATAATAAACAATTAGCTGGTTAGCAGGCCGAATGTGGAACGTGGGTCAAGCGCGCCCCTCATCTCGATTGCACTGTCAGTCATGCTGTGTGCTCTCCCGACGTAAGCTAACTGTTTTGTCCTCTTGTCCCCCTGACTGTTTTTAAGCTCTGAAATGCCCTTCTTTATTGCTGGAGAACAACAGCTAGTTTGAATAGTCTCCTTAAATGAGGAAATGCCAAGAATTTGAATCTATGACACATGAAACAACTTGTCCAGTTAAGTGAGTAATGGTGTGGATGCGATGGTAATTAGTATAGTTGGTCACACTACTTGAGGACACAATACAATGCAGTAGTACAGTATTATTATTAATTAAGTATTAATTAACCAGTAACTAAGTTTAGTTTTGTACTGATCCCATGTTCATTCATCACTAATCAAGCATGTATTCAATGGTCATGTATTCAATTCAGGAACTATAAATAAAAAGTATTAATATAATGTAAAGTATAAAGTATAAAATATAATTGTTCATCATTATATGGCAATTATAACAGTTAACTAATTAGTTGATTAATTATTAATATTGATTAATGATTAACTAGCACTAGTTTCTGGTTAATTAAGTAAGCATGTACTACAACATTATTTGTGTCTCTAAAGTGTTACTGAATAGTCATCAGTACCAGTGGCTTAAGACTGCAATTAAAACTATATTACTGAGTAGAATTTTTTTTACTTCCAAACAAAAAAGGCTGGGTTTGTTTCTTAAACATTAAACATTGCGCCATCTACTGTCACCCCCTATACGTTGTGGAGCGTACTCTAGATTCTATCCATTTTATAGGCCTTTTTTCTTTACCAGGCACATACTTAACTGAAATCCCTTCATGGTCCTTAAACAGCGTCTAATCCTCACCAGTTTTATTTGAACATCTCCCAGTTGTATACAACAAGGTTATAGCAGTTGTGGAACCCAGCTCCAGGGTTTTAAAAATGGTATCAGCTGTTACACACGCCGCATTTACTCAAGAGAAGCTAGCTCAGGAGGTGGATACAGTGCTCCGGCTCAGCGGAGACACCATAGTAACGGCGTTTATTGTGAATGAGGCGTGACCCTGTGTCCTCGGTGGCCTTTTCTCAGCAGCCTTTGGGGCTTGCCAATGATAACCTCAGCCCATCTCTGCTGTCACACGCCAACTTAACTTGCGCATGTGCGATTCTTCATGCTGGAGAGGCTGATCTCTGGGGAGTGTGCATATTTTGGGCTGGCGGTTGTGGTGCGATGATGGAATGGCACAGTTAGGGATGTTGGGGGGTGGGGGTGGTGAGGGCTCCACAGGTGTTTTGGAGGACATCCATTTGTTCCCTTTGGAGTTACAAGCCATTTGAGAAGATCACAATGATTGGAATTAGCTGTGGACACATCGGACGGTATTTAAAGAGAGTTGATGACCTTGTTTTCATTTTAATGAATAATCAACCCTCTTGACAGCAGGGAGCAGTAATTGAATGATATCTGTCTTATTCTCATGCTTGTCCATCATTGTTTTAAAATCGAATGGATCCGCTTAAAAATCATACCATACTTATAACCATAACTATATATACTTTAAGCATTATAGACTGGATTAGTCTTAGCATTTACAGTCTACTATCTGAGAGTGAATGAAATTAGGCCCTGTTCAGGTGCCAGCATTTTTACATGAAATGACCTTTGAATACAACATGTCTGCTAGTACAGAACATCTTCTGAAATCAATTTAATTGCATTGAAGAGCAAATATAAAAAAACACAGGCATTATAGCTGTATATGTACTTTTAATTTTGCTGATTCTCTCTGTGATTCAAAGTGGATAATTATCAAATAATTCCCTTCCAGGATTGAATGACTAGCTAGATAGATATAGAGGTTTGGTGTTTATAGTCAGGGTTTCAGGTACTTACTAGTTTAGTCTGAGCTGCCCTACACTGTGTGTGGCAGGACTGGCAGTCGTGGCAGGGGGGCAGTGGGACCTGGGGTAAGCATGAGTGCCATGATTATATTAATCAGCACAAATCCACCAGCATTAGTCATGAACCAAACTAAAGGTCAAAGACAATGCAGTATCCTAAACATACAATAGTCAACAGATTGGGGCGGAGGGGGAGAGAGAAATGGTGGGGTTTCTGAGGAGGTGTGCTGGAATAGCTGTCCTACATAACGAACTCCTTCAGTCTGAGCGTTGTGCAGTTTGCTATTTCCTATGCACAGGAATATTGCTGACAGAAGGCACGAGTGAGGAGAGAGCTTCTGCAAAGGGAGAAGCCGCAGCACAGAGCTGGCAGTATGACAGATCTGCCTGGATAGGTGGTGCTGCTTTCCCTTTACAGACTGCAAACACACACAAGACAGGCTATCTGGTCAAGCAATGTACCCTTCGGTTACATCACCATCAGACTGTGCTTGGGGGTGGGGGGGGGGGGGGGGGCTTAATCCTGGTCCCATGGGGGGTGTTTTTTTTTTATCCTTGGGACAGGCCTTCCAAATTAGTGTTTGTAGTGACAACTCTATAACAAATTGTTTACTGGATGGCTGGCGCATGCCACAGCCCCCACCAGCTGACGCCCATAGCAGGTAAGGTGATTTCCCCCGGCTGCTCGGCAACCCTTATCCTTTTCTGGGAGTTCCTGCTGCCACAGCTATTTCCGACAGGGAGTCACAGGCACTTTAGTTCAGGCGTCGGAGAACGCCTCAGTAACAGAACAGCAGCCCTGATGTCCGACCACCCTGGGTGAGAAAGTTTCATTTCATAAAGCAGACTATGAGGTTTTATAGCATTGGATAGTGTGCCGAGTTCATGCAAACCCATTCAAACCCTCTTAGAAATGATCATCGCAAACTGCCTTATAGAGAAACCACTGCCCCTGCTGACCACCCCATCCCCCTCCAAAACTGGATGATTATCCTTGTGATCAAAGGGAGGCTTAATCCTATGAGCCAGGGTAAAAGTTTGCGAGCTTTTACAGCCCTCTGAATCATCATGAATGCGATACTGTGTTTGAAACCAGTTTAAGTCGCTGAAAAATTTGTTACATTCAGGAAATCATTCCCACTATCTGCTAGATACAGGCATTGATTTTTATATTTTTCATAAAATCTCCACGTTCGAGTGCTATGCCAATTTTAATATTTTTATTTAATTTTTAGCCTTCAACATATTCATAAATAAAAGTATTTATTTACTTTGGCTGAAATGTATCTAGAGTTATGGTGTTTGATTCAGAATAAGACATCTCAGTAAAACTATAATAGCTCATTTCAAATTTGGTTCAAGAAGGAACCAAAAGCCACATTACTTTTTTACAGTAACAGTAATTAGCAGTAATTACTTTATTTGAAACTGGTTTATGTCAGTTACTGTCAGTTGCATGAAGGCATACCTTTTAACGCTGTAGCTGGTGCAGAGATTTAGACTTAAACATCCTTCCCTGATGCACCACCTATTGGTTATTTATTCGTTTGTTCGTCTATTCATTCATTGGTTTGTTTGTTGCATCTTTTGACTTATCACTACCTACAATGCTGTTTGTTATGTATTGTAATGTTTTTTGTCCAATTGTCCCCCTCCCCACACCTGTCCCCTCCTTTGCCACTGTAGCACAAGAATATTACTGTGACAATAAAAACCTGAAACATGAACTTGTGCAAAACATGACCTGCGCAAAAAGGACCATAGGTTTCATACCTATATAGATTTAAATTCCATCATTGCAACAATTTATAAATGGCCAGACTATGAGCAGAGAAAAACAGAGTTGCTTTTAATCTGCATACATCAACTCCTGTGACTGATACAGGGTTTTACTACAGTGATGCAAGGAGGAGATGCATTAAACCCTAGCAGCAGTGTGTAGACAGAACCTGCAGGCCTATTTCAGTGCTTTGCATGGAAGTCACCCTGACTTCAACATTTTCCCCATGAAGGACCTTCAAAGGTAGCACTAATGTGGGTTTAAAGATAATGCAGTTGAACCACTATCCTGAAAGTTTTGATATAGTAGGTTGAAATCTCCTGAAAGGACGTAGAACATTTGGAGGACCAAATGATGCTTTGATGGTTCCACAGGACGCTGCCATGTCCCACAGATCTGGCTGACAAGAGGAATTACTGAGCTGAATTTCCCACCAATTCTTGCCAGGATGTGCACAGAGGAGCAACAAATTAGAGTCACGCCACGCCTGTTTGCCCATTGGTGCGGTGTTATCGTGCAGCACTCATTCACTTCAATGCAGCAAATCCCCTCATTCAGTTCCCAGGAATGACTTTAGAAGCTATTTACGTAGGAATGGGTTAGTTTGCATGTTCTGTGACAATCTGAGCAGAAAGGTCAACAGCGGCACATCCACTGCGCTGCTCAGAGGGATACGTGTCATCACCCACTGGCACCAGAGGGGGTTCATGTGTTGTCAGACATACTCAAAATGCCCAAAATGATCAGTGAGTCAGTCACTAAAGATCAAAGATGTAAATTCTAAGCTACCAGTAATGTACAGGCTGTATATCTGATTGGTTATAGATGTATAATTAAGCTTCCCTTTCATCCACATTGAGTTTAACTCAAACCAGCTCATTGACTGTAAGTTCTGTGTCTTTAGACACACATCCATCTGTATCCATGCGCACATCCTCAACAACTGCCATTGGTACTTGCATAAGTAGGCTCACACCCAGAGGATATTTACTGCCTGTTCCTTGTTTTTAAAGTTTAAAATTAAAAATGTGTGTAACATTGTGCAACAGTGTTGTGCAAAGACTTTTAAATTGGCAGGTGCTCAACCAGTGGGGTTGCCACAATCTTCAGTGATTGGTAAAATAGGGGCGGGGGGGAATTGGTAAATTTTGCATGCTTGTCGGTGTGATCAAAAACAGGCTCTGTACCTCTAAAGGGAGGCACTTTCAATTGCCCCCCCCCCCCCCCCCCCCCCCCCCCCCCCCCCCCCCACCCACCCCCCCTCGCCGCGGCGCCGGGCGAAAAGAGAAAAAAGAAAAAAAAAATTCTAAA
>JAODKM010000099.1:8459602-8470485 GCA_026780845.1 Petrocephalus sullivani | reverse complement strand
GGTGGGAAGAGGGGGGGGGGGGGGGGTGGGGAAATTTTGGGTGCTTGTGGGGGGGATCAAAAACAGGCTCTGTACCTCTAAAGGGGGGCACTTTCAATTGCCCCCCCCCCCCCCCCCCATACACACACACGCCTGCAAGGTGTTTCCGGATAAAACAGGTAGTTTAACAGGAACACTAATAATTATTAATTGGTATAAAAAATGTATTATTATAATACATTATTAGCTCTGGAGAAATGCATAACTGTCATAACCTGTGGGTAGCGTCGCGTATTGATTTGGCTACGAGCGGCGGGGAAAGACAGCCAGTTCCAGACAGCAGACTCGCGGGCTTTGGCCCAAGTGAAGTTAAGGGGAAGAAAGCGGATTAGCAGCCTTGAATCTATGGCCTTGACATTGTTATAGGCACATACCTGATTTTATGCTAAGCAGCATAACTGTTCATCCGTTACTGGCATTAGTCCGTTTCCTGGGTGTTTAAGAGTAAGGGGAAAAAAGTCAAATAAGCAGCAGCACGTACAAATGTGGCTTCGTCATACTGAACATTGGGTAAGGAGACAGCCACTATCACTCCCAATGCAGTGGAATGTGTGATTAAGCTGATTAATATTAGGGTAATATAACTTCCGTAAAAAATATTAAGGTGAGTGATATTCTGTGCAACTTATTGATACATACTTGTTTTCAATGTCCTCTAAATAGATAACTAATGATCCTGGTTTTCAGTACCGCTTAGTTTTTGATCTCATTTCCAATATGGCCTCATTCCAAAGGGTGTAGTTAGCCTGACTGCTGGCTGAATCTGGAGAGAAGGGATAAGGCAGCCCTCAAGGGCTCTCTCTCCTCACTGGAAGAGCAAGGCCGGGCTTGCACCCTGACTGATGACACTGAGGCCTTAACTGCCTGCAGGTGTGCAATGAACATCCAGGCCAGCAGGGGGCTTTGAACTCCATGCCAAATGGGGCCCCTGCCCACACTGGCAAGCCCCATTTCTGCATTCTGTTTCAATTAACAGTTTTCTTTCTCTTATTCTGTTTTTTATCTTCTTGTACTTTTTTCATATGTACATATCTTGACTATATTTCTTTAGATGTTTAGCTGCACATCCATTAAAATTAGTAAATAAAATTAATTTCTGCAGAATTTGAAGCATTTGTCAATCTCAGAGAATATGCAGTGTTATTGTGAGGGTATATTAAAACATGGAAGTTTTCTTATTCATGTACCACAGTGACTTAATTAAAATCAAGTAGTCAATTATGATGTCATGGATTTAAGTAATTTCTGCAAATATGTTGTATAATTATGCATTTATTTAATCATGTGGGACTGCGCTGAAATATCTGAAAGCTGTTCTGGAAAAAAAGTATTTTTTATTTTGGATTTGTCCTTTTTTACTAGTATGAAAAGGAATATTTCTAAAATACATTCCTATGGATAATAGAGATTTCAAAGACTTGCCTTTATTTTAGAAAAATGGTATTGATGTCAAAACAATTGTATCATTTTAAGGTGTTCAAATCCCAAAAGTCCAAAGGCAGTTTCAAAGAAGAATTATATCGCAAAAATATTATTTTTTTACTTGAACAAATGATGTGAATAGCCAATTTTTGTATACAATATACACAGGGGCATACCTAGAAATTCTGGGCCCGCTAACAAAACGTCACTGTGCCCACCCAATTTTATTTATTATTTTATATATTCAAGGGCCCCTGTCAAGTGCCAGGCCCCCTGAAATTTGTCAGGGTATCCATGCCCCTCCAATACCCCTTTATTATTCAATAAAAGATAATCTATATTAAACCTCTCTTACAATGTCATCAGGTAATGTTTCTGTTCCAATTTGTACTGGAAGTTAGGGAACAGAATATGTGCACTCATCAATATTTTTAAGAAAAGATATGAATGTATTCCTGATTGTGTTTTGTCTATTAATGTGTTAAATTTTTGAATTCACTCACGTATTTCAAGTGACAAATAATGCTACTGTCAACAGCAAAACCTAAATTTATGTTTTTTATTGATTTTCTACTTAGATGGTAGAAATAAAATAAAAGAAGTACAGTTTATGAAAATGCTCACCTCCTTCCCAGTCACACTGTATGCTAAGCAAGTCTCACAGATAATTATATACTGCAAAGGTAGTTTACCGCCATCTAATGGCTATTTAAATACTTACATTAACGCTGTCCCCTTTTGCAGTGCAGGCATGTGGATAATGCAGGGTTTCTGCAGCCATGTCTGGGCATCAGCAAGGGCTCTGTGACTCTCCACATGCATTTAATTCATTGTTGTTGGAACATTAGGCATGTGCTTACAGGCGTAATTGTCCGTAACTTTTTAACTTGAATCTGTCTTGTTTGTTCACTTGATCCATTAAGCAGAAGTGGATAGTTCAGGTACAGTATATAAACATCTAGACCAAGACATTATTTCAACTAATCAGCTGAGTTCTCTCTGGTTGTTACTCTTTATACTCAACTGGTTGGTCGAGGGGGCAGACTGGGGCTAGTCGTTCTTTTAGGGGGGCCAGATGCATTTGACCTTGATGTCCTCCAAGTATTACTTACACTAGATTGCCAGCATTAAGAAGCAATTTCAGGTTTGAAAACCAGTGAGTTATGTATGCAGTGCTTTGCAGTCGTCACATTTTATAGCTTTTATAAATATGTAACTTACTCTGTTTTCTCTTTTAGACCATCTTGCTTCCACAAGCTTGATTATTTCTTCTGTCGTAAACTTTTCACTTTTCACTAAACTGTCGTAAACTTTTCACCAACAAGTGACTCGACCACCCGGGACACCCATGTTAGGAGTAAGAAGAAAATGTGCTTTGTGTTTCGCCTGCTCTCAGCACGCAAAAGTTTAGCCCACATATTGTATATAAATGTAAATAATAATAATAATAATAATACATTTATTTCAGACCCATGTAGCATAGATATTTAGGGGGGCCACAGCACCCCTGGTTCTCTCAGTCCTGCAAACCAAAGACAGACTGGCCATGGAGTACTCTGATTATATTATTTAATAAGGGGGCTGTAAACATCATTGTAGGAAACGATCCTGGACTCTATTGTCCTGTCATATATGCATATGTGTTTGATTCTTTCAGGATTTGCTGTCAGAGAAATAGTCTTCTAAATACTAACTATTTGCCAGGTGCCCCTTATTAAGGGGGGGGGGGGGGGATATGTGGGGGTTTCATCATTCTCCAATGACAAACGGCAGGGGGGTTTCTAAGGGATGGAACACGAGGCGCAGTGAGTTTCACTGAGATGCTGAACTGTGCAACAGTTTTGTAGATTCTCCTGTTCGTCGACAATAGCAACATCTACAGTTTCATATGATGCTTTGATTTGACTGCAACAATGGGATGCAACTTTAGTACATTCCAAATGTAATTTAAGCAGTCACACTATTTTGACTCAAATAAACTAACATTTCTTTAAAAATGTTAGTAAAATTTTTTAAATGAAGGCATACCTAGGGCAAAGACCCCTCAGACCCCCGCAGACAAGGACGGTGGTTTGGTATCAACACTGGGAAGGATCAAATCAGCCCAAATCTATATATATATATATATATATATATATATATATATTTTTTTTTTTTACATTAGACATATAGCATATAGTCCCACAGTCCAAAGACATGCTGAGGCTGATTGGTGTTGCTAGATTGCCCGTAGGTGTGCCTGTGTGTGTGACTGGTGTGTGAGTGTGCCCAGCAATGGGCTGGCCCCCCATCCTGGGTTGTTCCCCGCCTTGTGCCCGTGTTTCCAGACCCCCCGTGACCCTGTTAGGATAAGCGGGTTGGACAATGGATGGATGGATATGCTATTATAGTGTATGAGGAGATTTCCCACACCACACAACACATGCTCACATGCATACTGATACATTCAGATGTATCCTCAGATACACACAAGGCCTAAAAACCTTCACACATTCACACTCTCACCACAAACACTCATGCACATACATAAAAGAAGACTCTTGGCTACAAGGATGACCCTCCTCCACACAGACTTGTTTACATACTGTACAATCCCATTTTTTCCAAAGTATTGTAAAGTAAATGCATATGCATTGCTTCTCCTGCATCAATTCTTACATCAGCTTCCTGTCCCTCTTAAACTGCTCCCCTGTCACCTCTTCTCCAGCCTCCTGAGTTCAACAATTATCGTGTGGTTCAATAATTACTTCCATTAAATGGTGAGGCACACAGATGAGGAGGCTTCAGGGAGAAATGAAAGAATATTCTAGAACGAACGGGCCTGGTCTGACAAATAAATAGGACAAACAGGCCGTGGGTGCTCCGGGAGTAACCAGGCACCAGGACTCACGAGAAACAGGGATGACAGCCAGTGGGAGGTGCTGAATTATGGTCTGTCAGCGTCATGCTTATTGTCTACACAGTGCTGACTGGATGTTTCTCTGACAGCTCTCTCTGTTTATTTCCCTAAGTGGAAGTTAATATGTTGAATCATCCATAAGACAACAAATAGATAGTGTTATAATTATACTGTGTTAAATGGTGAAAGTTCCGTGCCTTGGTGAAAGATCACATGACCACTAATGGTTTGATTAACATGGTGTTTCATAAGTTAATAAGCCTGGTATTCTGTCTTATCTTCAGGGCTTTTCTTAACAATGTGTTTTCTTTTGTCAACCGTCATACTAATATAATAACAGAACCTATTGCCAGATGTCAAATAAAGGGAAACAACGGGATGTGAATGCTGCATCTTTATAAACGTTTACGTGGATTCTTATGCAATCTGGTATCTGTTGCCTAACACTTCCCTGAGTAAATTCTTCATGTAAACGTGGTTTAGGCCAGGACCTGGAACCAATTTGGGCTTTTCCTTCTGCTATTATGCAATTAGCGTCAACAAATGCAAATACAGTTTGGGCAAAAAATGCTATAAAAGGAAACTATAAAACAAAAAATCAACATAGTTAAAACATCGGAGGAAGGCAAAATATATATTGCAAGAGGTCTTATCTGCTTAGGAATCCTACCTAAGACTCTAGTGTCTTTAAATTTAGGTTCAGGATGTTTTAGCTAGCTCTGGGGAGTAGTTTAAAATCCAATTTTATATTGAGCTTTTCACTTTAACCTGTAAACCTGTTATAAGGTAAGAAAATTGACTTTCATTATAATACAAGCTTAAAATAAAAAAAATTAAAAAATGTGTTTCAATGTTAAAAAGTGACGTTTTCCAGAGTTTGGCTATTCACATCAAATTTCTATTTTTCCATATAAGGGAAATCCTGAAGGTCTGTGAAGTTTTCCCATTTGACAGTTTTTAATGCAATAATCCCTGTTTTAGATGTTTCCTCAGATTCCTGTCCGAATGGTTGCCATGGAACCAAAATTGATTGCCATGGCTTTCTTGAAACATGGGCCTTGTCAAGCACAGAGGTACTGGAATGCAATTATACCAAATCAGCCCAGCTTTAGTTACCATATATATATTTGACAACACAGCAATAAATTGCATTTGTGATTCAGGGTTTAAACGAGATCATGTAGCGCTTCATGTTTAAAAGGTCTGTAAAGCTTTGTCACCCAGAGGTATGATTTCAACATCATTCAAGATGAATGGAAATTTACACTTTAAATTACTGTGCACATTGTCATGTCACCCATGTACCTTTAGACTTACATATTGACCTACACGTACCTTCTTCCTCCCACTCACTTCACGCCTTGGTGTTAAACCTGGTTTAAAAAGTATTATCTCCAGCTTATATTGGGTGTTATTTGGGAGTGTACCCACCATGGTAGCAGCAGGGTCTGTGCGCTTACCGGTCAAGCATCCCAGATTAAGCAAAGTCAAGATAGATGCCCTGTTATTCTACACAAAAATGTGCTCTGTGGAGCCAGGTGGGAACAGAAAAGGCAACGGAGAAAGAAAAAGTCAGTCAAAACTTCAGAGATACAGTTTTTCACCTTGGTCCGTGGGTGCTGGTAAGATGAGCCAAAGCCGATCTGACAGACAGTCAGTCTCACTTTCACCTTGCTGCCGTTGTTTAGAATAAGCAAGCCGTTTTCGGTGTACAGTGAACATGACGGTGCCGAAACCAAGGGTGGCCAGCGAGGAACACAATCCTGCTGTGTGGTCTGCATTTCCAAATGTCTCTTAAAACTAACATCAGGTCAAAAGGAAATATTGTAAGTAAGAATCATCAGCTGTGAAATTGCTTATCATAAAGTAGGACATTCTTAAAAAAGTGCTTATTTCAGTCTACATATGATAGAAATGACAACATTATACAAACCCGAGTTCTTTTTGAACATCAGTTCACTCAATGTACGACTGATGATGAGTTATTTTTATTGACTATCCATTATGACTATGCATTATGAAAAATATGAAGACAGGTAGAGGGTTAGTGAATTGACTCATCTGTAAAAATATTGTTTATAGACAAAGAATCAGAAAAAAAAACACAGCACTCTTAGACATTCCCAGAAGAATTCTCTGTCCAAGATTGGTATGTTCCTGGATGGTGAGGTGCATGGAACAGAGCATCCCTCCAGTATCCAAACTACACAAGCCTCACTGAATTACTTAGAGCAGAACACAGGACTATACCCTGGACAAGAGGCCCTTAGAGAAGCATGTAGGCATATGCACACTAGGAACAATTTTAAGACAGCAATCAACATGACATTGATATATGGAGGAAAGGAGGACAGGGAGACAAAATCCTGAATTAGCACAGTCAGTGACAGCACTGAACCTAGCACCTACAGTACTGTATGATAGAAAAGCCTTTAACTCACAACATTGGTTGAGCAGGTAAGTCAAAGCTATTGAGTGGGGGTGGTTAAGGAGATGAGCAAAAACACAGTGCTAAAATGAAAGCAGATGAGTGAGCAGATATAGTATGAGGTGGCAGAAAGGAGGCCAGTGGAAGTGGATAAGAGAGGCCAGATGGGTAAGTCAAAATGTATATAAAGAGCTGGAATGGGTAAGTCAAAGGGAAGCATGAGGGGGTAAAGCGGTCAGGTCAAGATCTTCGCAGAGGTTAAACCGAATTAATCAACAGGTATGTGCAAGACCGGAGCGGGTAAATCAAAGCACATAAGAACAGCTGAGTGTCATTCTATTGATGGACATCAATCTGTGGTTTTATTTTTATATCCATAAATTTCAGCAGTACCTACAATGATCTGTATAGCTCTCATTACAAAACTGTTATGGGTGACCTGTGTCTGGTCTATAAATAGTAGAGTAATAGATTCTCAAAAATAAGAATAACTTATCACAGGGCAGGAAACATTTCCCTTTGACTCCATATATCAGAATTAAACTAAAGTTCTATTATAGTGAGTATAGGCTGATGTGGTTTTGTAGCTTAGGGGATGAAGCCCTGGACATTTGAGAATGTTTTCTGGTAGTAGTCCCAGGGTGAGTCCTGCTGTTATATGCTTTGTCATGGTAACCTAAAGTGCTACAGAAAAATACTCAGATGTATAAATGGATGAAAGTGTAAAATTGTAAGATGTGTAAGCCAGTTTGGATAAAATCTTCTGGATGAATAGAATCATATTTTTAAGTCATATCTCCAAGTTATACAACGTAGCAGACCTAAGGCTTCCCCCAATGAGGAACCTGTTCAACCTTATCAGGTTGTTCACCATGTGTTTATGATTGAGCTTTGACATAAGTACTTACAGAAGGCTGTATTGCATGGTAAGAGTCACACCTCTTAGCTACCCATTACCTCCCATTACGTTGCCTGGAGAATCATGTGTTTACCTTAAGAGCCCCAAGACAGTTTGGATATGGCCATTTAAAGTTAATTTCTGTGCTCTACGTTTGGGTCAATATTGCTTTAGAATGTGTGCTGAGCTCATTATGTAGATATATCAATTGCCATGAGTATAATCATCTCAGGGTCACTTATCAGGAATCAGCAACTGGCCACGTAAGGTTAGAGGTTTCCTGCAGAAAACATAACAATTTGTCTTTCGGCTTATGACAGCAACAGTGAAAATATTTTGATCCGTTAAGTCATCATAATAGACAGCATACCCAGCAAAGTCTCAGTTATACAGTGGTGGCCAAAATTATTAGAACACTTGGCACATTTAAATTGTTTCAGTTGTATTTGTTGAATTGGCCATTAAAATACCCATAAAACAAATGAAATATCTACAAAAACGTTAGAATAGAGCCTTCATAAGGAGAATCACTCTGCTAAGTCTCGACCTCGACCCCATCAAGCACATTTGTGACGATTTGGAAAATAAACTGGACAGATATATTGTACATTTAAAAGAAAGCCTTTTGCTTGAGTTGCGGAAGGCATGGGATACCATTAGTGTTGAAGTTCTCAGGAAATATATTGACACTATGCCAGAGAGATGCTGCTGTAATTGCTGCAAAAGGTGGACATACCAAATATTAAAGTTAAAAGGGGATAAAAAACAGTAGGTCTCACTTCATATTTGTTGTGTGTATTTGACAACCATCTGCATATTTCATGAACATTATGAAATTAAGTCATGTTTTTTCATGTTTTCAGATCTCTCAGGTATTCTAATAATTTTGGCCACCACTGTATGACTGCTGCAACATACTCTTCAAATCCTCACAAATGCATGCAGAAGTGCAATGACCTGGACAGCTTAGAAAACAGGGAAGGTATTGCAGTATTTGTGGCTTAAGATCATCCTCAGGTCTTGAAGGGTAAAATGTAGATGCCACTCCTGGATAAAAGAGCATCTGTAGGAATGAAGCTGTAAAATCCTGACAATTATACGTCAACTGGCCGCTTCTAGTACCTCTATGCATAGAATCTAGTACAGGTGAGCCGGGGTCTCGGGACCTGCATGGCACGGCAAGAAGCGTGTGAATGCTTAGAAATCCTGTGCGAAGTTGATGGCCCCCATACGATAAAGGTAATTAGCATGTGGCTAACTACGGGCCCCTGCTATTGACCGGAGGCCTGCGTAGCCTGCTGCCACCAGGGCTTTGCCAAACTCGATCTACCATGTGTTTCTAATCCACGCATATGGTCTGTGGCTGTTCCTAGGTGGTCTGCCTGCATATACCCCCGTAGACCTCCTCATTCCTCGTAGAATGTCCTTTCTGCCTCCTAATGTTACTACAAACTCCAGAATTAACAGCTACCTGCTGTACTCAAACATGTAAAATCATGGTACAGCATAAATGGATCATAAAATGTAAGTGTCTGCTATGCATTGTAAGAATAACAGGTTAAAAACAAAATAATTTAAGAGTATTTCTATAGCACTATACATAAATTCACATAAAATAAATGAGGCTATGTTAGCGGGTGATGTATAATTAAAAACAGATGCATACAGTATAACAGCGAATGAAATTTAAAGATAAGTAAAAATAGTAGAAGCTACTTTGGCAAATAAAGGCTGTGGAATAATAATCTATACTGTGTGTGTCTTTTTCTACCTATATGAAAGGAAATATACAACGATTAAGAAATAAGATAAAGGAAATAATGATAATATGGATTGTGTGTGGATCTGAAGGTTATGAGTTTGTGGTAGTGACTGGAAGGTCACCAGTTTGAATTCCAAGGCTGATGGAGCAGTTTCATCTTTGGGCCCTTAACTTCAATTTCTTGAGGTACACTGTCCGATCTTGCTGTCTTATCTTCACTTGTATGTTGCTTTGGACAAAAGCATCTAGTTCAATTCAATACCAAAAGTAAAAGGTCCAAGACACAGAAGAAGATTTCAATAGGAAAGAATAGTAGGATATTTAAGATATATGGTTGATGTCTCTCCAAAGAAAAGGCAGAGATATTCCTGAAAAATTAACTGACAGCTGATGCCCAATGTAGAATAATATGTAAATGTAAAGGAGGAATAAATATGACAATATTTCTACTTTTGAAGAAAATTGGCCAATCTTATCTGTAAGGGGTCAGTATGTATGCAGGTTATTAGGTAAGCTGTTCAAACTCGGGTGTGAGAACTCTAACCTAATTAGGGAGTTGCAGTAAAAACCTGCACACACAACAGGCTATTCTGGATAAGATTGCCCCCACCCCACATTAGATAAAATATTGGTGGACATCTTTGTGGGTTGTGAATATCTGTCTGAAATGAGAAGTAATTATGACCTTTAGTAAAAGGCTGTACCATACATGGGTGTTGCAACATTAATCAGAAAGATTCCTCACTGTGCCAATACTTTCCTGTCCATGTGGAGAGGAAGACAAATGCTGGTGTCTGAAATTTTGTCTATTTCTGTTAACACCTTTGAAAAAAGCACCATCCATGTTTCACATAAAGGAAGCATCTGACCTTGTGTTGATTACAGTCTTGGAAATCAGTCTTAAGTTGCCATGGAAAGTAACAAAAAAGCATAACAACGAAACAGATCCCATCCCAGCATCAAACTAAAGCAAAACGGAACACACAACGTGGTATAAAGCTGAAATAGGACATGGTAAATCCTAAAAGCTGCTTTAAAAAGTCACGAAATCGTTATAGATGATGTGGAACCAAGAGACAGATGCGGTCTCCTGACCCATGCTGTCAGAAAGGCCCTTGTTTATGGAAATAAGTGATTCCAGGTGAACAGTTGAAAACATTCTCCTCCCTTTTTGGGACCTGTGGACTTAGTACATCAAGTAACTATTTAACAAAGGAAACACAGTAATATGAAAATTCAATACTTAACTGGAAGTAGCTAGGGCGTCAGGTTTATATATATGCTCTGTATATACAGTCGGACCTCGCTAAGTCGAACTCAAAGGGACCAAAAAAAAAATTCGACTTAGGGAGTTTTCAAGTTAGGGAAACGGCGTACAGTAATAGGCGCGGGTTAATCAAGGACATTTTTCCAGCTTAATTATTATATAACAGTT
>JAODKM010000099.1:8425562-8458726 GCA_026780845.1 Petrocephalus sullivani | reverse complement strand
TGCAATTAGTTACTTTTTGGGGGGAGTAACTCAGTATTGTAATATATTACATTTAAAAGTAACTTTCCCCAACACTGGTTACGGTGTGTCATGTATTAGGTTACAGGTAGGCTAAACTGAAGTAATAGGTCTTCAGTTGAGTTTTAAAAACAGACCGATTCGGCATCCCAAACATAGGCTGGCACACCATTCCACAATACACAGTAGGGGCCATGTAGCAGAATGCTCTACCGCCATCATTCATTTTATTTATATGTGGAGCAACAAGAAAATCTGCGTTCTGTAATCTAAGTGAATGATGTAGCTTGTAAACTTGAAGTAATTCTGTCAGGTAGGCAGGTGCTAGAACTTAAAGTGCCTTATATATAAGTAGGAGAACTTTGAAATCAGTCCTGAACCTAACAGGAAGCCAGTGCAGGGAACTAAGAGCAGGGGTTGTGTGTTCTAACTTCCTGGTCCTGGTGACAATTCGAGCTGCTGCATTTTGAATACACTGCAAGGTGTTCAATGTGAGGTGTGTGCTCCCAGATAACAGAGCATTACAGTAGTCTAGCCTACTGTATAGAAAGGCAAATATCAATTTCTCAGTGTCTTGAATAGTAAGGAATTGTTGTACTTTGGCAATGTTGCGTAGCTGTACGAAGCACACCTTTGAGACTGTATCCACATGCAATTTAAATGGGAGGCTTGTATCTAATATGACACCTAGGTTATGGGCTGAGCTGCCAAGGGAAATGTTCAGCATTTTGGAGTGCGGAGATTATAGCTTCCTTATCCACAGACTTGCCTCCAAACAACAGAACCTCGGGTTTTCTGAGCATTTAGTAATGATTTCAGTCATATACTGTAGGTCTTACTTCATTGAAGCAATTAGCTGAAGTGACAATAGATGAGGTGTCTTTAGGTGAAGCTGAAATTTATATTTGGGTGTTGATGCCTGGAGTGATAATTAACATTTTGTTTTCTCATTATGTTACCTAATGGCAGCATGTAGAGAGAAAACAGGAAAGGACCAAAAACTGATCCCTGTGGTACTCCATATTTAACTGGTGACATAGACAATGGAGTACAATTATTTGACACTTGAACATATTGATGACAATTAGTCAAAAACGATTGAGATCACTTCATCACCATTCCAGACAACCCGACATCAAATTTAAGTCTTTGTAATAAGGTAAAATGGTCAGCTGTATCAAAAGCAGCACTAAGGTCCAAAAGCATTAGCACAGTCGCACTGTCAGCATCAGTTTCCGTTGTCATGTCATTTACAACTTTAGTTAAGGTAGTTTCAGTACTGTGTCCCGGGCAGAAGCCCAACTGGAATCTATCCAGTATTTTGGTGTCTCCATGTATGAGTCAGGTCTGTAATTGCTGAGCTCCTGTGGATCCACACTTTGTTTTTTTAGTAATGGTCTCATTATTGCTACTTTAAATTGGTCAGGCACATCACCTGATGACAGGAGTATTCATTATGGCAGTTATTGGTCTTGCCAGAACTCCTAGGGATTCTTTAAGAAGTTGAGTGAAGTTTAGTTTTTAGCTCCTGTTCGTTAATTTATTCAAAAATATTAATGGTGCACATTCTGTTTGAATCAGAGATATTTGTGAGCTATAATCTGCATTTCTGAGTCACAGAACAGTTTCATCACTTAAACTTTGAGAGGCTTGGGTATAGGAATATGCTACCATAAATATTTAAAAAGGGATCAGAAGAAAAATTTCCCCTGAACCTTATCAACAGACAAAATGAATGAAGATTTGAAATGGATAGGTCTTTATGGAGGGCATGGGAAAACAACTCTTTGTTATGTTACAGATGATGGACTAAAGTTTCTTGGCCTGCTTATACTACTGAAAGTTAGGTAACAGTGTATTAGTAAGATATGAACATTTCTCAGCTGTGTCTGCATTGTTATTTCCCTGTTATTAATTAGGATTTTCTAAAGAAACCTTCAGACAACCATCTTTGAAACACTGGAGGATTACGCCTGGGTTATTATCAACATATTCATGGCTGAAACAAATGGTGTGAGCAGGATGTTAACATAATTTCTGGAGCCTATTTCAGGCACAGGTTCAAAGTGAACTCTGCATCAAAACTCTCAGCGGTCTTTGGGCAGCTATTTTGCGTAATTTTAGGAGAGCTGTCGGGTTATGACTTCTCCTTCTTCATCATTACTGTATTAAAAGTGGCCTCTCGCTAGGAATGCTGCCTTCGCACATCACCTGGTTTTAACCCTGTTCACTAACGATCGCAATGCCTCCATTTTTGAAGTAGATTTCCCCAATAGCTATGAAACCACTTCATGACCAATAATTATGGGACCAGGGATGTGGGCCCTTGCCCCCCCCCAAGTCAAGTACAATAGCATAGGTGCAACAGGGGAGTTAAGTTCTTGGCCATGAGCTCATATAAAAAAAAAAAATCTACACCAATACAGTACCCCAACCAAATACACAATGTACCCAAATATATACAACAACAACAATACTGCAATTTATAATTAATCAGATGAGAAAGAAAACTATCAGACGACAAGAAACACTTAGAAGTCAAATTCCAGCTGCATTTACAAGCATTTACAATTTGTCTTCAATGCAATACATACAAATTTGTAACCCAAAAATGAAATATATCAAAAAGATATCATTCTTTTGCCCTACATGAAAATGGTCAATGATTTATACTAGAGTTTGAATTGAAAATAAAGGAAAATCTCTTTGCCCTATATCATCTCAGAATTGCTAGAAAAGCAACTGCATCCCCACTGCAGACTTCAGTAGGGGGATGGCTCCCACTGAGTCAGTCTATCAGGGATTATCACCCTGGAAATTTCCAATTTTTATATATAACAGGTGAGCTAAACACTACATCTGATTTCTTGCAAAGCTCTAAGGTGATACAAAGTAGTGGAGAAAGAGCTAACTAGCTCTGATTAGAGACTTGAACTAACCTGACAGAAAAGATATTTCACCACTAAGTTAAGCTAAGATACCAGTTTATACATCTTGGAAACCAAGTTTGTTCCGCTAACCTGACATGCTAGCCTTTTTAAGTTCAGTTCAGTATAATAGTTTTTGAATAGTGCACTTCTCAACATAGTTTCCTCAAAGCTGTTAAGAAATAATTTGATAGAATTTAGTAAAAAAAAAAATCCTTTGGACATGCTAACGTACAATTCTGAAAGTAACGTGAAAGTGTGATGCAAACAAAAACTATGAGTTTAGTACTCTACAGATATCTAGGCTCCATATATAAATTAGGTGACGGTTGCTGGCATGTAAAAACCCCCTCTTTCGATTAACCTGCTGTGTTCTACAGATAGGAGCTTTCCTTATATGGGCTAACCTTTTGTCCTGTTCAGTGACCTCCAAGAAATAGAGAGGCCTGCTTCCCTTTGCACATCTGTGGGCCTGATGTGGAGCACTGGCACAGAGCGGCTAAGCCCTCATCCAGGGGCTTTTCGTACAAGCCGAATGGTCGCAGTGTGTTGACCATGTGGACCTGCTCACCCCTCCATTGGCCTGCAGCTTGACGCACCACCTGGATGTGAGGTCCTATGCTATTGCCCTCTTCATACTGCTTTTTTGGACAAACTTGCCCAGTCTATCTATCCATTGTTCAGAAAATACCAGTTCCTCTGCCACAGTTCCTAAATTCAGTAAGGTACTATCAGTAATCTTGCCCAGTAGGCAGAGATGAGAGAGAATTGTTAAACTGATTAATTGCAATAGTGGGCAATATCATTAGTGGTCTGTGTGACTGGGCAAAATGCAAAGGCACTTTTTTTTATTAATTGAATGCTTGCCAACACAATTTTGAATGTAAACCGAGGGAATAAGAGGATAAATGATGCATCACAATATCATAAGTTTCAGGCATTACGGAAAGTTTTATTCGACATTACTTAGTAGTGCAATTACCAAGCAGTTCGGATTAATTATCCATTTTGAGGATATAACACTTTTGCAATGCAGTTGCTTAACAACTCTGTCAGCTGGCGCCTTGACACAACAGCGCCGCGTTTCGGAGCTCATTCTGAGAGAAAACGTGAATAGTGGTTGTCAAGAAGATATAAGAAAGTTATTACATTTTTGAAACTTCAAGTGGTTCAAACAGTCTAGAGGCATGATGAGGTGATAAAATTGCGCAAGCTTTTAGATGTTTTATTGGCAGAATCCTAGCACACTTGGTGAAGAGTTTGCCATTTGGTCCTCCGTGCATTTACTGCAGGGAGATAAATGAGGTGAAATACTTCTAACAAATCAAATGAAATCTTTTGCAGAAGGAAGATGACTGAGTATAAAACTTTATAACTGGAGGAGATCATTTTAGGCAATTAATTCTTCTTTGAAAAGCCCTAAACAAAAAAAAGATTAAACAGGGATAGGTAAAAATATCAAGCAGTCATAATATGAACAACGAGCTGCTCTTTGATGTGATGAGCGCACAATTGTAACCACAGAATGTCTATCTCCAGAACACCGGGCCATGTCTGCTGTGATATCAAGATTAAAGTGTAACACCAAGGAAAAATATGTATGAAATATAATAAAGTAAAAACAGTACTAAAATATAAGGAACAAAGTTATTTGATTTCTGCCACTAATGGGAACTGTTATGTATTATCTGCACAAAATATTATACCTAAATAAATCAAGCCTGACCAGGTGGAATCGCTTCAGGATTTTGACATTTGTTTCTTTTCAATCGCCAGCTCAACATCGCTGTGGGCTTCATGCTGGCTGTGGGTAGTGGAGGTGTTGGGGAGGGAGGGGCCAGTGTGCTTGTCAGAGGTGGATCAGTACAGATACACAGACCCTTAACATGACACTCATTATGCTGGGGCATAAGCTCTTTGTGAATGTATCAACCACGCTCGCCCATAAGGTTCCACTAGGAGAACAGTGCTTTCATAATTAGACTGATCAAAACATCTTTATTTTCCTAGGATCAGCACTACAAAATGATGTAGTCATTTTAAAACCAGGAACAGGGAATTCTGCCCGCACTATCATTTTTACAGAACCTATATATGACATACATGATCTGTGCTCAAATGAGTTAGCACAAATATATATTAACCTGGCTTGGACTGAACTTAAACCCATAAATTTTCTCTCTTGAACATCAAGAATTATAGAGAGCGTCTTATAAAGAGATCTACACCGTAGACTATGTCCGACTTACAGCTGGGAAGCTGGAAGTTATTGGTAAACAGCAGAATTACAAAGAACTTCACACTTTAATGAAAAAAACATGTATTTCATGGTAGATTTTGGGGTCTTGGCAAGGACACAGTGTTGGGGGCTGGACCAGTGCTTTGGCAGGTTTACACAGAGATACTGTGTGACTATGACTAGGATATTCTTTCATCAGACTACAAACAGGCTACAAACAGTGAACAGCACACACTCTGACATAAACATGTAGTACATGAAGGTGCACACTTTGACGCTGAGAAGGGAGTTTCTGAAACTCCTCACCCTGGACGGAGTTTTCAGTAACCTGAAATGCTGTTTGCACATGGACAAAAGCCCAAAACGTATAAAAACGGCTACATTTTTAAAAATACCCACGTACCTGTGAACGAGGCCTAAGTTGCCCTTTGTGCGTGTGCATGTATGTGGACTACCATTGTGTTAAGGGTATATCCCAGCCTTCTCTCCTATGCTTTCTTTGGTTGACTCAACACCCCCATTTCACTGATTAGGGTAAGTGGTAGGAAGGTGGATACATTTCTGTATAAAATTTAATAAATAATTATCTGCAAAACAATTGAATAAATTACGATGTATGGAATCTATCAGAGGGAGTTACTTGAATTGACCATCTTCAGTCTGAACTATGAATATGTACTATATATATATATATATATATATATATATATACACACACACACACACACACACTACAGAATATACTGTATATAACGCAAAATATACAAGCATCAAATGACTGAAATAGAATTAACAAGTTTTTGGAAGGCACCCATATTTGTTTCAGCAAAATTCCTTGTGTCCTAACACAGTGGCAATATTACCAGTGTGGAATCTTAACCGACTCAAATTTCAGCCTCTCTTTCCAGTCCAAAATCCAACAATTTAAATTCTTTAAGTACTTAGCACCTGCTTGTCAACTTTCGTGGTCTAATGCAGATGAAATAGAATTTACTGGCTAAGACGCGCAACCTAGTCTCTACGAAAAAACAAACCGATGCGGGCTGGCATGCGGCAGCCTTTGGCCCCAGCGGCCCCCCCGTTTGTGCGCTGCTTCTTTCGGTTTCATCATGGTACATGTGGTTCCTTTATGAAGCACCCCGGGTCTGGTCTACCCAGGAAGTCTTACTTATTCAGTTAGCGCCATTAAAAACGTCCTTTGCTGATAGGCATCTCTGCTCTGTGGGCACGCCAGCAACGGCCCTGCATCACAATGAGCCTGTGAGAATACTGCTAGTTAGCTTAGCTATGCACTGAAGGTCAAATTTTCCTCTCAGACTTATGATCTCTGTAGTTGCATCAGAGCTGGGCCCAGTGCTCTCACACACGCACACGCATGCACACAAACAGAGAAATTCACTCGCACGCACATGGCCAGAGGCTTTCATACGCACACAAACACATGTAAACAACTGCTGGCAGCGATACACATCCATACACCAATACACACACACACAAGCACTCATAAAGACAGCTAAACACATGCACACACATACTAGAAAGTCCTAGCATTCTTTTAAATGACCCCAAAGATAAAACGTACCTCAAATGAAGGCATACCCGAACTAGTCCTCGTTTGTATCGAATGCTTGCAAAGTCTAAGGGTCCAGGTTCTGCTCTACCAAGTTCAATATTAAATGCACACAGCAACTGGTTCCAGAGACCATCCTTCTACCAAAAATCCCCTCCTTTGGTCCAGAATATCCACCTTGCTGTTAAAAGTTAATGCAAACTATGGTCCAGCATTTTCCAGAGCTCTGCGAAGGCTAATAATTGCAAAGGCATTTGCATCGCATTCAGAGATATTCGATTTGATTAAATAGCCTGGGAAATCTACCAGATACAAGCACTCACAAGTCACTGTATTACCAGGCCTGATACCAATCAAATGTACACAACCGATTTACCAGTAAATGGGATTTCACAGAGAAATTTACCCCACATGCAGGCATGTGTCCAGAAACTGTGATGGTAGTGATTCACTAGGGAAAGGAATGCTTCCTCTTCAGAGGGAGATTAATGATCTCTGTGATGCGGCTGTGACATCTAAGCAAAACAGTTTATGCAGGGGGACACATTAGCTGGGACGTTGGGGGTTGCTGGTTTAGATGGGGGGGGGGGGCACTTTACCCATATATAGAGATATATATATCGAGAACATTAATTCAGATTAAGGCCAGGTCCCTAACCTGTACTCCCCACTGCCCAAACATTGTCTGCTAAGAACACAGGGACGTGTGAGGGCTGGTGCAGCATTTCTGTCGGGGGGCCAAACGGGCTGGACTTAAATGACCTGCAACAGCTGGTAATCATATAAAACTGACATCAGGCCGCCTGATCGGTGATTTACCTCCAAGAGACTGCTGGGAAAGAGGACTGAGAGTCGAAACAAGTTATGAAAAATAGGGTGTGAGCATTTTCTCCTACATGCCACATATAACTATCTTGAGTGAAAAAAAACAACATCTCTGATGTGCTGTTAAATGAGGTCCCAATAGGTGCATAAATGTCATTGCCGCATTATAATGCAGATAAATTTGTCTGGATTGACTCACGCTAGTGTTCCTTTGCATGATGCTTGTGATATTTCACGGGTTTTGCAATATGTTGCTGACAAGACACTTGTGTTCTCTTTTCATTGTATGAGGTATTCTGGGCGAATTCACTGTGGTGGGCTTAAGGATTTTTATCGTATCTTACAAGGTTAACAGCATCAAGAAAAGACTGACTTGGGTACAATCGAAACAAAGGCCACATCATTCAGAGGCTCTATCCTTTGTTCATTTGCTCAAATATTTTGTGTCCTTTGTCATTTCTGAGGTTTTACAAAAAATATATATATTGCACTAAAGTGACACTTTCATAGTTACCAATAGAATCGGATAAAATTTTACCCACTGTTCAACTAGCAGTCCTAGAAAGTAGAGAAAAATACACTGCCAGCGTCACAAATGGTCCGAATAAAGGTTTTTAAAAATTCTGCATCTTAAATGACCTTAAATACTTAAATGGTTGCACGTGGAATCAGTACAAACAAATTACAAGTGAGAACAGCCAGCGTGCAGCAGTTAATAGTCCACTCATCACTGTCTTATAAACACATTTCGTCTAATGACCTTCAACAACCATGAAATAGACGTACGTGATTTATTTTACGCCTATGTATACACCAAACCATTAATAAGTGTTAAAGACATGTTGCTGCAAACATCCCGTGATGGAACCTATACTTCTCTCCCCTTTACCAATCAAAATCCATCATCATTCTGTCCAAGACACTGTTCTAGTTTCATTTTTTTTTTGTCATAGAATGAGTTAGTATCATCGGTAGAATATTGAAAAAGAGTATATTGAAACAGGTATCTTTCCATATTTTATGTTAAATTTTTTCTTTTATTATATTTTATTTTTACCACTATGTTACAAACAAGCATTTGTTTATTTTTAAGATAAATATTTATCTCTGGAACATTTTGAGCTTCTGCTTATTTTAGATGCTTTAATATTTTATTTGTTTGATTTATACTGATTAGTCAAAATTAGTTTAGTTAAGATTAGTTAGTTAGAATGTTCACCACTCCAAAGTTAATAGTAAATGCCAGACAAGCTAATATTTAATCTCCCCTGTATGTTTGAAACTGCATCACCAGGCAAAAGTTAAGTTAATGGATTTCATGAACAATATCAAACTTAAAATCGAGATAGCCAGGAAAGTGAACCGGTTTTATGTGTCAGTGCTTTTTGCTTCATCCCTAATTAACCCAAATTTGATTGTTGTTATGAGACAGGCGTGCACCTGTGCAAAGGGAGATACAAAGAGCAACACCTGACTGAAACAAGCACTGGGAGGGGTTAGTGACCAGGAATACCCCGTTACAAAAGAGACTCACTCTTGTGGCTTCAGTAAAAGCAATCCAACTTATTTTTTTCCCTTTCCAACCGTCGACTTAAAAGAGTCCATTTACAAGTGAACTGATTGCATTCCCAGTCTAATGGACCTATTAGAATGTCCTTCTGTCATTTTGATAAGATCAAAGCATTCCCAGAGTCCAATCATTACTTTATTCTTTGGGCCATTATGTATACTATTACGTCAATTAATACCGTGACTGCAGCTGTGTGCATTTAACTCCCTTCATTGCTGCCTAATCAACTAAATAGAAGCCTGCAAGGCACACAAAAAAATAAATCATATCACTCACTTATCACACCGAAACACACAAAGCGAATTTCAATAAAAATTCATTAACAGCTAACACGTTAAAGAAACCACTGGTATGGTATGAATAAATGAGGACTTCCCGCTAAACCTCTGTTCAGCGTGATCTGTAAGTTCTTCACTGAGGAACCGAAATTGTGCATGGTTAAATTACCAAGTACATTCCGCTGCAACAAGGAACCTGGATTAAGCCCAAGACCCCACACTGGTAGGGGCAAGGTCGTTCCTGGTGCAGTGTGCGATCGACTCATCGCTCTTACGCTGGAATGTTCCATCTTTCAGGTCTTCTGCAGCCCCCACGTCATCTCCATGGGCCACAGCGTGCACCATATGCAAGCGCTCCAGCTCTCAGCTCATAAAGTGGCGGCCCTGTCCAAACCTGTCACAGATCCCTCCCCCTCCACCCGGCGAGGCCTGAGTGACAGATGACGTTTCCGTCCTGACTTGGTACACAGCGGCAGCAGAAAAAACAAACGTTCCTCCCTGGTCCGGGTGGCTCCATTCCATGCTGTCAAATAATCCTGACCCCCGCCTGCCCTGCAGACCATCCCACACCAAGCTGGGATGAGTAGTCTGCTTTCCTGTAGCCTCCTCATTGGGTTACGCAGGCTGGCAATGTCATCCAGCTGTACCTGCCAGGTCATCTGAGGACCCTTCCTCAGGTGGGGAATGTGTGCGTGTGTGTGTGGGGGGGGGGGGTACTAATGCACAGTGCCCCCGGTGGCTCCGTGAGGGTCATGCAGCCACAGCAGAGCAGTGTTAATGGGGTGAAAGCAGCATGCTGTATGACACTCCCTTCCAGTGGTTCTTCCAAAGTAGACATTTCGTTGTCACTAAGGAGGAAAAATTAATCATTTTTAATTATTTGTATTATTCTTGGTAGGATGTTCATAGTAATGGCACAATTTGAACTCTCTACTTTTATTTTAATAATAAATAATTTTTTTTAATTATTGAAATTGGCTGAGGAGTACTAAAATATTGGATTTCCACTTTAAATTTAAATGTTTTCTAAAGACGGGCTTAAGTTAAAATAACTTTCCTCGCATTCTGTGTGTTTCAGAATCATAATTGTTTCTGTATTTTTTTTTCTTTCTAATACTGCTTCATGAGTTGTATGCAATGAAGCAACATTTATTGTTCTTATAGACTGCTATATATTTGAATTTAGAAATGCATCTAGGCTAACTCCTAGAGCAGGTGCCTCTGTCTGGAGTTTTCACATTCAGGCTTGTTGCGTGGGTTTCCTCTGCGAACTCTGGAATCCTGCTTCCTACCCCGCAAATTGCCCTTAGCGACTAGGACTATGAGTGCCCGGTGAGACGCTGGCAACCCATCCACGGTCACCCTGTACTGTTTGCTTCCTCCATCATGTGAACCTGCACCAAAGAAGTAGAAGGACTGCCTTAAGACTTCCTAATCATTCTGTGTCATATGAAAAATGTTCCCATGATTGCTGCCGAATGGACTATTAGAACTTTATGGCTGAATTTTAATTATAGTTGTAATAAGTAATTACACTTTTGGTGGTAAGCTGATTCATCCCTTTAAACTACATTGTACTGAAGTGTCTAATGTATATTAGTATAAAGTATATCATATCGTAGTTGTATTTTCATTTTGTTCTTTTGAATTATTTAATTTTAAATTTGATTTTGCCATGCAATAAAATTTCACATGAAAAAAGATCAAAACTGACTTCTGAAGTTTTTGTAAGCTGTTCCCAATAAAAAAATCAAATATCGCCCCCTAGTGTCCATACACTCTCAGCATGGTCATCATTTTTCAAATTTCCCAAACACTAATATTGGACAGGACTACGAGAGAGGGCAAATTTTCTGAAGCTTGCAATTGAGAACAAACTTTAACCAGAGTGTCTGCAACAATCCTGATTTAATACTTTTTAAGACCTTTTAAACCACTTAAAACCAAATCAATATCGATCAATACCCATACTGAGCTCGCATCCCAGGCCTAGTTCCCGGTCTTCCCAATCCGGGCAGGGCAACACACTCCTTGATTTTAATTTAATGTTCAGTAAATATAAATCTCTTTTTGTGCTCAAAAAATTAATTTCAGTGTTTTATGTTATTTCATCAGGTAATGTATCAGCTTCTTCATTTAGCTCCAAGCAAGCGCTGTTTTATGATCTGCGAGCCCTAAGCATAACCTGCTCCAGAGCACATTCCATGTGTAGTATGACTTACCATTGCGGTATATCCCGCTAAGAAGTAGACCAACGTCAAGATATCAGAAAGCCTCTACTTAGCCTCAAAGTTATCCAGTTAAGCTAGGAAGCTTCATGATACAGCCCCCTGCTTGGAGCAGGATAGGCAGCATGTACAATCTAGGACTGAGCCACCTTTTGTAGTATTAAAAAGTAATCCGGCTAAGCCAGCTTTGTAGTATACCCCTTAAGAGTCATTCACGTAAACTTAAATGAAATATTTTTTTACATTAGACTAAAATATGCTTATGAGCTCAAAAATTAAGACCCAGTAAATTTGAATTTAAGACTCTGAAAGACTATTCAGTGCCTTAAAGTGGCTCAACTCAAACTGAAGACTTTTTAAAGACTTCATAATACCCCTGCGGGTACCCTGGCTAACTGAATGTATATATTAATGACAAAAGCTTAAGCAATGCACATTTTAAGAACAGCTAATATGATGTTTTGGTTTAACGAGTAGTACTTCAAAAGAATTTAGATGCCTCCCATAAGTGTAATGATGATTCCTGAACAAATGGGTGGCATGAAATAACAATCAAATTTAATGACTAAAAACCAGTTCCGAAGTTTTCCATGGTTGAGGAATATAAGAACGTTTTCTGAATGTGCTTTTTATAGGTTTTATTTGCTAATTTGCAATGTAACTGCAATTCAAGCCTTCAGTTCCCTCTACTCCATGGCAAATCCCATGCATTATTTAAATAATGTATGAGCCTCAGGTTTTCAGCTACGCAAGCATGTAATGCACCGGAAGACCGGAATATGCAACAGAGCAAACACATTCTAAACAGACACAGATCAGGGCAGTGACATTCTTCCTCCCCGGTCCTAGTCATGCCCATATATTTTATTCGGTGCTTAGAAATCCCATATAAGGAGAACCAGGCCATGGTTAACCCTTACAACCTTTACTGGGCAATTTCCACCTTAACGGATAACAGTATCCCAGCCACAAAAATAACAAAAAATAACAAGTAAACATTTCATTGATTTTTTTTATTTTACTCATATAGTATTTTTTGGTTCCAGGAATGTTAAAATGTTACCATCACCTACAGTTCGGGAGTAGTGGAATCTCAGTGACGTGCAGCCCTAATACAGAAAGTACATCACTCACTTTATCCCATATGACACTCTTAGTTAAAAGTAAGAAACACAAAAGTAGGAAACACAAACTTTCATGTTATATGCTTTGTAGAGATAAAAAACAAACGTTACATCGGAACAGTATTTTGGAATGTGCTCTTTTATGATATCAAGATACAAAAAATGATCCATGTATAATTCAGATTAACCTTATCATTATCTCATATACATATAGTCATAAAAACAGTACTAAGTATAAAAATGTTAATATCAAATTATCAACAATTACCAAAAAACAGCAGTTCATGTGGCTATTTTAATAACCATGTTAAATGCATTGTGCTTTTAGTAAAAATTATGTGACTAATCATAATCAGTAGATAATGGACATGGATGGTATTAGACAGAAATCCAGATGCTTAGGTGGACCCAGCTACATATTTAAAAATCAAGGACACAATCATACACTCATAAAGGACTAGCCTACATATATTTTTCACATTATCTCCATGTAAAGTGAATGTAAGCTTTCCGTGGTGTGCATATTAGAGAGTATAACCTGGAGTTCAAAGTTTGAACATCATAGTAAGTGCAGCAGTTTCTGAGGTTTGACAACAGCAACATGCCATTGAGTTTACATCCCTTACCTCTCATAATGGCAAAACTATGTACTAAATAAAAAAAAATACAGTTGAAATTTTACTTTGTCGCTTCTTTTGCCTCATGCACCATTCACACACATTTCAAAACTGACAAAAGCTGCATATAAGTGCAGGAGGACATTATATGATTTTCAAAGGGCCAAAATCTTAACTCAAGCAATTAAGGATAGAAGGTACAAGGCCCAATGCACACTGTTCCCTCAAACAGAGGTTTACTCATAAAATTCCATAAGTAAAGGAACAATGACATTTAATAAGTTCTATAACTCTGATCCGATTGAGTTTCTTTATACTTCTGGAGGCAGTAGTAACGATGGCTTACAGACAGGGAGGCGGGAACTGTTTACACCCATAAGGATTTTTATTATTGAGGCGAATTTTGTTACAATAGTACATACATCAGTCACTGTTTGCTTGGATGGTACTTAATCTTTATTTACTCTGATGGAGGTCACTGCCTGTGATTACTGGGATTTAGATGGAGATTTAGTCATGACACCTACGAGTTACACTCATGTTAACATCATTTTATATCGACAAGAGCGATAGCAATCCAGCCCCCTCCTGACAAATAGCTTAAAGGGCACAGAGGGGACTGAACTCAGATACCACAGTAGGATGCAACTTCTGCTGAGGGCCACGGGACAGACCCTTACAACACAGTCCGTGATGCAGAGCTTATGGCTTCCAGGTAATGGAACTGTACTGTGCTTATATAACCTGAAGCCCATGTGACTGAAAAACATGTCTCTTAGCTAAAGGTGATAAACCGGCAGGCACTTGTCCATTCAGCTGCCTGGGTAGTTATTGTTTTCAAGTTCTTCAATTCCCACAAAATATGAAGTAAAATAACATGCTGTGCCCGAAAGTGTACACAATAATTAAGTCGCTGATCAAAAATAAAATAATTCAAAGTTAAATAAACCAGTGTTTCTGCACCCTAGAGCTAAGTAAGGTATTTGCTGTGGAATTGTCGATAAAGCCAGCAGGGGGCGCATGAGGCTAGCTGGTAGAGGACACAACCAGGTCCAGCTCTTTGGCGCCCTCCTGAGTGCTGGTCAGGCAACAGCTGCCTGACAGCTCTGGGAAATGGCTGGTTCTGGCAGGGGGGCCAGGGGAGGCTGGTGACTGGGCCAGGTCTGGTTTCTTTGGGGGAATTGGTGGAGGATGTACCCTCTCCCCCCTAGTAACAGTGGGTGATTTAATCCCTGGAGAAAGGGGGCTGGAGGATTTGGCTGTTGGAGAGAGGCAGGCCAGGCTACGGTAGTCTGTGCCAAAGGGGGAACTGTTAGGGGCGGATTGCTTAGTGCAGCCTTGCTGGCTGGTGAAGCGCGATAACACCTGGGTGACGGTGTGGCGTGCCAGCTGCTTGGCCGTATGCTCAGCTGTGGTTGGCGACAGGTCATGGGGAGATGCTGGCCCACCGGCACCCTGCTCCTGCTCGGCCTGGGCCTGGAATTTATGACGAGCGGCCTGGAATCGCTGGTTGACGCTCGCTTGGTAGGAGGACTGGTAGCCGGGGCTGAGGGCACCTGCCCCGCCCAGACGCTTGGCCAGGACAGGAGAGGAGCAGGGTGAGGATGTCAGGGAGGAAGAGGCTGTGCTGCTCGGCGACAGGCTGGCATGGGGGTGGACGGGGGAGCGCAGTCCTACCCCATTCTCCTGGCCAGAATCGTGGCTTGGCCTCTCCGCTGACCCCTCCGCATCCCTCTGAGTGGGATGGTGCCCATTGATCTTGGGCAGAGCGGGTGACCTGGGCGCAGGTTTCTCGCCAGCCTCTGTCTGGCTGGCAGTGGAGATGGTGGTGACCTTGGCGGGCAGCATCGCAGCCATCTTGGCCAGATCTCTCCGCAGTCCTTCCACCTGCGCCTGCAGGTCTCTGCAGAGGCCTTCCTCGTGCTGGAGCCGCTCCTGCGCTTGTATCGCCCGCTCTCGCGCCACCTGCATCTCCGCCTGCAGAGCGGCCACCCTCTGGCTGTCCTCCTGGGCCTGGGTAGTGGCCCGCTGGCACTCGAGGGCCAGGGCAGAAGACAGCTGCTCGTTCTGGGCCTGCCCCTCCTCCAGCTGGCAAACCAGCTTCTTCTGCTCCTTTTCCAGGCGCTTAACTTGTGTCTTCTCAAAATCCAGCTGCAGAAACACAAGTAATATTGAGAATATAAAGGCCTTCATTTTAACTTTGCTGACTTACACAAAGATTAGAAAAAGGATGCCATTTCAAGGGGCAATGCTAGGCGCGCTTCCGGATTCCAAACCTTTCACAGAATAGGGAAAACGAGTCACGTGAAGCATAACACTTCCCTACGTCCCAAAAGCCCACAAGACACACTAATATAAGGGACCAGGGACAGACCCCAGCCACCTGGACATGACTGGTTTCCTGTCAGTACAACGGCCAAAGGTCCCCTCCATTGTGAGGCTCTAAAAAGAATTATGGGTTCGGGGAGGGGGGGTAAGAAAGGAAGACACTACACAGGAAGACAGAACAGAGGTGAGGAAGCATGGTAAATGCAAACATTCAGAGAAGATGCCATCCCCACCCCCCCCACCCCCGCCAGAGAACTCTAAACAAGGTACAATTTTTGTATCCCACTGCAAAACCCACACAGGTACCTTTAGGTACCATTCCTGTGAGACCAGCTTACTCAGTCCTCAAAATATGCAAGAAGCATCAGACAACACAGACACTGTCTGGATCAGAATCAGAATCAGAATTCATTTTATTGGCCAGGTACAACTGCATGTGCTAGGAATTTATTTTGGCAGTGTTGCTGCTTACATTCACAGACATGATAAAAGAACAATGATCATAAATTAAGAAAGATAGCAAAGTAGAAATAATAGAATAAAGGAATAAAACAGTGTGGCACAGGGCAAGCAATCAGACAGTCCTCTAAAGTGTGCAGCAAGGCAGTCCTCAAAAGTGTGTAGCAGGGCAGTCCTCTAAAGTGTGCAGCAGGGCAGTCCTCTAAAGTGTGCAGCAGGGCAGTCCTCAAAAGTGTGTAGCAGGGCAGTCCTCTAAAGTGTGCAGCAGGGCAGTCCTCTAAATGGTGCAGCAGGGCAGTCCTCAAAAGTGTGCAGCAGGGCAGTCCTCAAAAGTGTGCAGCAGGGCAGTTCTCTAAAGTGTGCAGCAGGGCAGTCCTCTAAAGTGTGCAGTAGGGCAGTCCTCTAAAGTGTGCAGCAGGGCAGTCCTATAAAGTGTGTAGCAGGGCAGTCCTCTAAATGGTGCAGCAGGGCAGTCCTCAAAAGTGTGCAGCAGGGCAGTCCTCTAAAGTGTGCAGCAGGGCAGTCCTATAAAGTGTGTAGCAGGGCAGTCCTCTAAAGTGTGCAGCAGAGCAGTCCTATAAAGTGTGTAGCAGGGCAGTCCTCTAAAGTGTGCAGCAGGGCAGTCCTCTAAACTGAGCACCCAGGCAAGAAGGAAACTGGTAAGAAATGTCAGTCTGAGGCCAAACTTCAGACTACAATTGTTGTAATCGGGGAGAATGTGCGTCAGTCATCCATCTGCAAAGCACCGCATAAAGCCAGCCTGTCTGGCAGAAAGGCCAGAAAACATCAATGCTCATCTGTGGTTCGCAAAGAGGACCTGAGCCATCAGGCAAGAAAACAGCCAAAGGTAACGTGGTCAGATGAAACAAACATTTTGGAGTCCATGCAAAGCGCTATGTTTGACACATACCCTACATAGCAGTTCACCCAAGTAACACCATGCCTGCAGTAAAGCATGCTGGTAGCAGGATAATGCTATGTGGTGCTTTTCATCAGCTGGCACTGGGAATCATGCAAAGATTGAAGGAAGAATGGACAATGTAAAATACTGCCAAAAAAGTAAAGGAGAATCTGTTAAAGATGGCAAATTGGGACAAAATTTAATCTTTTGACTGGATCTCAAACAGCCACAGCTACCCTGTAGGTGACCTCAATTGGCCCAGTCAAAAAGCTGACCCTAATCCAACCACTGTCCACAAGCCATCTCCAAGCAACCTGAGAGAGCCTGTGCAAATCTGCCAGTGAGAATGGGCACAAAGTGCACAGAGCCCATATAAAAGAAGGGCAGACGCACCAAAAAACCTTAAAACTATAATTGTTGCTAAAGGTGCTTTCACAGAAATTAAATTCAAGAGTCAGAATACTTATGAAAACATTATATTTTTGTTTTTCTTGTTTGTATATTTTGCGATGCAAAACTCATTTGAGTAATTATAATTTTAATTATTAAAATTGAATTAAAATATCTAATGGAAAAGACTAACGATGACATTTTATTTACGGCCAAGTTTTTAGTAATTTATAAACACATTCATAAATAATAATGCATTCATTAAGCATTATAAACATGGGTATAAATATACATCAAAAGGCATAACATAGCCATTTTGATGAAATTCTCATCTATAAGGCATCATAGATACCTTCATAATGCATTATAATGGTCAGTATAAGTATTAAAAATGTTTTGTTCTGCATTGTAAAGGTATCTATAGAGCATTATAGATGAGACCTTCACAGAGCATTCATAATACATAATGAAGACAACTATAATGTTTTATGCCTTTTTATAAATTGTTTTAATCACATAAACACATTTTTATGAATGTGTTATAATGAATTATAAGAACAGTAATTAGGCCTTATGAATATGGGCTTCATAGAAAGTGTTACAGAAATGAATATGTCTGAACCCCTTATATTTCTACATGCCACCTGACTGGCCTGGTGATGCACTGCGAATGTGACCTTGCAGGAAGTCCATAGGAGGAGGGGTCCGCCACTTCCTGTGAGCACTTCAGCTGAGCGAGACACGCAGAGGCCTTACTTCCTGCAGCAGCCGCTCCCGCTCCTTCTCCAGCATGTAGGTGACGTCATCCCCCTGCGCCGTGTCCTGCGCATGGCGCTTCTTCTCCTCCTCGAAGTCAGCGATGACCTGCCGTGGACAGAAGGGGGCAGCACCGAGCCGTCACCCGCACTGACACATTAGGCCAGGTGATAACGGGCTCGTTTCAGCGAATCCACAAGCCATGCGCAATCATTCAGACCGCAGGCAGGACCACATCCACACATCTTTAAAACGCATTAGAGGGCAGGGACGCCGCAACCCTAGCCTTGATTTATGCCCGTCTCAGAAGGGCCCCGATTCATTACTAAAGCACCATTTAGCTCCTAAACAAATTCATTTTATCAGTGATCAAATTTCAATAGCAGTTGATGGATCAGTCCTGGCAATGAGAGCGCACTCTAGCAACCCCCCAACCCAAATTTGCCTCTTATCCCTCCCCTGCTGATGCAGACCCATTATGTGAAGCCAAGTCTCAGAACAATTGCCAGCTGGAGGCGAGGTGAGGAGGCGGTGGGGGGTTGAGGGGACAACTGTTTTGGCAGATGCACAGCCCTGTTCATATAAGCTGGATGGTGTACGGTGGGAACAGGAGGCTTTGAAAGATAATTGAGCTCACTCCTGTTATTACTGTCATTAAACAACAGCTGCTTTGATTAGAGACACAGATAAGTCCCACAGACTATTATCAGCACAGGCTAATTGCTTTGTTTATTTATAAAAGAGAAATAGAGAGAAAAAAATATGCACAAGCAAAGAATTACTGTAATGAATAATATATAATGCAAAGACAATGATTAATGGATGCTTTAGCAGATGCAACATTCCAGCCAGCACTGTTTTTAAAATGAATTCAGTTCACCTTTAAACCTTTCCTTTTGTGGCTAACAAACAAGGCTTGTAAACATAAGGTTGTAAGTTTACGTTCCATGAAGGAAAGCAGTAAAACCCGCAGTCGGACTGGGAGCGTGCAGGCTTTGTGGCTCTACCTTCCTGTGCCTCTTCTCAGCTGCAACCAGCTGGGCCATGGTCTTCTGCTGCATCCTCTTGGAGTGGCCCATCACCAGCTGGAGCACGGCCATAGGGCTAAGCTGGAAGGCAGCGGAGCTCGCCACGGGCCCGGCCCCGGAGACCAATCCCCGGACAGCCTCACTGTCACGCTGCAAGGCCAGGAAGGGGTCGCTCAGATGGTACCGCCCATAGCGTTCCTGCACGAAAGTGTCCCGCTGCTGGGCCTGCCGGACGAGAGGAGGGAAGGGGTTTCGGGGTCAGAGGTCAGGAAACAGATCTACAGAGCGGTGACAATGACATGATTTACGTTTCCATCTGATTCACAGCACAGATGTTCCTGTTACAAGCAGCTCACGCAGCCGGCAGAAAAATGTGATGCATTCAGCTCGTTTACATTCACCACTGACACTACGATGTTGGCAGCACTCGCATAAACTGATATGGTAATAGGGAATGAGAGGACTGAAAAGCTTGTTCAACAATCAGGGGTAAAAATGAGCAAGCTGTGGATGGGAATTCTTGCAGCGAAGCAGATGTTCTGGTGATATTCACTTCCCAAAATGTTTTTTTTTTTTAAAGAGGAGGAGGAATGATTTTGGGAACAGTTCCTGAAGCGGTGTGTCACCAGGTCATGGCCGAGATCGGCCCCCGGTTGTGAGGCAGTGTGAGACAAGACAGCCACACTGCTGTGTATGAAAGTGTTATTAAAGTTAAGTTTTGGGAAAGCCCCTTGGAATGGCATGTTACAGTGCAAGATATTTGGGAGTTACAGAAAGATATTAGTTACAGACAGAGAGAGTACTGTATTATTTTGGAAAATCTGAAGCAGAAGTTGCTGATTTCAGAAAGACAAAGTAAAAATATTCATAAACCACTGTACAGTACGATGTGCCCTGTAAGTGGCTTCACATAAATGTACCTGCAAAGAACATTCTTAAAAAATGTAATATGTATTTTTTTTTGCCTAATTCTTTTAGTAACTCTGCTGTATATGCTGTATCCGTCCCAGTCCTCTGTGCACTAAATACTGCGATCAGGACATTAGGAGGCAAAGGAGCGGCACCTGAATTGAGCTAAAAGGAAAATCAGCTACAGAAATGTGTGCAATTACATGGGTATAATTGTAAACAACCTGACGACTATGCTAAGACAGTTTTAATGTATTAGCCAGTTGTATTGTTGCTCGCTGGAAAATGTATGAGTTTCTGGGGACAAATAAACTGAGGAAAACAGGTATGTCTACTTGGGGCAGGAAAGAGCTGGAAAGTGGGTAGCTGGGGAAACTAGAACTACCAGCAAGACTAGTAACTGGAGTAAGGGTGGGAGAAATATCAATTGTATGATTAAACTGGTGTTGACAATTTAATATCAAAATCCCAAGACAGATATTGTTAATTTATGCCTTTTCCCAATGAATTTGAGAATACTTCCTGAATTTTTCTGGTTTACTGTTTTATGAATGGTTTACGGACATAAACTATAGAATGCTATTTTGTTTGTTGGTTACTGTAAAAAATATATTTTGTTAGCATTGGCCTTTGGTAACGTTTGTCGTTAATGTACATGATTGGATTCTCAAAGAATTGCTATAAAAAGATATTTTAGTAAAATTAATTTTGATTGAATCGAAACTGAAACTGATTTGCACTGGGCATATATGAATTTAAATCAGATCGAATTGTGAGGTCAGGGCTGATTCCCAGCCCTAAATAAAGTGGGATTATCCAGGTCAGATCAGGACCGCAGCAAGAGAATGGATTTCTTTTCTGAAAGCTGTAACAGGACAGCTGATGAGCCCCAGCTGGCAAAGCACCCTGATATAATGGGAAACAACAGGGGCTTTGCCCCACCCCTAAGCAGGGGGCGTGAGCTTGGAGGAGAATGAGCTCAATTAGCCAAAATCGGTGTGAAAGCCCACTGTACACCTCCTAGTCCCCCAGCCTCAGCGCGGCACAGGCTCCCTGCATCTCCATCAAGCTGAGGGTCGCAAGAAATGTGACCAAGCCTAAGCAGATGGTCTAGTCTAGCAGGTGGGTTCGGGGTGGGTGGTATACAGTGTGAACCTCAAAATGCAAGCGATGCATCTTAACTTCATCTTTCGTGCTCATTCAAAACAAAATAAAAAATACGTGACAACATTCATTCGCAACTGGAGGCAAATGAAGGGGCTGTAATTCCCATCCCGTGGTTATTAAAAAGTTCACTTCCTGTATTATCAAAAGTCTGCTGGCTGAAGTTAAAAAGAAAAATCAGGGTACATGGGCAGCCCTACAATTCATTGCATCCAAATCCCGTTCTGACTTGAATTTCAACTGAAGCCTCTTCCGTGAAGCAGGGAAGAGATTAAATTTCGTGTAAACACAAAAGTTACAGGGGAGGTAATTACTAGAAGCACTGACGTGCGGCCGCACACGGACCGTACATCCCAGCGAGCGTGACTATGGCCAGCTAGTACCGATACTAGGACACCTTCTCTCCCTCCTGTTACTCCACAGCATCTCCTTCAAAGCCCTGCCCCTTAGAGACTTACAAATGCATTATTAGACTATTCTTCATTTACAATCCATCCATCCATTTTCGGTGCCTGCTTGTCTCGTGTAGGGTCGCTGTACTCTGAAACCTATTCTTTTACAATAATTTCTTTAAAATATGTAACTGCATAGTTAAAGACTGTTCATTCAAATAAGAGGACATCCCTATAAGAGTATATGCAAAATACAGATGGAATATGCATACTTATTGCATACTGAGTGACTCGTACACACTTTCTATAATACTATAGAGTTACTTCAGTTTCAATCCGTGAACAATCTGCAATATTCAGTTAAACCAAAATTATGACTGCAGTGGCTTTCCATGTTCTGGCACGTCTTGCAATTGCAATTCCAATTAAGCCATCTGGGAGACGACTTGGCTCATTCTCACAGTTGGAGAGCCCCGTCTCATGTAAGAGAAAACGAAAGGAAAAGAAAGGGCATCCTATCCAGTTCCTCCTGTTATTACCCCTTCAGGCAGGGCAGAGCACATACAGATGGCTGGGGGAATGCCTGATCATGGCAGGAGAAAGCACCCCCTACAAAATGCTTTCGAGGCACCATCTTAACACTTTGTTGGCACCAACACATCCTTTGCATGGAACATCTGTCCATTTTCCATGCATGGTCATACAACAGGTGCAAGGCAGGGAATAGCCCAGGACAAGGTACACGCACCACTTACACATACAGATAATTTGGCAAATTCTGTGGGGGGGGATACCCAATAATGACAGGGAGAGAACATGCAAACATGGGCAAGGCAAAGACTGGTCTCCAGATGTGTAAGACAGCAGTGCTAACCATTGAGCCACCCCGCCACCCCTTTAAACAGAGCAATAAACTAAAAAAAGAAAAACTCACAGCCTTAGCAGAAACACAAGATCAACTATGATCTTCCTAAATTACGCAAGTGTACTTCTTTGAATCACACACTAGCAAGCAGGGCATCATTATGTGAGTGGAGATTTACTGTAGTTGCCATGAACCCCACGCTGGCAGACAATCGGCATGCTTTCACAGCCAGATTCCTCAGACTATGACAGAATGCGTTTTAACTTAATTGAAACTCAGCGAGGCTTGCATAATTTATGTCCGAAGTGAAACGATAAAATGGTAACGCATAGCAAGCACAGGGGGGCATTTTATAAAAACAAATTCAAGCTAAGGTAATTTTAATTCCTTTTTTTCAGTTAGTATTCTGATATTGTTTTTCAGTCTTGCTTCCTTTTCATTCAAGTTTCAGTTTAATATTATGAGTTGTGACCATTTTTAATTCAGTTTGTGTTTTTACTGAGCTTCATAATTTACGGTAAGTTTTTAAAATGAAACCCTCCAATGAAAACACACAGCACAAAATGTATTATGAATAATGACATAGCTTTAAAAAGCATTGCATAACTCTAGCAGCGGCCAGCATTTTAACCCATCATATAAAGACTGGCACTTCACACAACCTACCTGACATCCTAGATTACATAAACAGTAGGACCAGGGCATTCCCCGTCTTTTTATCTTTCAGTGGCTGAATTGGCCAGAAGGCTCCGCTAGCCAGTTAGCATTTGGTGTTTGGCGACAGTAGTGTTAACTATGGTAGGGCTGCCGCGATTGGTATTTGATGGAGTCGATGATGAAAATGCATCTAAATCAATATTTTAAATCAATGCATCATTTTTAAATTATTATTTTAATGAAATTACCTTTTTGATTTCCAAAAAACCTCTTCGGTTCATTATAGTTTTGGCATTTGGTATTGGGTACATTTGTTTTCTTCCTTCAATACCAAATGCAATTATGGGAGAAGTTCAAATTAACACAAAACAAAAAGGTGGTTTTACACTGTGCAACGTTTCGATGGCATATCACAGTGGCATCGCTAAGCACGAGCACCTGAAGAGAGAAAACGCAGAGGCGCTATTCTGGATGATGGACCCCCACAGAGGGCAAAACCACCGGAAGTGCTGTTTATTCATGCTTATTATAGTATTATATTACCATTAGTATGGAGAGCTTTTCAGTACCTTTTGTCCTTATATCTGCAAAATACATGTTATTTAAAACCATAATGTTGTCTTGTCTGCTACCTTAGAATTTCCATTGAATAAGTATTTTTGAAAATGTTTAGGCCATAATCTGGACTTATGCTACATTGATTGACTTTGCCAGACACAAAATGAAAAAAAAATAATAATAATAATTGTGAACTGAAATAAAAATAAAAACATTTTAGCATATATTTAGCAAATTGCCACACCACCAATGTCTTTTGTTTAGCCACAGTATCTCCTCTTTTAGAAGATGTTGGTACTGCTAAACTGCACCGTTCTTCACTGCACTTCACTGCTTAGCATGCAGCGTGCTCCATTAACCAAATTTAATAAGTATGAGGATACGCCGAGCCAAATGTATACAGATTACTAACTTTTGGGCATCACAATACGTCTCTCATTAATATTTTAGGCATACTATTAATATGCTTATCTAATTATAAGATAACTCTTTATTGTCATTGCACAGTCATACTTTGTACAATAGTACAATGAAATTAGAATACTGTCCTTCTTCGGCACTAAACCCAACACAACTGTGTAAAAATATAAATAGTGTGAAAAATATATATGTATATGTTTATAAATAATGTTCACTGCACATAGCCCACTGTCCAGAGAGATAGCTAGTCATCATGACAATAAAGTCAAGTGTTTGCATTGATTAGGGATATTGTCCTAAAGCTGTCTTTGAGTCATTGATGGGCATAAGTAACATCTTTATAGTGCCGAAAAGTCTGTTCTGTTATCTAAACCCTTCCAATGGCATACAGTTTGTGCTGTACTAGAAATGGTTCCACGCTGTGCTTTCATATTTGCAACCAGCTTGCTGCATGACCATGTTTAACCTAAACTCTTTATCTGAAACACAGGTTAATCTCATAAGGGCATGCATAATTTGAGATGCTAATCATAAGCTACATTCACTGTCAATAATTTAGATGAAGGACATCTAGTAGGCCAATATAGGGTAGACAGCCTATAGGCAGGCTTTTAAACTCAACAATATAAGTAAAAAAAAATCTATATTTCGATTAGTTTTGTAGTTTTTTGTTTTAATATCAGTTTAGTTTTCGTGCCTCACGCTTTCAGTTTTGTTTTAATTTTGATTAATGAAATGCTTGTTATTGTTTACAGTATTCGTTAACCTCAATTCAAATAACAGACACACAACAGCCACCAGGGTTTAACAGTGATGATTACCCTGGGATTTGACCTTGCGACCTTTTATTCACAGGTTAAAGCCCTCACTGTTAAACATACTTTTCCCTTTTGAGCCTGGCAGAGCTGTATTAATACTAGGCTCCAGGCCAAGGGGTTCATGAATTAATACAAAGTTCTAATTTCTCCCCTCTGATGTTGCAAACAATCTCCTTTTCAGTTTAAAAAAAAAACACAAAGCAGAAGCAATTCTCTTGAGTTTGTGAAGATTGAGGAAACAGTCCAGGAATGTAGACCATGTTTGGCCCCATTTACCAAGAGGAATTATGATCGTTGTCAACCCCAGAGTGTGTAGCGGCCAGTACACATAGAGTCACAGTGACTGTTAGCAAAAGGATCTGCAACCTCTCCCTCGAGTGCTGTGTGCACTATAAATTGTGTCATGTGGATCATGATAATGCTATATCATGTTATACAGAGTACTGTAGTCCAGCTTTAGAGAAATATGACAGAGAGCACAAATAATTAACATCATCATATAACTTGAGTACAGGATTTCCTGAATACTAATAACTACAATGTAGTTCAGTCTGTACTCTGAATAAAAATACTTTGAACATGCAGTGTTATAAACTGGCCATTTCACTCTCAATTTTCCATATACACCACTAAATCAACCTCAAAACAAATCCCGCCACAGAATTCTTAAAAAATAATTAATTCAACATGTTAAAAAAAAAATACCCTGCATCCAGTGTAAAATTTGTAGTTGTGGCTTTGCAGAAACACTGAACAGCTTGTCCCTGCCCCATTTATCTCTGGAAGGAACAGAGAGGTCTGGCTTTTCAGGGCTTTAATAATGAGGGTTTCCAATTACTATGAGATTTTCCAAAATTCCCCTTCAATCCAAGGCAGACAACAATTTAATACACCCAAACCACACAAAAAATGACTGGAAGCACTGTTTTAACTACATATTAAACTACATATTATTATATATATGTTTATTGCTGATGGTCATCTTCAGCATATTGCAGGTGTGAAGGCTTGAATGGATTTCCAAAAATAGCACCCCTCCCCCCCCAAACAGACCAGATGAGGCCCACTGGCTTTAATCTTCTCTCCACTATGGTTCACTATTGTGCTAAGGCATTTGAGATCGTGAACAATGGTTAAATGACCAAGATCTCTATAAAGTGCATTCTTCTCCGGGCCTTATCCTTCTTTGCACCCCCAATAGCTTTGTACATTTTATTTTGAAGCCTTGAAGACATCTTTCCATGTCTCTTTTGAATACATTTCTATATTTCTACCAATACCAGGGATAAAAAAGACAACTGGCATTAAAAATTCACCCAGTATCAGTTTTATACAAAGGTTTGAAGGGAGTGCCAGCTGTTTATTGACATGATTAAAACCTCATCTCATCTTTGCAGTGAGAATTCCTACAAAAACATGTTTTTTTGTGTTTCGGGGGATTCCGTTTTCCTCTCTATACCGGTGAAGCAAGGCTGTTGGAGGACAAATAAGACTTAAATCTACGTGAGGCCGCCTGCTATAGTCTTGGAGAAGAGAGTAAAGTCTGTTCAGGCGAAGGGCTTCTCAGATCAGCCTGTTCCGTCTCCAGATTCCGGAATACTTTACACCTGGGGGCAGGGTGTGGTGCAGCAGCAATGGACATCCAATCCAAGACAAACTCACGTTCACAACTTCAGCACAGACACACCCTTTGCCTGCTGCTGCAAAGCAGCTTAACAAATGGTTGGGGGGGGGAGCTTATGCCAGATGATCCCATAAGCCCTAGAGTTGTAGGAAAAGTTTCAGACCAGGGCCAGATGTAGCCAGTTACATCATATCTGTCCGCCATGTTTGTTTCATCAGGTCTTAGGAATGCTGAGAATGCAGGGAGGGGCTAACTGCTTCTGAATGTCGTTTATTGTAAAGCTGCATGTACGTTACAATACAATTAAACCGAGCAAGATATTAACCACGATAAATAACAAGGCTGTTTTCAGCTTCCGCTCTAAGATGCGTTTAAGTGCGCGTGACGGCCTGCCATCGAGACCATCCCACTCGGGATATTTCTCCGGCCGCAGACGTGGCGCCAAACGCTGCGATCTTGGGTGGGGGGCTCGTTTGTTCTCCCCTTCCCCCTGCTTCCTGGTCGCTGTGCTTCTCAAGGCCTTCCTTATCTCTGCCAGGGGGTCGTTTCCGCTGTATGGGCTGAGGCCCTGTACCGGAGGTGGACTTCAGACTCTGGTTTCCTGCCACTCTGTGGCTGACAAGCCCAGTCTGCCGAGACCGAAGGCCCGGCGTTCTGGCTTTGTCACCATGGCGTGCAATAAAACTGGATACAAAAAGGGAACGCCTGGTTCCCCCGGAGATAAGAGACGTCAAGTGATGACAGACTGAGAAACAATGATCTTATTCATTATGGCAAAGGTAAAATAAATACAGCCTAAGGACGGACAAATCTCTCGGTCCAGTACCATCTATCTCGACTGCCAGTGGATCTATTGCTGCAAATTTAGAATATATGGATCACTGCAGGCCATTATTCTTTCTATCCATCCTGTCCAGAAATGGCATTTATTAAATGGCCTGCAGCAGGATGACAATCTGATGCAACATACATCTACTGTTCGGCTCCCTAACTTGCATCATAAAAATTGACTGGGAAAATGAGAAACATCCCCCATCTAGAGACAGTAAAGGGCTGTCCAGACTGTTTAGGGCAGGTCGTACATTGCTGGTATTTTTAGAGGCGGGACTCAAGTTAATGATGGAGCACCACCCTCCTGCCAGCCATTCAGACACACCACGCGTGTGCAGGCACGTCTCTCTTGAGTCACAACTCTGCCATCCTCTCCCCATTTTCAGCCACACACACCCCCGCACGCCCACTCACACCTGTGTCCTGTGGCACCTAGATGCACAGCTCTGGAGGAGATTTATTCTGCTGTGAGAGTGAGATCTTTGACTGATCTTGTCTTTTGTGTGCTATCCCACTCACCTAATTTTGAAATGCTACCAGGCCTACAGCTCTTCTTTATAAGTACAGACCCTCCTTGCTGCATGTCACAATGGTGCAATAAATGTTTCTGCTATTCTTCACATTTCAGAACATTCATCACCCGATATTTGAAGCAAAATTCCTGAATGAAGAAGTCAGAATAGAAAGTGCACAGGTCACAACTGATCTATAACTCGTATGTTAATCGTAATTAAAATACATCTTTTATTTTTCCTAAGTCAGGGTTTTTCAAACTTTTCTGAAACCAATGACCTCTAAATAAAACTAAACAGGATCCAGGGACCCCCAACTAAAGCAAAAACACATAAGTATAGGGTTCTCGTTGTCCTAGTTGATAATAACTTAGTTATGTTCTGTTCTATCCTACCCATCTATACAGCTGGATAGTTCACAGATGATATTCAGATATACAGTATCCTCCACAAGGGTATAATGATGGCAACATTCCGGTCACGAGTCAAGTCGCGTGACTCGGATAGCAGGTGTCTTCTCCTTTGAATACCTGGAATACATTGCTAAAACTGAGACTGAGACAATGGAGCAAACATGCAACAGCACACTGTTTGTCACCAGAAAGCACTCTGGTCATTTAAAGGCATAAACAGAGTCTCACAGAGATCACTCCAGGTTTAGAAATGCCCTTTCTGCCCCTGGGAAAAATTTGTCCAGAATAAGAGAGCCTTATTTGGAGTTTGTGGCAGTTCGCATCCAATCGCATGTACTCTCCGCGGAACTAAGCTAGATTTGATATTCAAGGAGAAGCTGAATGTGGGACAAGTGGCACGGCACTAATGATCACACTTTTTTAAACATATAGCAAAATACATACATTTCTATTTTATATCATTTTATATATATTTCAAAGTTTCATCACAATGAAGAAAAGTAATACTCTGCATGTTACAGTGTTGCTCCTGATTTATTTAAAGAGAAAAAGCAGGCACATGGCCATTTACTAAAGAGACCATCTCCAAAAAACTCCTTATTTTGCACTAAAAATTCTCTGTTGTGGTAAACAACTCTGTTATAGACCCCTGCTGAAATATGCTGGAATAGCAAGCTCTCTTTATAGGCATTAATGATATTTTTAAGAGAACATGATCCTCCAAAAAAAGTAAAAGTATCATTAAGTATTTATGAACAGCAACATTACATGAATAGTTCACCCCAAAAAAGTAATAATGACAATCATTAAAAGTTGTAATCGCTGGATTATGCCTACACAAATATTTCAAGTGATAAACATTTACAAAACTCGCCAGCTGAACCACATCCCCAGTGGCAATCTTGCTTCAGATATTAAAATGTACTTTCCATCTTCTTAAGCAGTATTGCAAGGGAGAGAAGCAGGCCTTCCTGCAGATGGACATGACAGAAACTGGCTGCCAAGCAAAAATCCTCCAAAGCAATAACATTCATGCTTATTTATTTATTTAGCAGAGACTTTTATCTGAAGTGACGTATAATTGTGAATGCAGGGCAGGCCAGTCCCTGGAGCAAGTAGCCCAACGGTGAAATCACTAGATGAACAACAGGATTCGAACTGGCAAACTTCAGATCACAGACACAGGAGTCTAACCTACTGAGCCAAAAGTTCATGCCATTGCAGTAATTTCATTGCCTAGACAGGAATCTCCTGGCCGTTTTTTATGCAAAATAAGAGGAACCATCAGCAATGGTGCTGCTAATTTCAGCACTGTGGTTGCAGTGAGAGCATCTGCACTGTTATGCAGAATAAGGGGAACCATCAGCAATGGTGCTGCTAATTTCGGCACTGTGGTTGCAGTGAGAGCATCTGCACTGTTATGCAGAATAAGGGGAACCATCAGCAATGGTGCTGCTAATTTTGGCACTGTGGTTGCAGTGAGAGCATCTGCACTGTTATGCAGAGTCAGGGGAACCATCAGCAATGGTGCTGCTAATTTCGGCACTGTGGTTGCAGTGAGAGCATCTGCACTGTTATGCAGAGTCAGGGGAACCATCAGCAATGGTGCTGCTAATTTCGGCACTGTGGTTGCAGTGAGAGCATCTGCACTGTTATGCAGAATAAGCAATGGTGATGCTAAACACAAACATGCATACAACAGATATAAACCAACAATAGTAGGGAATAGTTATTTCATCCTGCAAGCTGCCAAAATACAGGTTTTCCAGCATTTTTGCAGCAATTACAATTAAGTATTTTTAAAAATCCATAAGAATTAAATGAGAACCCACTAGATCTGAGTGTGCACTGTAATAGCAGGCATTAAGGAACAATACCAAAACTGTGCTCCATATAAATAAGCCCACATATACGTATGTATACATACATTATTCATTGAGACAGTGTTCAAAGAAAAAAATAGCAGAGGCACCTTAATTATTTATCCAATGGTGAAACAGTGTAGTTTTTACATTTACCATCTTATACTCCACAAGACAGTCAGACACACATGCATATACAGACATGAGCAAGTTTTGGGGGCACAGTGCAGTGCAGCCAATATCCAGCACCTCCAAAGCAGCTGAGGTTAAAGGCTTGACAAGGACATGATTATTCTGCTAGCTTCAGGAATCAAACCAGCAAACTTCTAGACAGGCACACTGATCCCCAACCGGCTGAGCAACATAATGCCAGACACCATTGCTCAGTATCTGGCCCATCCTTTACCTAAACATACTCATCCCTGTAAGTACAATAGTGAGAGTTAGTACCTTGCAAAGGAGCATTTCAACATACAGAAGAATGTGTCCCCCCATTGTGTTAGAAGGTGCTTTTCATTTTCGACAATGTTAGCTTCAGTCATCTTATGAAGCATGACAACAGCTGACCTTTAGTTCACAGACACACCCCACAGAGAACGCCAGTGTCTAATTATACTGCAGGTATCACTCAATCTTATCAGGTAGAGAACACACACAGAAGTTCATTCATCTTTGCTGCCAAGGAGCTTATCTTGATAGGTCATCTTACATTTGGCTAGCCACTTCTGGCACACATGTCAGTTTCCACCTGCTGCATACTGTAAATTCCCCACAAGGTAGCATGCTACCCTAATGAGACCCACACCTGCTTTTCATTATATAGCCTAGACACATGACAATTAAGAGTCTGAATACTTAAATTAGGCTCTGCCAATGCACACTAGACCACTAGCACATGCAGGAATATGAGTGTATGCATCATCACTGGTGAAAGGCCAGTAATATCCTCTATGGGGCTTGATGCATTATTGCATTACTCTACTCTAAGCTTCTCTTACCATGTCTTGATTTGTTCAAAAATTTCTGGATATTTTTTAGATGCCTATCACAGAAGGCACAGGTACGGAGAGATGGGAAAACCACTGTGATAAGCAGAAAAACACGTGACAAAAAAGGCTTCCATTTTTCTCAGATTAAACATGGTCATTCACCCCAGGCCACAATGACTATTCCCATGGCTTCTCCTGTAAAGTGATGGGCAATCATGTCTAATGTCCCAATCTGGACAACATCAACACCAGCCTCCAGGAATTCTGATGATTCAGCAAGAAGTATCTGCACCTCTCTGTATATAAAAAGGGCCTTTGTTTGGGTGCAGCTCCCATATTCCCCTGCTTCCATTTCCTACTTTCCTATAAATAAACAGGTCAGGAGGAATGTGACAACAATGAGGTATAATATTTCAGAAAGATAAGGTCAGACTGCTCACTCCTCCAAAAAAAGGCTAAATGAAAAAGGTTTCCTTAACATTTACTCGTAAATCTTACTTTTTGAAGTTAATTTGTAAAGACGCCAAAGAAGTGCATTCAACCAAAGTTAGCATTGAGTTCACGCTAGGTACATACACAATGTGTAAAGGTGTTCATTGTAACTTAGTAGTATAGTTTTGGAACATTTTACATCTTCTGATTTGTGGAATAAAATGCAAAAGTAAACGTTCTTTTTAATTGTAGTTATTAAATAAAAACAAAATTTAAAAATAGTTACTCGTATACATTGTCATGCCCCCAGGGCGGAACCCAATGGGTGCGCCCGATCCTGAGTAATTACGGGCACTTTATAACATAGACGCATCCATGAGATCCCCGCGAAGTATTGCCATGATTACATGCATTGCTGAGCGTTCTTTTGTCTCCCGTGCTACCCTGCTTCCTCGCCTCATCTGTCCGCCTCGTGTGTTCACCTTGCCCTGTTTGCCTTCCTCCCTTAGAACACTCCTCGTTCTTGACCTCTCCCGAGTACCTTCCCCGCCAGTCCCCGGCTGTCTCGTCTCCCCTTACTCCCGTCTCGCCGTCCCGTGCCTATCCGTAGGACTGACCTCCCCGGCTACCGACCTCTCGCTACGTCTCCGACCACGCAGTTGGACCCTCCTACCCGGCTCGATCTACCAGCCGATCGCAAATAAAGTCACTCTGCTCCCGCATTCCTGGGTCCGACCTCCTCTGTCCAACGTGAATTCACATACATTATATATATATATATATATATATACACATACACACACACACACACACACACACACATATCCATCCTCCAGAACTGCTTACTAGTACATGTTATGGTACAATCTGTAGTACAATCTGATTATATTAGGGTGTACCCACACTTGGCAATCCGTACCGTACCTAAGCATGTTTGACCCACAAAGTCCAATTTGTATGACTAGTGCAGGAGTGGGCAATCTTATCCGCAAAGGGCTGGTGTGTATGTAGGTTTTCGGGATAACCCCAGTGTGAGAACTCTTCTGCCAATCAGTCCTCTAATTAGTGGTCTAATTAGGGAGTCGCAACGAAAACCTGCATACACACCGGCCCGTTGTGGATAAGATTGCCCACCCCTGTATTAGTGTGGTCGCTCGCTTATCTGTGCCCAGGCTCTCTTGAAGAAGTATGTACAGTATGTACTAGGGATGCACCGAAATGAAAATTCTTGGCCGAAATCGAAAACCAAAAAAAGAGGAAACCAAGGCCGAAAACCGAAACACCGAAAGAAATTATGCCAATAATTTATGGCAATGACTGTGTACTAACCTTACTAAAATCAAGGCATTGCAATTGCATAAATTAATATTAAAGTTTAAAAAAAATAAATCAGTTACAAATTATGAAAATATTTATTTAGCACATTGCAACAATGCACAGTATAAAATAAAATAAAATTC
>JAODKM010000099.1:8412227-8425462 GCA_026780845.1 Petrocephalus sullivani | reverse complement strand
GCACAGTATAAAATAAAATAAAATTCAAACTTAAATGTTTAACTTAACCGCACTCATGTGTACATTAAATAACAATGCACAGGCCTTCTGGCCTGCTGAAAGGTTGTAAAATTAAATATGTTGAAATACGTTCACACCGCAGACATGATGCTTCAGACAAGCACGTGCAGCCCCCGGTTTCTGTTTGCGTCATCACAACATACTGTTTCGGCCGTGTTTTTCGGTGATAAAAATCTTTCAGCCGAAAATTTTCGGTGGCCGAATATTCGGTGCATCCCTAGTATGTACTACTATGTACTAGTGTGATGGCCAAGCATGCTCGAGCACAGAACACAGACATGACCTCAATGATGCGACTGCAGAGATGTTACTCCAGTCTTTGGCAGAAGTACACTGTTTGCTGGAACTTTGAGCTGATGAGAGTATCCAGAAACAACTGGATGCTACATACAAAATCTCTGCGATATTTGGTAAGATAAATGTTCGTATACGTGCAGTTAGTGTTGTCAAAAGGCCCGGTACTTCGGTACCAATTCAGTACTAAAAATTGTAAATGTTACGGTACCAGGTTTTCTGAAGTACCGGTGGTACCGAGCACCGGGTCAACCCGGTTCTTGCTGCGCTATCCCATAGGTGCGGATTGTGCAGTTACGTCTTCTTCGTAAAAGCACAGAGATATGGCGACCGGCGGTGCTGCTGATGAGGCGGCTCTGAATCCGCTCGTTGAAAAGATTTTGTTTTTGCGGCTGATGACAAGGGCAACATCATTGATCACCAGAAACCCATTTGCAAGCGGTGTCATCAAAGTTTTATGTCAAATGGAGGAAATACATCGAACCTTATAAAACACCTCAAAGACCGTCACCCAGATTTAATGGAAGAATTCAAGCAGCCAAATTTTTATTTTATTTTATATTTAGAGCTTTTGTTATAAAAAAATATACCCTATATTAATTTGAATGTCGGATTGAAATAAACATTGCCATTTGCTTAGTTAATCGTTAGCATAAGCGCGGCTAATGCTAACGCGAGTATCAGAATAAAGTTTCTTTATTAACTATTTAATGCTCCTATAGCGTTTAAAACAGGACATAATAGCGGACTATTTTTAAACACCAGAGGCTTTTAAATGACATGTGAAGCCAAAATATGTGTGTTAGAGAACAAATGTATGGTTACTGTTTGTATCTTTAAAATCGGACCATCAGAATAGCAGTTCTAGGTTATGAAATATGGTATTTAAGTATTGTTCAGTCATTTTGTTTAAATTTATACAAATGTTTAAATTTATAAATAAGAAGAGTATGTTATTCAGTCATGTTTGTTTAATTATTGTTTGTTATTAATAAAAATAGCTTGTTGTTCAACTCATGTTTTTGTGTTTTGCTTTGGTACCGAAATTGGTACCGAGAATCGTGGATTTTCACTGGTATTGGTACCGAATACTGAAATTTTGGTACCGTGACAACAGTACGTGCAGTATGATTGACAATCGCTGAAATGTGTACTTGATAAATTGTTTCTTTAATAGCAAAGGAGTAATTTGTGCTAATATTCTAATTAAAAAAAATACAATAGTGTGGTACTCAAGCAAGAACTTTCTCTCCAGTCCTGGCTCATTGTGCACGTTCCCGTTTCACCCAGTTTCACACAGCCTTTGTGCAGACTTGTGCTGCCGTATCACTGGACATGACAGAAACATGAGTGAACCGAATAATGACTTCATCGCTTACTTTGCTCCACTTCCCAGAAGGCAAGGAAGGGCAGAGGTGGGGGGTAGGGCATGGGGGTTGCAGGGGAATGGGTAACCTCCGCTTCAGGACTAAGAGGTGAGCTCACACTTTTTCCCAAGGCCCTGACTGAAAGTGCATTACACAACCGGAGGGCAGTCGTTTTGTATTCGTCTCAACCTAAAATTAACAGGAGAAAAAGTCCCGTGGTTTCAGCCAGTGGCCCAGTGGCCAATTATTGTGTAGTGAGTCAGCAACAATGAGTTCACCCTGACCAGAATCATTAAACTGTGCCTAGCAGCAACGGAACAGGGAGAGTCGGGGAGCAAAGGCTCATTGTTTAATTAGCCAGCAGCGTAGGACAAAGAGCTCAAAGCAGATAAAGGCTTAAAGCTGGGATGTCAAACCTTCTGCTTGCGGGTCGTAGGGCCCTGCGAGTCTGCTCCAGCTCCACCTTAATTAGGCTATTCACCAAATATATAACAATGGACTTAAAGGACAAACAGAATGCACTGAAGATTCACCAACATTTTCAGCCAAAGTCTATTTTCTGTTATGGGTGCAGTTCTATGTGACTCATTGTAAAACCTTTAGACTGGATTAGTGCTCAACTTCATTAACTGTAGTTTATACACGGTACTTCAATCTGATTGGACAGAAGGGTGTTAATTAATTTTCTGTAACAGCACAAGTACTGCCAGCTAGGAGTAAATCAATTGATTTTAATGACAGAATGGCATGATCAGAATCTCTAATTCTAGCTAATGTTACTCAAAATTTCAAACAGAGAATGCAATTTAAAAATAACACAATATAAAAACATAGAAATTGCTACAAACCACTTAGATAACAGCAATGCTTCAGGCTGAGGACCAGTCCCTGTGGTCAGTGACTTAATACCAAAACGATTTACTGATGTAATGCATCCAGCCATACCTTACCAATTTCTGCAACCTGCTTAAATGGGATGCATTATCATGCATTAATTCTTACTTATTTGATCAAAGGTAAAGGTTGTGTTTTTTTATGAAAATGACCACTGGACCATAATATACGACTAATCCCCGAGATTCAAACAAAGCAGGCAAAATAACAGTGAAGGAACTTAACTAGTTATGAAACAGTGAACCAAAAAGCACGTAGTGTCATACAGAATAAAACAAAAGAACAACATAACATAATTTAAAGGCTTGTCAGGCAACGCAATGCAATGTTACCCCGTCAGCATACTGTTTTAGGCTCAGCTTTTCAGTAATTCTAATACCAAAATGGTTTTGACAACAATGCTAGTCCATCTGTAAATATGCATATGAGCTAAGCGGTGCATTCGGATGTCCTCGAACACAATCAAACACACATGTACACACATCGGCCCTCTCTATTTACTACTCTGATCTGTTGACAACAAAACCGCGAGGAAATCTTTACAGCAATTTCTATTTACAGCCATTTCTACAATGAAAATAACAATTACTACAAGTGGATCAAGTTATTTGAGATTGAGGCATTCCTTTAACATTCCAATTCAACTGACAGCAAGAACAAAGCATGCAAGGATCAAAGCCCTTATGTCCAATACAGGACAGTGCATTTCAGGTTTTGCCCAAGATATGATGAAATAGGTATTCCACAAAGACCTTTACAATATTCCCATCCATCCATTTTCTGAAACTGGGTCATGCGGGTGTCTCACACGTGCACAACTTTTTTGGACTGTGGGGGGGGGACAGGAGTATACAGAGGAAACCCCATGACGACACGGGGAGAACATGTAAACTCCACACACATGGAACCCAGGCGGAGACCTGAACCCCGGTCCCAAAGGTGTGAAGGAATAGTGCTAACCACTGCACCTCCATGCCACCCCCCATATATATTGTACCTAATTGTAAGGGACTGGCATTCCCATTAGGGTGCCTCCCTGTCTTGTGCTGTATGCTGCCTGGGTTGTGCGGATAAGCATGACAAGTCTGAACCATAATTATGAGCTAGCCTGTTACCCTCCAGCATGGGTCCCCTGCATAAAGCTGCTGTCAGCACCTGCTGTCGACAAGCTGCGTTGCAGGGCCACTCATAACAGGATGGGTGGGGCTGCCAGGGGCCACCTTTTAAAGACATTGACATACTCCATGACGTGTGCATCCAGTACATGCTTAATGAAGACATAAGACTTGGATCAGCCTCAGTAGAGCATATGAATATACAATCGGGCATAAATAAAGAATTTCAGAACTCAGTCACAATAGTCATTGGTACCTATATCATTTCCCATGAAGGAAGGCTACAAGTCAACCACCTTGTAAAGCGTTTTTGCGTGTTAACAAAGGAGAAATTGCTACAATGCCAGCAATGGGTTTCTGGTTGGTCTGATGGGTCCCCAAAAATGCAGTGGAATGACTTACCCTCAGTGCCTCGATCACCAGATCGCGAGCCTCTAGCTCTCCCTCCAGCACACTGAAAAGCGTTAGCAGCTCCGGCTTGCTCAGGTTTTCCACATCCATTCTTGATTCCTGGAGGCATTGGCCAGAGTAAGGTGACAGTTAGGGATGAGTTCAGCAGAACACCAACATCCCACCCATCTTAAGAAGCAAACAACCTAACTGTCAAGTCATCCCTCCTAAACAGTTTTGGGTTGTTGTCTGTAGGCTACACCTGAAGTGATACCAATTACTGACAATTATATAAAGGATAATAATGACACACATTTTGAACACCTGAGCCAAAAAAATTGCATTGCAGGTTTTGTTTTGAGATATGACTGATGATTCTGATGCCATAGTGCATTCAAGATCACATAGTATCAAAATCTAATAGTGACAAAGATGCACCATTTATCAGTTAACATATAGGCATCAGCCCATATTTATCAAAAATCAGCACTATGTGTCAATCTTGCCAAAATTGCCAGTCGATATTTAAAGTTTATCAATATTCAAAGTTAGCAGCACCAGTGCTAAAGACACAATCACTACATTTATGGAGATGTCACATCATCAATATTTGTACAATATTTGATTTCTAAAAAAAATTCTACATGTGCACCAATAAATAGTGATGACTTTGAGTTCATAAACTATATTTATAACTGTATCCTAAAGTAACAAATAGCAACACCCAAACATTCTGAACTAAATTATTAAAACATGCTGATGTTGGTAATGGGAAACACCACTGAATAAGTCTGACTGTCTTCAGGGTCAGCAAGTTGCATGGTGGTTAAGGCTGTAAAATTAACAGCTAAAAGTCTCCACATATAACCACTAATAAAAAAAAACAGGTCCATGGGCCCGTGGGAACCAAACAAAAGTGTTAAAAATGTTGATTTTATATTTATATTATATTTATAATATTGGCTCCTGGTATGAACCGTTCTAACTGTAATGAACCAATCCATCTCAACACCTTCAAAACAGTCAAAAAAAGCACAGAATGAATAAATGGTATTCACTCAAGGCAACTACAGACATGTCTGACTTGCCAAAGCTGTAGTGAAGAGTTCGGCTGTTATTGAGTGATCACCGAAAGGAAAAAAGGAAAAAAAAAACAGTCATATGGAAACTCCTTTGCCTTTAAAGGCACAACAGAAATTGTGCAGGATTTCAACATAAGGCTGTCTTGCATTCAGCCTTCTTCAAACCCCGCTTTTATACACGGAGTAACTATGTTCCTTCCCATTCAATTGTACCTCAACTGATGCATCTTAAAGATCAGATCAAAACATAGTGACTGACCACTGACAAAACCGAAACTTAGAACTCATTCTCTATATATTCGCTGACACTGAAAGGAGATGAGCAAACTGTCGTTACGTTGTGCAGTATCAGGTATAGAGAACAGTTGCTTTAGTTAAAGTTCAAATCAATAAAAATGCTGTAACTGCAGTGAGAAGGCAATGTAAAAATGACAGCAGTCCTTTTTCGGCACCCAGATGCTTCAGCTACTTATCAAGGAAACAAAACCAGCAACACTGCCACCATCCCAGTGCACACACAACAATGGGAATGACGTAAGCTGCTTACACCGTACGTATCTGATACTTCAAGCTGAAAGCTGCACTGGCACAAGACTGTCCCGTTTGACCCATTTATGTCTAATATCATTGTCCCAACGTGCATCTACTTCATGTCTGTATTCTGGATCCCTGTATGCTTCTCACAGCCTTACTAGAGGTTTGTGGTTGGACCACAGAGTGTTAATTACAAAGCAAGAGTTCTTAACTCCCTCAACTCTACTAATTTGACACAATAAATCTTTGTGCACACTACTGGGGTAAACTACAAATTTTGTATGTTTCATCTGTAGGGACAAAACCTATAAGTACCCACAGAACTTCACTCCACTCTTAACAATTCTCTTAATGAACCGGATCCACCTTTTGCCATACATTGCATATTGGGTAACTTTGCTAGCCTCATCCCATGACTGGAATGGCATTCAATGGCAATGCTATGCGTTTTGTAAACCTACAGGAATTTACAGATGAATTATTCATTTAATCTTGCTCTCTGAATAAACACTTCTGTGAGATACAGTTCAATGATGCAATCTGGATTTGCTTCTGGTTAATACTAGAATGGCCTGTTGAAGGTGGATACTAGTAAGGTGTTTCTATGGCTAAAATAATATTCATTTGAAGAAACAGCAACAACAACAACAACAATAATAATAATAATAATAGTAATAAACCATTTTACCCAAAGGCGACATACACAGAATTCAGTTTTTAATCCCCCTACCCCCCAGATTCTAAATTAATTATTTATAAGGGTATCATTGACCAGGACATTACTGAGCAATACAGTGATTACATTAAAGACATAATGTTTAATTCAGAAAATACGTGAGAACAGCGTGAGAAATCAACCAATAAAAGAGTTTTTTCCTCCCTACTGAAACGGGTACAGGTTAAAACAGGCCCCGAGTGTACACTTGCTGTCCTATTATCTGTAGGGCGAAGCTTAGGGCTTAAAGCAACATTCCAACAACGGAGCATTACCTCAGCCCAATAAATCGGTGTACAGTGAATAGTTTGTCACGTATTTCCAGGTGGAGTCTATACACAGAGCAATCTACACGGGGCAGCTCACGCAGAAGAGTGAACACATGGTTAAATGGGAGTGGTAGAAAAATTATAAATGCAGTGACAAGTGTACAAGGAGAGATCTGGAAGCCATTAGCTGGGAAATTCAACCTGCTTCTTTGTACGTTATTTGGACGCGATCTCTGCTAGTACACTAATATCTGGCTCAACCTCGAATTCACAAGTCACGTGTGGAATAACCGGACACGCCACAGAGACGGTGGCTCCCATGGTTACAAAAAATGCCAGTTCAGTGGGAAATGTACACAAAACTTCGACAAAAGGACATACATAGTTCGTGGGGAATCGACCGGAGAAACTAAATATATTTACCCGAATAGTACGCCGAATAGGATACACCGAAATTAACTATCTTTTCCTTGTAATCCTGTAAAGTTACTTGTTTTCTTTAATACATCTATGTAGTTAAAATCTATTTAAATTTAACCCTAATTATTTATCTTTACATTGGCATCGTTTAACAGATTTTAACCCTTGTTTTTACGATTTTCCGAACCATGTACTTGCAAGTTGTTCATTTATTAGAATTATTCTTGATGCAATTTATTGTAATGCATTGCAATTTTACACATATATACATGCGCTAACAAACACGCATATAAATGTAGTTTTTTTACGTTTGGGGATATGTTGTATATGTTTCAAAGCATTTGCCAAAATGTTTCAACTAAGTTTTCTGTCTGATGCGAGTTTCTCTTTGGTTTATCATTTTGACAGTCTGCACACCTAAAAAAAAGATAAACATTAGCACAAAATAGCCATACCTTCATTCACCCGGTTCCTGCCTCTTCAATTTTCCCCATTCAAAATATGTTACAAAAATCGACTTACTTGTATACCAAGCCCAGCGGAAAACACGGACGGCTATTTTGACAAGGCGCTCAGCCTATCAGCAGTGAGCATCTGGAAGCGCTGGCAAATGAGAACGACGAATGCGGGATGAGGGTGGGAAGGGGGCTGTCGCACGAGGCTGGGACAAATCTCTTTGTTTAGACTTCAGTGTCCCATTGCTTCTCTAGCTCAGCACTGATTTCTGAAGTAATTTCCTGCATATTTCCCATGAACGCGACGTTTATATATTGATTAAACAATTGTTTTGGATCTTCATCTTTAGTACTAGAATTGTTTTGAACAAGCGACGAAAATCGTATGGTTTCGCCTACATTTAAACTGTATCATAAACAATTATTTTATATTTAAATTAGTATAAATATAAGAAGGAAATGTAATTTAAAGTGCTTTCAGTCTTTTAACTCTGCAGAATAATACACTTAAGATCATCCCATGGTCCGGTGGACAAAAAAATAATAATAATTAAAATAGGCTAAACGTTATAATCAGGAGTCAACACAATATATAATGGCAATTTTAATCAGGATGCGTTTTTTTACCACTTAAACATGGTGTTTAAATACGTAGCCTACATATATATTTTGACTCAGTCAAAACATTTTACAACGGACACGCTTTGGGGACAGGTTAACAATCCCTGATAATAATCCGCAGATTCACAGAGCCATTTTATGCAAGTAAAAAAAGACTGTTCTTAACATAACACCTGATCATATGTTTTACATAGTCAGTATTGTCTTCTACCAAAATTCCTAATCTGGTGAATGTGTGTATATATATATAGCCTATTAAACATTTTGATTGTGGGAATTCACGTTTATTTAATATACCGTCGTAATTAGTGTTTAAACACCCTCTGGTGGTCCAAAAAATTCTCACAGCTTTTAGCGAGGGCATTACGGGGACGGCACAAAGGCTTGTTGGGCCTTAAGTCGTTTCTTACATGCCTTCACTGCAGACCAAATTAAATTATTTCCGACCTGTGTGTAATACGTGTTATTGTGAGAATTAAAAACTGCCCTCATATCAAACTCACAGTAATGTATAAATTACATGTAGTTACAGATTTGCTTAATGATGTGCCGGGTAACCAGGGCATTTACTTCATCTCCAGTGTGAAAGTGCTGAGAGCTTTTCTGGGCTATCCAATTAGCATTGAAGATTTCGATTTAATCAGAGCACCATGATAGCTCTGCTTCATACACTGTTGGGTACAATGGAAATGGAAACAGCAAGAAAAATGGTCTTTGACAAGTAAAAAAAAAAAAAGATACTGATGAGTGAAAGTGCCCCATTGGTCTCAGACGTGAGATATGCATCTCAGTTTGGTGCTGTTTTTTCCAATTAAGAAATTCCACCAATATTTGAGGGGAAAAGATTCAAGTTTGTAACAGACCATAAACCATTACCAACAATATTCATGGAACATTTACTTTTTCTTGGGTTTCCCTGTCAGACATGAAAGAGGGTGGAACATGCACTGTTAGGTGAACATTTAGAACAATTAGTTTGAGGGAATTAACTATGCCAATTGTCTCGATAATGAAGAAGGATGGAGGTGTCCAAATCAGTGATGATATTAAAGTCACAGTTAAACAAGTGCTGGCTGCAGAACAGCATCTATTTCCTCACATTGAGGGTTTGTTTGCTGGACTGGCTGCAGGACTAAAATCCAGCAAAACTGATCTGTGTTAGGCCTACTTACAAATGCAAGTAGATGAATGGTCCCAAGACCGGCTTACCATCACCATACATAAGGGTGTATTCTGCTGCTGCAGATTGCCCTTTGGTATTACTTCGGCACCTTCTCAGTTTCAGAGAGCCATGGAAGCGATCGCGTATGGACTCCCGGGAGTTCAGTGTCGTTTAGACGATACCCTGATGGTAAGTCCCACCATTGCAACCTTGATGCTACACTGCAAAGACTGGGAGAATTTGGGATTTGTGCCATTTTTCAATTATTGGTGGTATATTTCGGTTATGTGATCAACACCTCAGGGCTCCAAAAATCACCCCTCAAGACCAAAGGAATTATTGAGGGTTTACCTCCCAAAAATGTCAGCTAGCTGCGATCATTTCTTGGTCTCCTTAATTACGATGGTTGTTTTATTCCCAACCTGGCATCAACATTGTGGCCATTGCACAAATTTCAGTGTCAAGGGCAAAAGTGGGCATGGGATAGCCTGTGTCAAAGTGCATTTCAGATGACAAAGGATGCACTTGTAAAGCTTCACTTTGATCCTGCATTGCCTCTTCAGTTGGCATGTGATGCTTCTCCCTGTGGGGTGGGGGCAGTCATATCCCACCTTACACCTGATGAAAAGACATTTCATTCGTCTCCCGAACACTGAATAAGGCGGAAGCGGATTATACCAGGATCAAGCGCAAGGCATTCACTCTTCTGACAGATCATCATCCACTCACCAGAATTTTGGGTCCACACACTGGCATACCACGACTTGTTACGAGTCAAATACAAAGATGGGCCTTGCTGGTCTCAGCACACAAGTATAAGATCAAATATCGGAAACTGGATTTTCATGGAAATGCTGATGGCCTTTTACAGTTGCCTTTGCCAGTGACCAAACCAGAGCCAACTACTGGAGACATCTTGTACTTTAAGCAGGTAGAGAATGCTCCCGTTACATCTACTCAGGTATCCGCTCACTCATGATATCTGCTGTTATTGATATCATTGTAAAAGGAAAACACAATAACTGTGATCCAGAGATGAAACACTACCTCAGCAGGACACATGAACTGTAAGTGCAGGCAGGCTGTCTGTAGGGAGGCAGAAGAGTGGTCATCCCTCCGGGACTCAGAGAACCAGTACTGCAGCAGCTCCACACAAGACACTGTGAAATTGTTCGTATGAAGAAGCTAGTTCTGGTGGCCTGGAGTGGATAGGCAAATTTAAGAAAAGGCATTAACGCGCTCTGCATGTCAGCAGATATGGCGGGCACAACAGATAGCCCCATTGCATCCATGAGAGTTTCAAGAGGAAGTACAACATGTGCATGTGGACATTGGGGGTAGTTGCTCGTAGTTGCTGACGCGCATAGCAAATCTCTGGCGATAGCCATTATGAGATCCAGATTTTTTTGCAGATTTGGGTGTCTGAGACAGATGGTGTCACAATTTGTATCCAAAGACATGGCCCCATTCCTACGAGTAAATGGAGTACAACACATTAAATCTGCTCCCTACCAACCCTCAACCAATGGCAGAGAAGTTTGTTTAGTCCATGAAACATGCTTTGAAGGCTTCTCAAGGTCAGGATACACTCCATCAACGCATCAATGGATTCCTGCTGAGCTACCATAGCACACCACATGCCAGCACTAGGGCATCGCCAGCTGCTCTATTACTTGGGAGTGTTTTGCGAAAAAACTTTGACCTGCTGAAACCACCCATAGTGAAGGACAATGTAGATTGTCAGCCAAACAAGCAGATTCTGAGGAGGCAGCAACATGCCAGGGATAGAAATTTTTGGGCTGGTGAGCATGTTTTAGCTCGAAACTTTAAGTGGACCTAAGCGGGTTGCTGCTACGGTGGTGTCACGCATGGGACCAGTGAGACTTGACCAGTGAGAATGACACCAGGAAGCGGCATGTTGACCAACTGCTTCGGGGAAATGAGAAGCATGTCGAGCAAGAGATGAATGTTACCACGCACACACAAACCTCTTGCAGAGCACCTGATGGACATTTCCTTACCACGATTTGTTCTGCGTTGGTAAGTTGCCACTGTTGGAGGCTGCGGTAGCCACACAAATTTCACCCGCAGTTTCGTGCAGAATGACACTGACCATCGGTATCCAAAATGGAAAAAGCATCATCCCCAATGCTTAGATTTGTAGCTAGTTGGTTACCCCCCTTTTCCCTCTGGGTAGGAGAATCCCATGGGAGTTTGCCTTGATCTGAAATAGTTCACCCTCATTCCCTAGATAATCAAGTGAAACAAAAGCAAAGACGTGTCAGAATGAACATACATGTATGCATGTTCCTGTTGAGTGTTTCTTAGATGCTACAGCATTTTCAGGTGACATGTTCACTGTTTTGGTTGTGGGACCTGTACTCATACTGGGTTGAAAATATTTTCATGCGTCTGACCTATTACCAGGGAATTTTCATGTAAGAGGGGAGGAGTTTTAAATATGGACATGGCAACCAAATTACATTTCTCATATCACCTTGTTGCTGTATTGCATTCTGGCCGTTGAGAGTGGGTAGAATGTTCCAGTTGTAACCTGACAAAAACGAGAGATTGAATTAAATCGCACTAGTTACTTAGGTTGTAAAGGTCCTAAGACATAACAAGATGATGCTTCATGAACTATTTGAGATATTTTAAAAATAGAGGAAATTGTTCCAAATTGTTCCATTTTGGCCATCATAACTGTTTGGCAAGTATTTGTCACGTTCTGACAATAAAGAATACTTTGTAACTACAATTAACCGTTTGGGTTCTTTAATTTTACCTGAAGAGTTAAAATCTTTAAAGTCTTTAAACTAGAAATAAATAATGATTTTGTCACGTTTGCGGGATTTGCAACCCATGATTGCAGGCTGCGGGGTTCGTAAGCCCTTTCAAGGGGCGTTTATTAATGGAAATAGGGTAGAAACAGGAGCAAACACTACAGAAAGCACATACGGGCATCTACATGCAACGACAACAACCGACAGGGGAGACTGGATTAGGATAGACTAAATACACCGAAACACAAACTACAAACAAGAAACAGCTGGTAACAGACGGATTCCCATGAGGGCAATGAGGGGGCGTGGCACACAGGAGGGGCAGACGGGCAGGGCGTAACAGATTTGACATTTATCACAATAGTTATCAGTTCAGTATTGACAGATCTGAATTTTTTTTATCGTGATAGCATAGCCCAGCACTAGTTTGACCTAACATTAAATTATATTTGTTAGAATAAAGAAATAATCTATTACTGTATCCTCACATAATATGTACATTACAGTATACTGGGGCTGAGTAAATTTGAACTTGCAACAAATTGTAAAGAAGTTATTGTCCGATAGGCCATTTCTGGGTGTTTGGCAACTCCGTACCAGATAGCAAAGTAACAGAGTATGTAAGTCAGCCAATGTCTATCAACTTGTTTAATGTATTAAACCATTAGCCAAAGTAATGCCAAAAGCCTCATCGAGCACAGCCGGATATGCTTAAGAGTTGAGACCTTTTGCTCACTGTTTGATTCCCCCACTTCAAAAATCTTTCCTGCACCCCTGGTTGGTGATAACAAGCAAAACACGACTGGGGAGAATTAGAAGGGATCTGGAGGACCAGCAGCAACTGATGCAGGTCCTACCGGGGGATGGACATCTGACATTCATGATACTTTGGGATGCATTCTTGAAATTGACAGTCATGTTTAGAATGCCTAACACCACCATCACAATACTGATTACAACCAGGGACGGATTATGGGTTGTGTGGGCCCCTGGGCAAAACGTTTGCGCAGGCCCCCCCACGTCCAACCCCCCCCACCCCCCCCCTCCCCACACCCCCCCCCCCCCACCACCACC
>JAODKM010000099.1:8396020-8410568 GCA_026780845.1 Petrocephalus sullivani | reverse complement strand
GTTTCTGCAATACTCAGACCAGCCCGTCTGGCACCAACAACCATGCCACGTTCAAAGTCACTTAAATCACCTTTCTTAGTACCTAACATACCCCATGTACATCTATATTTATACATTTATATACTTGTAAAGTAACCTCCTCATCTCTGGCACCAACCACCAAAGCAAATTCCTTGTATGTGTAAACGTACTTGGCAATAAACCCGATTCTGATTCTGATTTCTTCCCCAATTCTGAAGCTCGGTTTGAACTGCAGCGGTTCGTCTTGACCATGTCAACATGCCTAAATGCCTTGAGTTGCCATCATGTGATTGGCTGATCAGTAATTTGCGTCAACGAGCAGTTGGACAGGTGTGCCCAATAAAGTGGCCGGTGAGTGTAAATTAATGATGATAACAAAATTGTTTATTTTCTTAAATGCATTTGATTATCATCCCCCATCATTTTTATTTCAATGGGAGTAAATCAATCTTTTGGATATTTACACAAAACAAAAATAGTACCATTTAAGAAGAACATAACATATTTGTATGTATGTTGGTAGGTAGGGAGCTATACTGTATATATGTATTATCTAAAATGCTAAATCTTCAGTTATTCTTCTGGTGTGATATTTTCATTTGATTGGGTTAGGGTAATACTTAGCATTTCTGTGATGACTTATCACCAACCTGTACCTACAGACTACCCATTTAATGAACTCCAGTCTCATATGGATTATAAATATGTTTCATATTTCTGATTGCATCGGCTTGCAACATTACAACATAATCTTGTGTGTAGCACAATAACAATTAAATAATTAAAGGGATCACAAAACAATTTAGCATTAAGCTTTACCGATACAATATATTCAAGTGTTCAGAACCTCCATTCCACCATTGTAATAGGCTCCCACAGCCCGCTCCACTTGTAATACTTCTTTCCTTGAAACTTTCTAAAACATATCTTCTAATCAAATAAATATAAATGTGACTGGAATAGCTGCTTGGTTGTCTAAGCATATGTGTTTTTGGTTGTCCTTCCCTCAGTTTGTTTCAGAGAAAGATGCATGGGATAATTGCATGCATTGAATCACGTTGTGAAAACGGCAAGATTTGACTATTTTCGTGGGACCATTTCTGGAGGACCAGAGATAGGCCAAATACCATAACCATTCTTCAATTGAGTAAAACTACAGTAATTAGCCGAGGGAAACCAAAAAGCTTAATACAGATACTGCATATGACAAATCCAGTGATGCAAACATGGTGTCCCCGAGAAAGCAACTAAAAGACCCTCCTTTCCAGCAAATATTGCGTCCAACACTGAAAAGGTCTCATGCGCATTTCATTTGTGTTTTATTTGATGACTGTCATGCTCCATTGCATTTGTCCCATGAGTCAATTGAATAAACAGATACATACAATAAAGACATGAGATGAAATGTGCGATGAAAGCACTGAAAACCAGTGGTAGTATAATGGATCATTTATGTATCTGAATGTACCTGAAAGCCTTTTATTTTAGAAGGTTCTTTCTCAGTACTGTCTCCCAAATGGAATAGTAATTTCAACTCTTTAGAATGTATTTTTAAATGAAATGTGTGTATTGTTGTATCATATTAATACTTTTCTCGCATTTACTTGGCACTATGCTCTTAATGATAATTTCATTATACCTCAAACATGTAAAAATGAAAGAAAAAAGAAAAAAACCTAGAACCTTAAGTCTTATCGATCCTTTTGCAGTTCTTAATACTGGCCAGTAGAGGACAATGCTGCTCAGTGCTATAGATAAATCTTTATGAAGTAGTCAAACTGAGATAAAATGTAATAAAAAATAAATAATAAAATGTAAAAAATTTTACTGACTGTAAAATAAATTTTACACTACACTATTTTACCCACTACACTATTAGATACATGTATTAAGTATGACAAATAAACACACTCTTTGTGTTGGTACAGACCATTTACAATGTTAAACCGTTTACTCAGATATACATGATGGAAAGAGGTAAGTGACATACACTAAGACTGCATGTTACCACACACCACCACCTCAAGGAGGCAGCCATGTAGTGGGTGATACCTCAGCAACACATTGTTCAGATGGAGTTGAACAGTGTGAAGCTTCTCTGGTGGCTGGAGTGCCAATCTAGCCACCAACCCCCAAATTTTTCCAGGCTGGATGTGGGTTAACAACATACCCAACACAAAGCAATGGCAAATTACAGGCCTTGCTCAAAGGCCCAATGGAGTAGAATCACTCCTGGCATTCACAGGACTTGAACCAACAACCTTCCAATAACTGCCACAAATCCTCAGCCTCAGATCCACCACTCCACCCACAATACAAAAGATAAAAAAAAAGAAAATTAAGGAGAGAGTAGGAAAGTGATTGCACAATTATACGCATTAATTAGTTTTAGAAAGTTTAACATCATTTGTCAAATTCCATTGCCATGCAAATGCAGCAGCAGGAAGGCAAAGATGTTCAGTGGTATAGACTGGAATGTGGTGAGAGCCAAAGCTTTAGATGAAGCTCCTGTAAAATCAACGCAGACAGCTGCATTATTCAGAAACCATAGGCCAGGGCACCTGGTGACCAAGCAGCAGCAGCTGCGAAGCATCACACATATGCCCACAGGGCATCTGTGAAGATGTGAGGGCTGTTGTATGCAACCGCTGACAGAATGTCTTGCAAAACCAAAAAAATATATCAGAATTAATTTTTTAGGATGAAATACAATCCTTTTTGAAAGTCTTTCAAGGAAGCAGTATTGTTATTCTAATTTTCAACTATTTCCAACGTATCCAGTACAGCATGAAGGCGCAATATTATCTCATTGTTTAGTCAAGTAAACAACAAACCAAATCTATAATTAATCTCATTTTTCTTTTGTTATCTATTTCTAAAATCCAGACAAACCCCACTGTTATAATTTAATACCTCTATTAATCTTCCAAACATCATTGATTTCTGCTGTTCAAATATTTTTTTAGAATAGTCAGTGGCCCTTTGCTAAATAACACACAAAGATATGGCTATGTATCACATATTTGTGAGTAGTGATTACAGCAGATTACAGATACAGAGACTGAATTATTCAAGTTATGATAAAATATTAAAATAGCTCTTTATGGACATAAAACCAGAAGGACTTACCTTGTGCAACAGATCTTATATTTTAAATATATTATATTTATATTTATATTAATATTTTATATATTTTAAACATTTTTTCCTCTAATGATGCAGGTCATTTAATGTTTGTGCCTTGCAAAGTACAGTGTTTCGTTTTTGTTTTGTGAAATTACATACTAATTGTACGTTAGATAAGATATTTGTTTATAGCTTTCTTCATATAATTTCCATAATATTTATAATATTATGCTTACATCATATAGTGCTTGTTGGGATGGAATACAGTTAACAATATCAACAAACATCTGTAGTACCTTCTGCTATATTTTCATAATGTGTTGTTTTAATTTATAAAAATGTAATTGTGACTGGCAAGTCATAATCACATGATAAAATTGTGAAATTTCCAAAAGTATTTTAAAGTAAGAAAGACTCAGATTGTAGGGATTTTCTAAAAACTATTACGCTTTGCTTGACCTATATTTCAAGAAAGCCTTCAAGCACACACTGATTAGGAAAGTGGTTCATGAGGAGCAAGTTAAGACCATTTGAACCCTGATGTGCATACCATATACACGTATATATGTGTATATATATATATATATATATTTTTTTTTAGATACTTTAGGATATATGTGTGTGTGTGTATATATGTGGGTTTGCATAGATCACTTTTGAGTACCAAAATGTCCCCAAAGTGTGGTAAAACCTGAAATGTCCCTACTTTTGGAGACATCTTTTCAGGTCCCCATTTGGACAAAAAGTAAAAATGCCAAAAGTCTTGTATTTGGGTTGGTTACTTATGGTTAGGGTTAGGGCTGGGTTGGGGATAAGGGTGTCGTGATTTGGATTAGAGTTTAGGTTGTGTGTGTGTGTGTGTGTGTGTGTGTGTGTGTGTGTATATATATATATATATATATATATATATATACACACATATATCCCCATATGTCCCCATTTAGTTACTTATGTTTTTGATCCCTTGTGAGAGTCGTGTGCCCAGCTCTCCATATAAAAGACCGAGCTGCTTTTAGTGCTGCTCCACTAGTGTGTGTCACTCAGGACCAAGGGCACAAAGGTATGATGTCCTGTTTTCAGTGGATGGTGAAGCATTATGGTGTGTTTCTGTGTGAAAATTTCCTGGACAGTTACTGCATCAGTCAGGTCTATTTGAACAGCAATTATTCAGAATATTTGAATAATTTAATATTAAAAATGATTTTGCATTTCCTATTTCCTAGTGCATGTTTTTTTTCTTGAACCTTCCCGTTATCTCCCTAGTGTGGCCTAACAAGCCATATGAATCACCCCAGCCGCCTCTTGTTCGCTCCTTCATTAGTCATGTATTTAAGTGTGCTTCCCAGTTATATGTTCCCCAGTCTAGGCACTGATATCAAACCCTCTTGTTGCCTGTGCCTTTCCTATGTTTCAGTCCTCCTGTTTTTGATCCCTGTGATCCAGTTTATTTCAGATTAAAACCCCGGTTTGCTTCATCACTACCCCTGCCTTGAGTCTTTCATCTCTTTTCTCGTGACACTCTCTATCTGATTCTCTTCCTCTCTTTTCCTCTTTTCTAATTAATATAGAGCAAGGCAGAAAAAAATAAAATGTCTCAGCTGAGGGTAGTCTTCCATTTACATCCACTGATCCGTTCCACAAAGGTAGTGTGTTCTTTCCTTTTTACATCAAAAATTTCAGACACCATTAGTTCTCTCCACCCTCCTGCATATACTACGATATTTCGTGTGACTATCACAAAGTTTTCAAACGGCAGCTAGTAATTAGTTCTTGAAATGACAGTGGTGTGCTTACAATGGTACATTACAATGTATAGCTTGTTGTACTTCCAACAACAAAACAAAATTAATACACAAACATTATCTATGTACTTTAAGCCAATTTTTCATTTTGAATTCTTTCCCTCTATAATGAACGTCTAGAGGCGGCCTAGTATATGAGCAATAACATGTACAAACATAAATCAAAGTGATTGCAGTAAACTACTGTCAAGCTTTAGAACATGATGAATTGTCCTGCTGTTGATATGTGAAATGGTCACTAATTAGTGAGGATTGCATGATTTCTTTAGTAAACCTGTACATCTCTATAGTTCTTTTTATCTGTGATGATAATTGTTTGAATTTATTCAGCTAGGAAGGATGAAGTAAACAAAGGAAGACCGAGTCTCAGAGCAACAAGACAAGTTCCAGCAGGCCACATTAAAAAAAAAAAAAAAAAAAACTTGACAGTCAATTTCATACACGAGGCAGCTTCACAGATAACGGTCTAGCAGGCTTGTATTGATTCATGCTTCTGTGATGCTGGGGCAAAATATTTGTTATGGTGGTTGGTGTTTATTTCTTTAAGTAAGACATTCTACATTCTGTGAGTCGGCTATTTCATGTAAAACACATGCGTGCTAATCAGCCCTTCTGATTGAAGTTGTGAGACAATCGCGTCCCCTGTGTTTGGAATCTGAAACTTGTGAGTGATTTGTGACAGGCGAGGTCTAATTATACAAAAAGGAAACAGGCAGCAGACTGATTTAGTGTCTTTTAATTATTCCAAATTGTCCACCACCCTGACACTATCTTCTTTTAATGTTTCTTACTTGATCCCAAAAAAAGGACTGCTAAAGAAAGACGATTACAGGTGTGTGTGTATGGGGTGGGGGGTTTATGTATATATTACGTTGAGGGAACCAAATGTCCACAACATTTTGATGTTTTTTTTCCGGTCCCCACAAGGGGAAACTCAATTTTATAAATATCTGCAATTAAACAATGAAAAATGCTAAATGTCCTGTATTTGGTTTGATTAATTATGGTCAAAGTTGGCGCTGGGTAGGGATTAAGGTTTAATTTTTGGAATTGGGGTTTTCCCCAAAGAAATGAATGGACGGTCCCTAGAAAGATATGGATACAAACCTGTGTGTGTGTGTGTGTGATGAAATTTCTATTATAGAAAAAATTTGTGTGTCTTTTGTGTTTTTTATTCTGATGTCATTCCTCAAATCACCCCCCCCCCTTTCTTGCACAGTGCTGGAAAGATTTACTCCCTGGGCATATGGAATTATTCAGACTTAACCCCACCTTATTAGTAATGATCTGAACATCAGGAAGCACAAATCAACAGTCTAAAACACATTTAGCAAGAAGGTCATTGATTTCTTTAGCTGGTACATTAATGTGCTGATTGACTTGGTTCAGAATTGTCCCTGCTGATTGAATAAAGTTGTTAACCACTAAGATGGTGTGGAATTTAAATGAGTATAAATACTGAGTATAAATGCTGTGGAGTGTATTGCACTTCATATTTCAGCATGGTATGTATTTGGTCACTGTTCATAGGAAATGCATTGACTGTAAAATGCAAATATCTCTGAGGAGAAGTGTTTGGTAAAAAAAAAATATTGACATACCTTATAAAAGCATGTTTTTCATAAAAATGTGGTATCTATAACCACAATTCCAAAAAAGCTGGAGCAGCATGGAAATACCAAAAAAAAAAAAAACAAATTAAAAAACCAAGCCAATAAAAACCAAAAAGGGCGATTTGCATTTTTTTTATTGCATAAAAAAAAACAGTATAAAAACAAGAAAATTCATTTCTTACTTAATCTTTTTGAAGATATGTATTTATTCTGAAATTGCTTCCTGCAACACATTCCAAAAAAGTTGGGACCAGGTCACTTTAGGAATAATAGTGATTTGGCAAGTTGAAATAACAAGCTGAGGTGAAACAGATGATGTTGAACAGGAAAGGCAATAATTAATATATTGTTAATATAAAAAATATAAATCCTGTGCTATAAATAAAGATTGGATTGCTTCCCTTAAGAGTAAGGATGGGTCAAGGCTCGTCAGTTTGCCAACGGAAACATCAGTGACTAATCCAGCACTTGGAGAACAGTGTTCCCCAAATACAAATAGGTAGAATTTTGGGCATGTCACCCTCTACAGTGCACAATATACTTAAAAGATTCAATGAATCCAGTCAAATCTCTAAAGGCTGAAAACCACTTCTGAATGTACATGATCTCCGTTCCCGCAGATACCACTGTCTTAAAAATCGCTATGCTTTTGTAACGGATATTATGACATGGGCTTGGGAATACTTTGATAACTCATTGTCAGTCAACACCATTCACCGCTACATCCAAAGTTGCAAGTTAAGACTTCAGTATGCAAAGCAAAAGCCATACATCAACACTGTCCAGAAACACCGCTGGCTTATCTGGGCTCAGTCTGAGCACTGTAGAATTGTGTTTTGTGGTTCAACGGGTCAACATTTCAAATAGTTTTCGAAAAAAACAGCCATCACATTCTCCAGGCCAGTGAGGGAAATGACCATCCAAGCTGTTGTCAGTTCAGGTCCAAAAGCCAGCATCTGTCAGGGTATTGGGGTGTGTCAGTGCCTATAGCACGGGTAACTTGCACATCTGTCAGGGCACCATTATTGCAGAAAGATATGTACAAATTTTTGAGCAACATATGCTGCCATATGGATGCTGTCTTTTTCAGGGACGTCCCCGGATAAAGGATAAAGCCAAACCGCATTCTGCCCGTGGCTGAGAGTGTGGGTACTAAATTGGCCTGACTGTAGTCCTGACCTGTTTCTCATTGACAAGGTGGAGCACATTACCAAGTGTAAAATATGGCAACAAAGGTCATGTACAATTGCACAGCTGAAGACCTGCATAATGGATGCATGGGGGAAAATTTTGCTAGCTACACTTAACCAATTGCCCAAATGCATAATAAGCATTATGAAAAGAAATGCTGATGTTATACAGTGGTAAACACTCGACTGTTCCAATTCTTCTGAAACATGCTGCATATCAGATTTAACATAAGTGTATAATTAAAAAAAGTCAGATGGTAAAATATCAAAAATGTTTTGCTGTAGTGATTTCAGTATAGTACTGGGGGAACAGAATTCACATGACTTTTTCATTAGCATTATCTATTTATTACCAATTTTTTTGGAATGGGGGTTATATTTCACATAGCATTTCTACTTCTGCTTTTGCATTAGTGATGTATTAAAGAAATTCTGTGTAACTATTATTGTATATTTCATTTGTAATCAACTAGTGACATCCTAGTGAAGATGTTCCCTGATCTCATGCCATGCTTATTAGATTATTAGCTTATGGAAACATTGCATGGCATATGTGGTCCGGATGATAGATGAATGGATGGACGGAAGGATATTTTTCTATGAAGATTTCTTTTATCCTGTCAGTGAACTACGTCATATATTAGAACATGTTATATGATGAATGTCAGTTATTTCACGGTTTTTCTGATCTTAAGTTTCATTGGGAGGATTATCCAGATGATGAGGTTCATAAAATTTTAATTTGTTTCATAAAATTTTACTGTAAATGTGTATAACAATGTGCATAGCTAATGATCTATTGATATACTTTCTCTTCTCACATCCTCAGTGGTTGTATAAGTGATTAATTTACTTTAACATAGATTAACTTAAAACAGACTTTTGAAAAGGTGGCGTATGGACTCAGTGGGTGTTGCTGTGGTTTGATTCGTTCTTCCTTTTCATTCTGTATCAAGTCTAATGAAGTTCCAGCGTTTATGTGGGTTTCCTACAGGTACTCTGGTGTTGCCCCACAAATCAGCATTGGCTTAAATGAACTGGTACCCTAAACTGACCCCAGTCTATAACTGCATGTATATGATGTGTGTTGTAAGCATTCTGATAGAAACTGATGCAATACCTATTCATTATGCTGGCCAGTGCTAGTATCTTAATGTTTAAACAGTCCCAGAATCAAGCCTGGTGGGACTTTTCATAATGAGATGTGCTGTTTGTCCTGGCCAGTCAATGTAGGATCTGAACCAGCCAAATACTGAAGAGGCAAACTCAGTTATCTAGCTGGTTTAGCAAGATCTTGTGATTAGTGATGGAAGGGAGTACTGAAATCAAGAAGAATTAAAATAGAAAACCTCAGACAATGTAAAACCATAAAATAGTGCACTTCCTCAATGATTTTAACAAGAAAAGGAACAGTAGACATAGGTCTGTAATTACTAATCATAATAGTATCAGTGATGCTTTTCTTCAGCAAAGGTCTGACAATGGCAGTGTTTTAAAATATTTACCATGCCACTGGGTTTTAATGATGAGAATTAGCCTGCCTGTACCTGCCTGTCAGTTGCAGGAAGATTATCACCTTCTATTTTGTTTAAAATGCACAGTGTTATGCACAATCTATATAATGTCTAATTTTTAGTATCCTTCGTCCCTACTGGTAGACCTCTGCCTGAAGCCAGTCATCCACAAGATAATCATTACACATTTATGAGTTTGTAGTAGGATTATAGTATATAGTCAGAATTATAGTCAGGATTATAGTACTGGACGCTAACTAAAAGGGAAAGTCATGTCCTTTTCCAGTCCATGAGAAATATATATGTTTTGAGACAAATACCTGATTTTTGTGGAGTTGTAGCTCCAAGTGCTGGAAGCACATTAAAGGGTCACCTATGAATCTCCATTCAAATGACTGCATTTCTTTTGTCACGCATTAAAAAATGATCCTATTCATGCTTGAAGGATAGTACTCATTTTTTGCAGGGTAACATGGACATGACTTCCTTTCCTGTACATTTGGTAATATCCCACGATACTTCAAAATATAAAACTACAGGGTTACCTTTATGATAACACTGTCATGACATTAAACTACAAATGGGCAATACTAGAGCAGCCAAAAATCCATGTTACACTTTGTTTAAATCCTATAAGGAATCACGCATGACCCTCTGTAAGTACTCACATTGCTCCAATTTTCAGACTGGCTCCCAAAAAAAATACAGCTCATAAATAAAAATGGATAATGACGCATGAATTCATCTTATAGCTATTGTAATAGAATTGATTTTCTTAAGATGTGAAGACACTTTAAAATGGAAAAAGGTTAACTACTTAAAAGGAAAAGACATAAAAAGAACTGACAAAAAAAAAAATCCTAGTAAGTAGCAAGGGTTAGACACTCTATAGCCTGGCACAGATTGTCGATAAATCACAGATCGATGAATGCCACTATGAATGAATACTACTAATGAAAACTAAATACTGGGAACATGCAGGGAATGGACCAAACAAGGACTTCCACTGTAAAGTAACGAAACTGTTATGGCTTAATGTAAACTATCAGTATATGTTAGCTATGAAAAGGCCTGAAAATCACTTCATTAAGAAGCTAATAGATTTCTAAAAAGATCATATGGCCAGATGTTCCATTATATAAACTACATAGGGAACCACCTTGAAAATAATGGCTGTATTGGAAGGGATAGGTGGACACTTAACTGGATAATGGCTAAACTCCCCCAAAGTATGGCCTAAAAATAGCTAGAGAAATGAATCAGCACCATTGTGACCTAGTCTCAAGCACAACTTCAAAACTGGAACTCGTGGCAGGGCTGTTGTTAAGAAACAGCTTGTATCCAAGGCCAAGGAATAAAGAAGCATAACAGGGTGTAAAGAAATTTCACCCCTTTTCCTACCTTGGATTTGCGTTTGGAAAAAGTGAGCCTCTGGCATGATGGACCATCTCCTGGTGCAAAGTGCAGATTAAATCTAAATCTAAAGCAGAAGATGATTTCAGACTACCAGGTACAGAGTGAGTGTGGACCGGGCAGAGCTCAAAGTCAGCAACCTGTAGAGTGAGAGCTGGCAGAGTAGAGATTAGACAAGGAGCAGGCAAATAAAAAGTCTTCCTATTGATCTTCTGGTGCTTTATGTTGCCCTCATGTGGTCAGGTGGCAATTAGCTTTTATTCTTCCACTTGAAAATTGGGTGTTTTTTTTTGCTTGACCGGTAGAGTCCATAGTTTAAATAAAAATTTTCTTGGATAGAATTTTGACTATGAATGTCTTGAAAGATTCTAAAATTTTCAAATTTTCTTCAGATTTTATATCTTTCTTTATATATTTTGTTCTTATTGGCCTTCTTTTCTACGACTTTTGTGCAGGAGATGACCCTCTGTGTAGACTTTGGCTGTCTCCAATAAAATAGTTGAAGGCTCTACAGAAAAAATCTATCCCTCAGAAGAACTGATAGAGTGATAATGTGTAATCTCTCCCATTGGGATTATGTACTGTCCTAATAGGAGTGCTAATTTTCCTGGTTATTTTAATACTATTACAGTTACAATTCCCTCCCATTAAAAATAACTGGACTAGACTACAGAGGAGACCTTATAATATATGTTCTACATAATGTTAACTAGAGATGCTGCCTGACATAGCACCCTCTATAATATTTTAGTTTATTTCTAATGTAATAGGAGGGGTCCTGTATATAAGTATAGACACACTACAATTCTACCACAACTACAACTGTGACACAAAATTTTGGTATACCAAGCTTCTATGCAGCCTACCGTGTTTCAGGTAAGACAAGTGCAAGTATTTGTTTCTTTTTTTTTAAAACGAGAGGATGTTCTTGCATTTAATAACTTGATTCAGACCCATAATGTTAAGGGAAGCTACTTTAAGAGCCTCATCTCTATCATTCCTAGGATTTTAGCAGAGGAAAGCTGGTGTCCTGCAGTGAAATAAATGAGTATATAAAACAAATAAATCACTAATAGGTCTAGTGACATAATGCATCGTGAAGAGATACAAATATAGTGGGGAAAGAGGATGTCTTGCACTAACACATTGCCACATCACATTCATCCCTAAATGATAGAATTTCAAATATCCCCTCCTGGCCAGCACCTAACCCACACTGATTACTTCTCAAGTCCATCAGCAATACAAAGGAACATTTGTAAGCGATACACATTTCATATAGCATTGAAAGTAATATATTTTTTATGTTTTATTCTCCATTAGGTTTGGTTGATCATTTCACATATACTGTATTTCACATGTAATTTTTGTGACCCACAAAACTGTGGAGCCAAGTTTTAGAACTAATTGTTCTTGCATTCTGTGCCCAGATGTGAATTTCAACGTCTTCTGTACTTCCAGTCAGTGAGAACAATCAGTCTAATTAACATGTGCCCTATCTTCACGGCATTGCCTTTCATGGTAGATATTTTATTTCCGGCTTTGGAGATATGTGTCATGTCATGTTCTAGATATGAATTACATATCCGGCACTGCGCTATTGCATGCATTCATTTTCCCATTCATTATGCATTTTCATTGCCCATGCACACACGAAACACCAAGTTCTGACAGGTTGAGTCAGGTTGAGGAGCATGCACTGGTACATTGCATTGCCGCACCTAACACATGACAAAATCCTGGTTGGCAACCCTCCAGGCCAACACGTGGTCCAGTCCCACCCTCCAGAAATTAACATCTATAATGCATCCCTTTGGCCTGGTCCAGCTGCTTGGGTCCTCAGCAGTGAGGATCCTGTGAGCTGGATCACCTTCAGGGAACCTCGCCACAAGGCCATAGTGCCATAATTGATGCTCCCTCAAAATGCAGGGAATGTGCCTTATTCAGCATTCCCTGAGCAACCACTCATTCGACATAAAGTCATAACAGCAGTAACCAAAAATTCTCTGAAGACACACAGTACCGAAGGAGTCCAGTCTTCGTCTCAGGTCACTGGACAGCCATATAGCAAAATAAGAAGTACTACAACTCTAAAGACTTTGACCTCTGTCTTCTTACACAGATATAGAGAGCACTACACACCACGTTCCAGCAACCTCAAGACCCCTTATGCTGTCCCAGTCCATCTACTGACTTCATAGGAAGACTCACCAGAAACATGAATCTTGCTGCCGAGGTAAGTGAACCACTCAACCACTCACTAAAGGCCTGGAATTTGGTTTTGATCCAGGATACTCGGAAACCCAGATACTCAAACTCCTCGCTCAGTCTCTCAAGAGCCCCAATCAGAGCCTCCATTGATTCTGCAAAGATCATAGCATCATCGGCAATGTAAAGATTAGTGAATCTTTCTTCACCAACAGATTCCTCACAGCTGTTCAATCCCAGCCTGTCACAACTGCATCCATAAGGACCGTTCCATCACCTGCCCTGACTGCGAAACATTTGGAACAGATTTAGATGTGTGTAATGCTTAGATTCCTCTGTAAGCAGGACATGGGTAACTACACCATAGATGGTGTACAAACACATCACTCTGGGAACACTGGCAACACCAACACAACCCTCAGCAAACTTCATTGTCTTGTCACTGAAGGTCTCCCACATCATATTAGAATTGCAGTTGTACCCGAGTCTGCAAATTCCTCACACAAATTACATGCAAACTTATTAGAAATAGCTTGATCCTGGAGTCTGGCCAGGTCCAGCCTCATTCTCCTAGTAGGTGGTAGCCTACTGGATCTTCAGGGATGCAACAACAAGTCTGAAATCACAAACTGGGCACTTCTGTAGACCCTACAGTTCTGTAGGAGCCTCCAGCATCTGTGATTTTCTTCATCGCCCCAGCAATATTAGAGTGCCAAGTCCAATGATGCGACTCATGGTGCTAGAACCAGGATCCACTGGTCCACACCCTCAGACCTTTTTCAAAGCCAAGGAACATGGAGCCACATACACCAGGGTCACCAGATCCACAGAGACCAACACAATCCTCACAGCCAGCCCTGTCAGTGCCAGGGACTGCACTGAAGTCACTCATGACTCATGACGAAAGGAGTGACATCAGACACCATCGAGAGGAGCCGATCCACCACAGCAACAACTATGTCCCAAATATGGTCAGAGGAATCAAACCATTAATAAGTATACCCACCTACGGAGATCTGGCAACTCCCTGGTCTGCCTACCTGAGAGAGTGCCATGAAATACGAGGCTTATGAAACTCCTCAGACAGCAGAGGAAGATGATCATCCTGCCAAAGAGACAAGATGTGCCAAGCCGGTTGGGCCCACTCAGATTAGGACCCGAGTGCTGCCGTGCAGTGGATAACGCCTCAGCAATACACCCGATCCAATCCCAAACAGGCATGACCCTATTGGCTCTCCGACGATTTCTGATACTCAGACACACACACAATGGCCCTCATTTATCAAGCATGCGTACGGGAGAAAAATGAGCGTACGGACAGTTCAAAGCATATTTCGGGATTTATCAATTTGGACGTGAGCGCAGGATACGCTAAAATCCCACGCTAGCTCTCAGATGGTGTACACAGCTTTCTGTCAGTGCGAACAGTGTGCTAGAGAAGAGGAAATTAAGCTGTGTTGAGGAATTGTTACACATCATAGTAGCGCTAAAATGATGTTAAGCAGGTAATTATCAAGATTTAGTAAGATTTGGTAATTAGAAATGTTCCATATGCAAAGTTATGTTACTGCAGTCATGCCTGTGACCAGTGTTGGGGAAAGTTACTTTTAAATGTAATATATTACAATACTGAGTTACTCCCCCCAAAAAGTAACTAATTG
>JAODKM010000099.1:8382575-8393212 GCA_026780845.1 Petrocephalus sullivani | reverse complement strand
AACGGGAGCTTCGTGCCCTGGATGTGCATCCCACAAATCTCCATCAACTGCAAGATGCTATCCTATAAATATGGGCCGATTTCTAAAGAATGCTTTCAACACCTTGTTGAATCAATGACACGTAGAATTCAGGCAGTTCTGAAGGCGAAAGGGGGCCAAACACTGTATTAGTATGGTGTTCCTAATAATCCTTTAGGTGAGTGTATGTTGTTTTAAGGAGATTTAATTATTTGTGTCATATGTGTCATATATGGAAATTTTCAACTACATTTTTCATCATTCAAAAAGTGAGATAAAAACAGTCCTGTTGCAACACATGTTGACCAAGGCAGGTGCTCTGAAGTACAGAGCTACAGTATATACACAAGGTGCTTGTGTGCTTGGTATCTGCTAATACTGGGATGAAATCACATTGGTACATACAAAACATAGGTTCATGATAAAACATGTAACAGATGATGTTGTGCACATGAAAAAGTAACACATCAGCAGAGGTGGGTAATCCAGGTCCAAAGAGTAAAAATCCAGAACAAGATTTTGTTTCAACCAACCAGTTGAGCATTAAGAGTCTCAGTCACAGAATGTGCAACTAGTTGGTTGAAACAAAATCCTGGCCTGGATTTTTATTCTTTGGACCTGAATTATCCACCTCTGCTGATGTGTTACTTGTTCATGTGCTAACACCAGAATCCCTGTCTTTATCTTCTTTTGTCGTCTATGTTGATTTTGTGAAACACCTCCACCCTTATCCGTCAACCATTCCTCTATGCCTCTGTCTCATGGTTCTGTTCTCTATCCCACCAGGTTTACTTCTTATTTTTAATCTTGAAAAAAGTATGCTAAACCTAGTATTGGCCCAGTATCTAGTATTTCTAGTATAAGTGGACTAATGACCACTAGAGGCCGCTGAATGGAAGGGTGATACAATTAGCATGCAGAACCAGCATCTGCTATTTGAATATTAAAATATGCAAAACTCTTCCCACTGCAAACAGCTACCTTCTTTGGCTTAATGCCTGCTGTGTCCTTTATCAATGACACTGACCCCCTGTGGACTGAGCTGTTGTTAGTTATGCCCCTCCTTGAGGAATGGCATGGCTGAACCAAGATGCAAAAATATTTTCCAGGCCTGAGGGTGCATGAGGGGAATCCTCATTTTAAAACTCCATAGACAAAGGCATTAGTTCAGCCGATGATCTTTTCCTGAGTGACTTCTGCACACTGGTGCATCACATTAAGTGTATGTAGTATAAAGCAGCACCCACTGTTTTTATTGTGCGGATCTATTTCACCACACTTTCACTTTCAGCACTGGAAAATGGACCAAAACTCCCAGCAATTCTTTTGGAGCAGGTGACTGATCCCCTGGGAAATCTTGCATTCCTGGATACACTGTAAGAATGCCTCCTTGTTCCCCCATAGGTCTGTCATGAACAAAGTAAAAAAACATAATAATAAAAATTCTCAATGGCTACTGGAATACAGTTTTGTCTGCACCCTCCATCATTAAACATCATTAAACTAACGAACAGTGGAAAAGGAAACATAATGACTGATTAGTCAGACAGCACACTGCTTGTAATTGTATTAGTTTCTTATTAGATAAGGCCCCATAACAAGGTAATGGTACAAAGTGTCACTGTTATCTTCATGTACCCTATTAATTTCCGGATGTATCTGAATTGAACCCATAGATGGTGGGGCCTTGTCCTTTTTATAAAATCTACCATTCATGCTAACCCACTTCAGTGTATACTGGAAATCATCAGTCTTCAGTACATTTTATGTTTGTTTTTTGAAGCTGATAGCAAAGCAAAAAAAAAAAAAAAACTGAAATTCTCATACTATCCTTAAGCAGAGAACTTGCAGGAGCAGTGAACCTCGATATAAGCCATTCACAGTACCCCTTCTCCAGTCTTACAGTTTTCATGATGAGGACTTTAAAATCCACTATAACATAAGTACAAACCTGCCAGCATGATGCTGGCAAAAGACAGTAGAGCTTGAGGAATTTCCAGTAGATTTTCTTATGGATTAGTGGCAGCAGAGCCGCCTGCAGACATTTTTATATTAAGGTGGCCATTGGGGCCAGTTATGTTTTTGGGGGTGGCCGTGTCTATTTTATGGATCTGCTTAGAAAATAAAATGTATATCAATTTTATTACTTTGATGTGGAATGGCAGTAGGGGTAGCCACGTATTTACTAGGGGGGTCATGCCCACCCCTTAGATTCTTCCTAATTGGCAGAAGCAACATGGCACTCAAACCTGTAAAGCAAATGTATTAAAACAATAATTGGAGAAACATACAAGGGGTCTGTCATCTCCCTTCTTTAATTATCATACCTGTTAATACCAATGAATAAGACAAGGGAACAGGCATGGTTCTACTGGAGCAAGTCTTATTCTGGTTGGCAAGCCCTGCCCACCTGCAGTCAGCCATCCAGCGTACAGTATAACTTGTCCTCCCTTGCCTAGTCACTGATCACATATTAAGCCCCTGTGCCACAACAACTCAGGCCCTTCCCCAAGCGCAGCGTCAGTCTTGATTTCCTTTCCTGTTCTTGCTTAGGTTTTATTTTACTTTCAGCAGCCTAAATAAAGTTATTTTCCTCCAGTCCTTGCCATTTTAACAACACCAAATCATGAAAGATCATTGCCTCCTATCTAAACTAAGAGTTTTAGAATGTACAACTTAACTATATATAAATATAGATAAGCCATGGTAATGCAGGAGCTGACTTCCTTCAGTCTGAAGGTAAATATAGCAGCATTTTATAAGTGCATCTCTTGTTAATGCTGACATTTCTACCTCCTGTCAAATGTCTAAGCCAATGTTCTTTTCTTTGCCAAAATACAAACATAGATATATACAACTTCACAGAATTTTAAAATGTTTCTAGATGTTGTTCAGTTCTCTGTCTTGAAGCTCCGGATGGTGGCCAGTTCCCTGCCTGCCCACTCAGCCTGACTACACATATGCTGTCCTCACCTGCTTGCTGCTGGACCACACCACCCCTTCATGTCGCCGAAGGAAGCAACTTCTCCACCTGCCTGCCCAAACATCAGCTTGACACTGTCACCTCAGCTCGACCTTCCATATTTGTACCTGGATTATACGCTATTATTTTATAAACTGGGACTTTCCTGTTTTGGACTTATTTTGCCAGGCCTAGGAGGACACACTTCCCCTTTGAGTCTAGTTCCTCCAAAGGTTTCTTCAATCTAGGAAGTCTAGAAAACACTGTGGCCTCTGGCTTGCTCTCTGGGGGCAGTGGATTAGGGACAATGTAAAGCGCTTTGGGGCAATGTAATATTGTGAAAATGCACTATAGAAATAAATCTGAATTTAACCGAATAGTTTTAAAAACCACCTGTAAAGCTGTGGCGAATTTGCTGCAGACATTTATACCTAAACTATAGTAATATCACCTGTAATATGCCTGAAGACAATTTAGATAAGATGTAAAACAGAAAGAGATATGAGTGAAGAGAATGAGAAAGAGAAGCCCACGGAATGAAAGTGATGTTATCCAGTTACTTTTAGAGTTATCAACACTGATGCAACTAATGAAATTTTATTCTTCATAACATGGACCCGATAATACAGATTAAGCTGATACAACATTAAAGTCGCATGTCTCTGAATATCTAAAAGAAGCTACTGATCTGTACATGTACCAATCAAAGCAGCAGAAATGGCTGATATTTATTCATTAACTGTAACAACTAGGCTGCTGGCCACTGATTGACATGTAATGATGACTCGGCACTTGTTTTGCTACAGGGTTTTGACTCTGAACATCTGTGGAATGGTTATTCGAGAGAACAAAGGGACAGTGTTGAGAAGTGTTGGCTGTAAAATTTGTTCATGTATGTTTATATGCTTGGGTTAATGACCATGGGGCAGTCCCATTACCTCTATGTGTGCGTGTGCATGTGTGAGAGAGAGAGCTGGTGAGAGGGACTGTTTATCCCATTAGGAGATAAGACCAGCTTTAGGGTGCTGACAGGCTAATCATAGATGTCTTCTAAACTGTTGTATGCAAGGCCGCCTGATTCTGTGATAAAGCAAATTACTCTTTTGTGCTTAACAGCCCTGATTCCTGTTTTAACCAGCTTCCTCTGATTAGATACTGGGTCAGTCCAAATCAATTAATCTCCCTGAATCAGTTAATCTCCCAGCAGAGTCTAAATCTTCCCTCTGTAGCTTTCTCAGAGGTGTGAATTTATTAAACAAACAGGAAAAGCCTTCGCTATGATTCTATAAAATGAACCGCATCCATCCTGTAGAGGTACTGCCTAGCCTTTGTTTCTTGATATATCTGATTTATCTCCACCTCCCCATAATGCTTCTCTGTGCCATGATGGTTTTATTGCAACATTGGTGTGTCTCATTCTCCTTACATATTTTATGTGACAATTGTGGCCGCTGACAGCTGTGCCACGAGGACGGTACGGCTGCCTTTTGGCTGTCTACCAAACTTGTCCACAGGCCTGACAACAGCGACTCCATGTGATGGAGTGTCCCATTATGACGCCTTTCAAAATTAGTCTCTACACACTTATAAGCCCTCAAACGAGGGCATAATTCTCTTTTAGTGTCTTTGTGTGTACTCTGTATACCCCCTTCAAGGTGGTTCTTGACACCAATCATTTTCATTTGCTTAAAAAGGAGGAATGGCATTATAGAAATGTATTGAGTAGATCACTGATACTGGCATGTCACATGTTTCAGCATTTGAACATTTTACATCAGCTATTGGGAATAAGTTCCCAAAGTTCTGAAGTTCAGGTACTGCTTTTCAAACTGCCCATCTTGTTTTTACCCTTAGATGGCTGTTACTGTTTTGGACTCCATCCTCCTCCTGTCCCAGATGCGTTCCTGTCTGGCATTTGCACCCCTCCTGGTCTCAGAACTTTGACATTTCCACATTGTAGATCCTCACAGCCCTGCTCCACCTTTCTGCATGAGTGGACAACTGATACGCGAAGCACCACATCACCTCCTTAAAAGCTGCTGTACTGCACTGTCAGCAATGTACATTTTGTTCAAAAAGCCCCTAAAAGGTTTTTATCAGTAGCAGAATAGTGAAACTCAAATCTCACTTGGCCTCTTGAGCTTGAACGCCCGACCAAGTTATTTAATGGAATTGCTTCAGAAAATACTGTCGTATATAGTGGGATGAGAGAGTGTCATATTGGAAGAACAGGGCTACACGCAAGGCTACAAGTCTGCGGATCAAAAATGATTTGAAAGGGAAAAACTTGATGACAAGACCTACAAATATGCACAAAATATAAACCACTGAGCCAAAATAATGGGTGCATGTCAATGGGTAATGGGCAGCGATAAAGATCTGAGTGACTTCAACAATGGCCAAATCATTATGGCCAAACGACTGGGTCTGAGCATCTCCAAAACGGCATGGCTGGTAGGGGTGCTCACAGTCATCCAGGGCGAATATGTACAGAGCGTGGCTTGGGGGAGGGGGGAATGAACCACCTACAGGGTGCAGGGCGGCCAGGGCTTGCCAATGTGGGATGTGAACGAAGTCTATCACATCTGATACAAACCAACAGAAGGACTACTCTCCCACAAACTGTGCCCACAAAAAGGGATTGGTGCTGTGATATAATACTCCTGTGATCAGCATGCAAACGCACTCTAACTGTCCCTGAAAATACCCAGCTGACCCAATTTATCCTTAAGAAGGTCATTTGTTCAATCAGGCAGAGGTGTGTGTTATTGATCAATTGCTATGGCCACACAAGTTCAACCAAAATAAACCCCATGCCATTGTTCTGTCTACTCTTAGGAAAAAATGGAAAAGTTAATGTTTAATTATAAAGAGTTGTTTTAGAAAACTGGCTGAAACTATGACTGAGTGACCCAATGTTTAAGGTGCTTAATTCTACACCTCTGTTATTCACCTTTCTAGAGTAAGTGTTAGTTTGGTGTTTCTGATTGAGAAGGGTTGCTGTCCTGATTAATCCAAGAGAACTATTTTGACTTAAGGGGTTGCCAAATGCATAGCTCAGTCTGCCTCTGCTGGCTGTTTCACTATCAACCTGTCCATACAAACATGTCCAGTGCTGTTTAAAAAGCTATCAGACCCTCCATTACAAAAGGTCAGCTCATTCCTCAACATCAGGGAGTCTAAATTGCTCCATGAATGTCAACATTAGTCTCCATGTGAAAGAAAAATGTTTCTTTCATTCTCAGAATGAAAAGTATTGTTGTGCCTATGGATAGATTATATTGTATGAATTTTTGTCTAACCTTGTCTGCTGTAGCTCAGGTATATGGTGATCTCAATTGGTAATCTTTCCTAATATTATAACACTATATTTCTGCCACTCAGTATGCCTTAGAAAACAATTTGGACAGAGCAGTAATAATTAAAATGATAACATGAGAATTTGGAGCTGGGTGATTCTAAGGTCTCGTGAGTTATCTGTGAGTTCTTCACCTTTGTGAAAATGAGAGTTAGTGAGGAAAAACGGGGGTGGGTGGATGCAGTATTTTTTTTTCTTTTTACAATTTAAACACTTTTCAATATTTTCTTTTATACAACTGTATATACTGAACACCCACACTGTTTGAAGACTTTTTTGGAGCATCATCAAAGTTCCTCTGTCCTCCCAGGTAAACTATGAAACATTGCTGCACTAGTTGACCTGTCCTTGCTGGTTGTTGACATTTGTGTACAGCTTTATCCATCCATCCATCCATCCATCAATCCATATTCCAACAGCTTATTCTAATCAGTGTTGCTGGGGCCTGAAGTGTATCCTAGGCAGCATAAAGCACATGGCTGGGGTATGCCCTGGGGTGTACTGTTTAATGAACCCACAAAAGCTGTTAAAAAGGCGAATTAGTTGTATTTTCTTCCAACCTTTATATAAACTCGCAAAAAAACTATTATTCAATTTATAAAATTACTTTACATCCTTTACGTCCTTCCACAAAACAAAGCCGTGCAGATTATAGAATAAAAATAATGCATTAAAATGGTTAATCCATAATAGTGAGAGCAGTGTTGCCCATTTTGGTATCATTTTAAAGGCATTGTATGTTAGCTAGTAAAAACAGATTCAGCATTTTCAGCATTTATCTTAGAAGGATGTAATGAACAGAAACCAGCAAACGTGAATTTAAATCTGAATTACCTGACACTCAATACAAAACCCCTTGTTCAGTAAATCAAGACTCTGCATCTGTATTTTTCAAATAATCAGCAATTGACTGGAGTTTCACTGTTTGTTTGTGATTGGCATTATCATTAATGGAAGACTTTGATGCCATTGCTTTAAAGAGAATGCGCCCCTGAGAAGTTCGGGATGTCTTCCGCAGTTTCGCATCCAACATGGCTTTAAATTAAATTATTCCTATACATTTGCCACTAAAATCTCTATACCTTCTTAACAACCCGTCTTGCAATATTGCACTATTGAGAGAATCGGCCAGTACATAACTAATAACACCTTTCCATATCCCATCACTAAATGACTTGCCTTCCTCCCATGATAGTCTGAATAGATACATCAAGTTTCATCGTATCACAGCAGAATTCAGATCCCTCCAGCTAAGACAATATTGTATTTTGCTGCATCTAATCTAAATCCCGATAATTAGAAGTACACACCTGAAATTATGGAAAGGGGATTTTCCATTGTTTTCCACTAGGGGGAGACCATTCATGGAAGACTACAAGTTTAGAATTAGTCATCCATATTCTTTGTATGCATTGTTTTCCAAAAGTGGTACTTGATCACTCTTTTAATGGTTTAATGGTATAAAGAAAGCCTGGGCAATGGAAATGACATGGTCGTATAATATTTAAACGATAAGAAAATTAATTTTTTAAATTGCCGATAAGGAGCACTGTGTGACAGCATGCGTCAGCCAATCGCATGGCAGAAATGAATGCAATTCGAACCCATCAAATGGTAGTCTTTTAAGAAAGACAACTTATGGCTAAGAAATGCATAGCATGCTTGTTTCAGTTACTACAGCCACTGCATGCCACTGTTTTGGAGAAATTGACTGTTCCCTGACAAAGAACAGAAATAATCTGTTAAAAAAGAAGGTATAAAAAGAGATAAATAAAATACAGCGAACTGATTTCACCACTTGAAGCTTTGGGATTCTTCAGAACATACAGTATGCGAGTGCATACAGTCACAGACATCAGCAATTAGGATTTCCACTTCCAATATGAAAAAATATGGGACAAATCACTTTCCATATTGGTTAAAAACAGTACACAGCATTTCATTTTTCATTATGGGATGGGTGACAGCTCTACTGGCAATGTCAAGCCTGCCCCCTGCAACAAGCAGCAAGGCAATCAGAGAAAAAAAAAGAACAAACAAATACTGTCAGGATTTACAGGTGTTACACCTCATTACAAACAAAGCTTATTTGATTATTAAAATTAGATTTCAAGGTGCAGTCCTTTCATTCTTTCATGCTCTGAATCTGTTTAAGGTCAGTTCTAATTTAAGCAAAAATGGAGCCTTGAAGCAAAAAACAATGGCTTCAATTGTACCGTTATAATTATCAATATCAACATATGAAACAAAATCAACAACATAAAATGCTTTGCCATATCAGCAAGTCCAACCATCTAAGGATAACTGTAGTTTTATTTTCTAAGCTTGCTTTTTGATACCTTTCATTTCCATCTTTAATCACTGTAAACTCCCTTCTGGCAAATTTATTTTGCCAAAAACATTGTAGTAAATATAAACGAATGAATTAATTGATACGTCCTACTCACTCTACAGGCTCAGCACTTAACTTGCAAATGGAAACTGTTGAGCTTTTCCATTGTGTACAATACCAGCCATGCCAAAGCATTGAGCTTTAGTGTGAGTAGTTTATTTATAGTAAACACAGGCTATAAATCTCTGTACATGAATACAACATGATGTAACAGCGAGGCCATACTTCATCCTCAGTGACCTTCACTGTTCCAAGCAAACACCAGACATTTTTCAGTAAGATGCCAGACATTTTGCTCCAGATTTTACTTTCCTATGGCATATCTACATAATAGGGCTGAACGATTTATCGATTTCAAATTGAAATCGGGATTTGAAACAACACGATTAGCAAATCGTAAAGGCTTAAGATATGCATTAAACAGCACGCCTGACCCAGGGTTAAAAACTATAGTTTTACAAATTCATGCTGCCCTCCTTGTGTGACAGTCAGTCTAACCAATCAGAAGTGCCATGCTCCTCGCATGCCAAACATGCTCACCAATCAAAGGTGGCCCAAAGAGACTGTGCATACGCCCACAAACACAGACATTGAAACCACATTCGCAGTGCAAAATATCGGTTCTGCTGCTGAGCCGTAAGTGAATTGCCTACCTATTTCTTGGTCAGAAATTGTTTACAGAAAGGTCCTATTATTAGGAGTCCAAGCAGCGTTAGCTGCAAGACTTTTGTTTTCTTACTGGAATCAATTTATTTTTATTACTTTATTTAACACAGTCACAGCTTTTGTGATAGCAGTTATTTTATGTGTCATTGTTTTCTGCTAATTTGACCCTTGTGTACATGGGACTTTCCAGAAACACTATGGGTAAAAAAAGTGGTCCAGCGCTGTTTGCAAAAGCGACACTGAAAATGTGCCTGTAAAAATCACCTTACAATGTTAGCTAGCGACTGGGAACATTTTTGGCAAATAAGTGACTATAAAACTATTTTAAGCTGTTTTGCCTTAAATTTATAGTAAATTGGGCTGAAAAGAACGTGGCATAATCTGGTAACAGCAATCACACCAAATCATATGATCGGTGAAAAGTTCAGATTGTTTAGAAACTGCTCTTAGTGTACATGTCATATAGTGAATACTGAACTGTCAGAGAAATCACAATTCGATATTTTTCAGTCCTACTACATAAGGTTCAGCCCTACTACATAACGTATAATACAAGGATGGGAACAAGTCAAGTCTCAAGTCAAAACATTGTCCAAGTCAAATTAAAGTCTTTCCATCATCTTTGCTGTGTGAAACACAGGGCTGGACATGACACCAAATTTGGCAGGTGTGCAGCACAAAGAGGAGTATTACAAATAGATAAATTATCTTCACCAGAAAAGTAGTCAGAAACAGTAGTATGAAATGGAGGAATAACTGTAGCCCAAGTTAGAACAGGAGACTTATGCTTTACTACCGGCTGATGAGAACAGTAAGACTTTAACATGGGTAATATGATATACTTGAGTCTTTTTCTTGGTACATAAGAAAAATGGCACTCCGTCATCCAAATCCTGTTTAGTTTTGAAGCAATAAGACCTTCGCGGTTTGATGAAACCACTCCAGGGCTCCTTGTGACTCAGGGTGGTATAGTAAGTGGTAGCAGTAAGATGCTGAACCTGGGGCTTGCGCATTAATTAAGCAAATGACTTAGACCTAAAATTGGTTACCAGAAATTGTATGATCATGCACAAGTGAAAAAACATGTTGATGTGGTGCCACTATCTGATAAACTTCTGTCAAGTCACCAGAGTTACTTAAGGGTGTCTATTTACGCATGAGAACATTGGGTAACACTTTACTTGAGGGGCCACAAATCATAGTAGTACCTCATTGACTACTGAAGTACTAATCATGAACAT
>JAODKM010000099.1:8280834-8301377 GCA_026780845.1 Petrocephalus sullivani | reverse complement strand
ATTATTGTAATTGGTTCATAGCTTGTTCAGTTCCTGAATAGAGACTGTTAAGAACACAATAAAAGCGCTTCATTTCTAATCATTCGCTACTTTTGTCGATCTACTCAGTGCTGCAGTTGAGTGAACTTTTGTCGAACCCTGTATATAGATATATAATATATAGGCATGGCGAGTTTATTTATATAGCACAACTTAGACACTAGGCTACAAAGACAAGAATTAGTGCTGGTCAGTATATCGGTTCATACCGAAAACCGGTATTTATTTTTGTTATGATATGGATTTTTCTTATACCGTAATACCGGTTTAGATACACGTAAGGAAAGTGCAGCAGCGGAAACTGTTTAAGGGGGGACCGTTTTTACTGGTACACCGCTGAACATGCATGCAAAGGATTGCCTGCGTTATGGTGCGTTCGATTATCCCGACGAAGTCAGAGGTGCGACACGTCACAACCGACCAATTACCTGTTCGAGTTACACAACTCGGAACAAACATGGCTGCCTCCCCGAACACGCCGTTATTGTCGTGATCCTAGCAGGAAAGCTCATGGAAAGACATTTATTACTTCACATAAAAGACTGTGTGCGATTACATTCATAACTAGTAATACATTTAATAATAATAACATTTTGAAATATCTATAAAACAGAGAAGCAGTAAAGCACTTATTATTGACTGCGTAAGCTGCCATGTTGAAATGACGTCACGGGGAATCTCGTACAAATACTCGGAAAGGGGGCGTGTTTCCGGAAAGAGAGAAATGAACGCAGAATCAGAGTTACTGAGCGGTGAAAATGGACAGAGAAGCTGTAGAAGACACAGAAGAACTTTTGCTGAAAAAAGGAGCTGTGTCTGTTGTCTGGAGATATTTCAGTTTTAAATGGTCGGATGTGGAACAGACAACCATTTATTGCAAACACTGTCGAGCTAAAGTTGTCGCCGGATTGTTTACATTAACAGTGTAGTTGGTTTACAAAATAATATTTACTATTTATTCCTTTTCTAAGACTTGTTCAGTGCAATACTTTTGACAAGCACCTCTGGATATTTTACTAAGTCTAAATGCCTCTGGATGCTTGAAAATTTTAGTTTTCAAGTTGTTTGCAAAAATTTGTTCAATAAATAGGTTCTATATTTTGACTGCAACTGTCATGCAGTGCAATTCCTTCTCTTCATTAGTGCCACCCCCTTGAAAACTGTATCCCTTTATGGGGCCATGCAAACCTGTATTACTTGTGTGCAAATTATTATTTTTTTTGTACAATGTATAATTCGCATGACAGTAGAATAGGTTATTCCTAGCCATTCTACTACGATAATTGAAGTGGAAAATATGGTTGACACCCGTTGAAATACCGTTGAATATCGTGAAACCGTCATAATTTTGACATCATAACTCTACAGAGGCACACATGGGTACCACACAAACCATTGAGGCCTATCAAGCCGTGCGAGCTGGAAAACAGATCTCAACATTTCAAATCTATCAAGCATCTAATATTACAGAATAACGTGGACCAACGTGGAGAGAAGGTGTATTTCACTGCAGGACATATAAAGTAGCAAACCTCTTCAATACAGTTCAGTTGGACGTCAGATAATTTTATCAACATGGACATGGAGACATATTTATGTGTGAGTGTGGACGTGTGTATTTATGGGTGTTTAGGTGTGTGGTTTGAAACAAAAATAATACTACAATCACAAGCTTGCAAGGATACACAAGGGCCCCTAAAGACAACATTAATAATAAACAAAAAAGGGCATCACTAATACTGAAACCAAAGTTCACTGTATACCAATGTCAACATGAACTATACAGTAAATCTCTGTTATATATACATAAACACTTAGACCTTGATGAGCTGTACTGGTGAGTTATCTAATATACTAGTTTGTATGCTAACAACTTTAAATAGGCACACACAGTTTAAAGTTTTAAGTTTAAACAGAGATCAAATATCCAGCAATAAACACCACTGAGTAATCACAATGACTGAATTACATATCTAACAAATATGCGACTAGCAAGCAACTAACTTACCTGTAGGACATCATACTTACATTTTGACATTTAAGCACACGGATTAACTCTGAACTGTCAGCAAAACATCACATGCTGAAAAGAGCCTTTCCTACAGAAGGTATTACTAATTTCTTAAAATTAAAAGAGTAACAATTTAAATGCATTGAAATAAATTTCTCCTGAAAATCTGTGACATATCTGCATTATTTACCAGGAACAAAGCAGTTTTTTCTGCATTGGTATCCTTGCAGTACCAGTATTGTGTCAGAGTTGGCTCCCTTCTTGTTAGATATGATAAACTACTTGGTTGCTCGAGGTGCCTTTTTACAGGATGTTAACACGGCGGTAATCACTCTTTTGCTGAAAAAGGACAAAGACCCGCATTGTTGTTCCAGTTATCACTCATTGTCCTTAATAGGAGCAGATATAAAATTATATGCAAAAGTCTTAATGCACCGACTGGAAGTATTCATGAGCAAACTCGTTCACCATGATCAGACTGGATTTATTAAATCACAGCGAGATTCCGTTCCTTTCCACCAATCTGGGAATACTTATATCCCACAAATGCAGCCCGGAGAAAATGCTGACAAAAGCCTGCCAAAGAAGGACTTTTTCTTAGGCTGCCCTAGACCAGACTGTTCTTCACGTGAAGGTGGATCATGTGGGTTCTTCAATGCCTGTTGTGAACAGAGCCAACACTGTGTTACCTAACCCACAATAACTCTTATTTACGCTGAAAGGAATAATGTAACTCCTTAAAATTAAGCACAGTACCTGCCTCAGGAGACACACTTGAAAACGATAATGCCTTTGTTACACGAGCCTTTGTTACACATTTCATTAACATCCTCTTGAGCTTGAGCCATGGGCACATGCTAGTCACCATAGAAAGGCGTGCGATCTACATGTGATGCAATAGACCTACCTATCTCAACATCTGTGGCTGGGCTGGAGCAATCAGTAACAGGAGGGTTGCCTACGTCGGCGCACTTGTCTAGTCCAACGAGAGAAAATTTCGCACAACAGTTCTGCCCTGCAAAGCCCCCTGTTTAATAATGATGACATTTTGGTGCATCGTATCTGACGAAGCACCTTGTTCTGCCTCTATAGATTGTGAATTTGAAGCTGCCAGCAACGCCCCTGTGCTCATAGAACACCTCCACACGGTAAACTACTTTCCTCATATGCCTTATTATGGTGACAGAAAACTTTGATGGAAGAATTAAATACAATTTTAAAGCAAACAAAAGCGCAATTATTTCTTCTTGCAGAACATTGATCTGACCAAGACAATCATCCTACAAGAATAAGATTTAAATTCTAGATTTTAGAACTTACATACATAAGCTATTGCGTAACTTCCTGTTCCACATCAGCCAGTAGAGGTTTAGATAATGTCTTCTATCCTTTCCATGATTTTTTTTTCAGTCTGATAATACCAACGATATTCCGTGTCAGCCTAAACAACCCTGTCACCCAAGGGGGGGGGGTAGCTGTGCCAGCAGATAGATTAGATAGATTTTCCAAGTCACTACTGTCTGGTCTCCCGAGCATTCCCGCAACAGCAACTCCCTTTCACAAAGGAAAAACAGTAAAAATGGTAACTTAAAGCAAAAAGCGTTCAGCCGTTACAGTCTCACAAAATTATAAGAAAAGGGGAAAAAAGCATACAGCGCGCATATGGACGGAGACACCTCCAGTGATATTTCCTGACATACTAGCCAGCAGCTGAGTTAGTCCTGAGTGGAAGGGCGCTCCCGAATTCCAGTGTGTCAACCTTTTAATTGCGTGGATTCTTCTTATTTTGCTATCAATTTTGCTCTCTCTCCTTTTGTACAACAGGAATGTAGTGATTACGTCTTTGTTACTCCGCACTAATGCATTAATCATGCATCAGCAGATTTTCTTAATTTATGCTTTATTCAGCGTAAACCTCTGTTTACTTAATGAACATTTTATTAGGCACCCCATTTTATCTTTGGTAGCACTTCAAGGGTGGATGATTTGTGTGTTCAGTTGAGTCTTTCTTGCACAACATTGTTGTACTGAGCTGTTATTTTTTGCATTTCTGGCCTACCTGTTAGCTTTAACGATTCTGGTCATTCTCCTCTGACCAGCCTCATTAACAAGGTGTTTTCAGTAAAAGAACTGCTGCTGACCTTGTTTTTTGTTTATCGCACCATTCTCTTGCTGCTCTAGACATGCAAAATGCCAGAAGGCTGTTTCTTATTTGCTGGAGCCGCTACGTTTGGCACCTACAATCATATCACATTTAAAATCACTTAGATCAGGCAGCTTAGCCATTCTATAATGTGGGAGGTGAGCTAGGATATACAATGTAGCGTTATTGTGAAAATTGAATGTAAGGACATGAAACCTTTACATTTTTAATGCTAAAGCCAATTCTCACAGTTCCACAGTATTTAACTGATATCGGTTCATATCGGTTATATCTTTATAGTCAATTGTTCGATTGATTAGTTTATTATTAGTTTCTAGTTTAGTTTCTTTTGTTTAGCAGTATAAAACGATGATGGAAAGTGTGTTAAATCCATAATTGTCAGTTACTTCATGTTTTCACCTATTTCATCTATCTAACTTCCTTCTGGGTATTTCGATTGAAACAGTTGTCAATGTCATTATATAACAATAATTATTTAACACTGCCTGTAAGGAACAGATTTCAAATAGAAGTTTGTATTTAAAGTATAATTGTTAGTCCATAATGACAGGAGGTCTGCAACAGTACAGATAGTGTCCGATATTATAATCTCTTTCACCAGATCTGTATTGGGGACTTTGTGCTTTTTGAGTAAATCTTTCCTAGTAGAAGCATTGTTGTGCTTTCCTAGAAGCAGTTGTGTTTTGATGTGATTTTGAGAATAGAAACACTGGGATGAATAGCTGCGTGACTGGAAAAATACTAATGACAGCTAAACCTGAATTATTATTTGGTAGAATTAAAACAGTAAAGTTTTAAGGGTCCTAGAATGGAAGGACCAGCATGCTTGGATGCAGTGATCATAGTCAGGCAGGTTGGATAAATATGTATAAAGCTAAAAGATCAGCATTGGTTTTGAAGACCACAGAGTGTGCATAGCACAATACCAGATGGCATATTGCTGAATTTCAACTAAAAGAAATAAAATTCTGTGCTTGAGATCTTTCTCGGGTTTAATGGTCACTTGAAAGAGGCACATACTGGTCTGTACCATGATTTGTCAGTTCTTTGTAATGCTGAATTTATATGAATAGAATAGATTCATATATATTTCTATTAATATAATATATTTCTATTAATATAATTTCAATATAAGACAGAATTTATAAAGATACTAGCATATTAAAATTAGAAATGATATACCAATAGTATCAGATGAAATTAATTGAATATTATGTTTTAAATGTTCTGTAAGGATTAAATAAGCATGGTGATAAAAAATGTATCAAGCAATCTTCTGACTGTTTATCCTAGTTTGGGTCCTGGGGAAACCTGGAGCCTATATCACAAGAGAGACAATATCATAACCTGTGTAGGGGACCCCAAACATGTTTTCCTGGACACATGGCGCTCTTGGATGATAAAAGGTTGAAAATCACGACACTAAGCCACTAAGCCTCCCCTTATATACAAAATAGGTACATGTTTAGTTTTACTGGTTTGAATGAAAGCATTTACTTCAAGACAAATGTATCAAGTAAATTAGTATAAGGTAATTTCAGTTGCATGTATACTACAGTTTGTTCAAAAACATATTTATCGTCTGTAATCCTGTTTTTAATTACGAAAAGGGTGAAAAGGTCAGAGGAGCAAAGATTCTCAGGATGAGCAACAACTGAATTAACAAAAAGCTAGTGACCGTATCAGCATAAATGTGTCTGTTTTATAAATGTAGAATATTTCCAGATTCATCTGAAGTAATATTTAGTTTCAGTGAATTACTTCTGTAATTAAGATTCCAGAAACTAAAATTACTGCTCTCATTTCATGTTACATTAGTAGGAGCTTTTCCTCGTGATCATGGTATTGAAGCATCCAGTGAAACTGACAAATATGATAAATTATCCGAATGAAAGCCTGACTTCCTCTGGCTAAAAATTTATCCTTCATATTGTGAATCATTACCTGTGTTTGTCACGGTATGCAGGATGAAGGACTCGAAGGGGGGGCATTAGGAAAGAAGTGGTTTTGTTAACTGGATGGGAGCAGGCAAACTAATGGGACAGAGTGATCAAAACTAGGGCTCACGAGGCAAACAGGTACTTAAGGACAACGACTAATGAGGGGCAACAACAACAGGCGTGGCTCATGAGGGCCACGGCAGGGAGGAGACAGGAGGGACACAGGTGGGCATGGCAGGCAGGACATGGCAGTATTTTGTTTTTGTTTTTTTTATGGCTTCTTTATGTTCATTAATAACAAATGTTGCAGAAATGTGTGCTTTCTGCAGTAAACAACTTCTGAAGACTCAGAACATTTTTTTTCTTGTTTACAGCATAAATCTACACTGCGTGCAGATTGACAGATTTGGAACTGCCTTGAGTAAAGACAGTGCCAATTATGCAAAATAAACTTTTGCCCCTAACCAAGCTGCATATGCGTTTCATCTCCCATTCCACCAAATAAAAATATGCAAATCACCAGGAGAGGTACTAATATGCAAATTTGTTTATTCTGACTGTAGAATATCATACCTATCAGGTACTATGGTTGGCAAAAATACACCCAAGCTGGGGGAGACCCAACATCTGTCTTCAATGCTTGAAAACATTTTGGAGAAATAATAAACAGTATTTGATGTCTCCAAATAACACAGTACCAACAAAAGCAGATGGTCACTAATGTAGAGGTTTTTTTTTATTTTAATCACAGTCTGGGGCATTTTGTTAATGGTTAGGCAGCCTAGCCAACATCAATGTGAAGGCAGATAAAAAGAGGGAAAGTCATAGAAAAGCATCAGGCCTAGACAGTAGGCTTATATTGTTCACATGGTTAATCAATGCAGGAATATTTTTTTAAGTTCCTCAGGGTTACTCTTTATCTTTTCAGTCACATTTACTCAGATGATAAGAGATAAGAGAACTCCTGTCAAATCAGTATAATTTATGATCACCAGAACAAAATTGCATAATAGTAAATGGTAAAAGGATCCCTTTCATGTAAGCCTAAAACTGGGCATGCTATGTACCTGGTTTAGAGGAATTAATGATTTATATAAAGCAAAAAAAAAACTTCACTTGCAATACTTTGATAAAACAACCATCTGTATTAATGAAAATATAAACTAACAATAATCTGCAAGCATTCTTCAATCTACTTGTATAAAAGCAGCTACAGTATGGAATTTTTTTATGTATAAGGTATTTCTTATGTATGCAATGAGCTGATAAGGCTAACCCAGTGAAAGAAAGGAGAGCGAGCGCCACAATTTTCTTTGTGCCTATTGAGAGAAGAAATAATTTTCTTCGAGGTGTGAAATTGAGGTAACACAAAAACCAACATAAAAGATTACAAAGCTTTGCCAACTTTTCCTTTATAAATTCTGAATTATTCGTGACCCTTTTTTCTCCAGTACAAACATCAGTGAGCAATCTCAGAGATCTGAAGCCGCTCATTTCGGAAATGGAAACAATACTCCAATTTACTTGTTTTTGACCACTTTTGCAATACAGAAGAAAAGTCAGAGCAAGAAAAAATGCTTTTGATTTCTTCATTTTTCACAAATAATTTGCACCAATGGCTGTGGGCTATTTTACTTATGAGATTTTATTGTTAATATTGGTCCCTTCATAATAATACATGAAAGTAAGAGTGGACAATGTTAGAATGATGATAGGTAAAATCATATGTTTAAGCCTGAGCTATTTCCTTCTGAGATGACAGGAGTGTTACAAAACTCATTCTTCATAACTGAGGAAGACTACTAGCCTACTGTTGCATAGATCACTAGTACCACATAGCATAACTCATTCATTTTATCCCAATCCTATTATGATTTTTTGCATTATTGATGCATTTTGTTGATGTTGCACTATTATCTCATATTAACATTTTAAATCAGCTGGTTAATTTTAAAAAAATGTTTGCAGCAGAAGAGTTTTTACATACAGAGAACTATACAAAGAAATTACATTTTGTTTGTCTGCACCATCTAGAAATTAATTGTCTGGCAGAGTACAGTGGACAGATAATGAGCTTTGAAATGTGCATCCAGTGATATACAGTAGATCAAAAAGAGAAAATTAAAAGAACCAGGAAGAGCTTTCCTTAAATAGAGTGGTAAAAATAGTGACAAGCACACATTTATTTCTAACTGTAGAAAACACATTCATTAAAGTAAAATCTCAGCATGGTATGGTGCAAGCGGGGAAAAGAGGGTGACGATCCACTTGCGGCTCACATACTGTACGAAAAGGGGACCATAAGGGGCCACAACAAAAACAGGGAACACCAAGGATTAACAAACTAGAGGAACCACTAGAAACTTAAACACAACAAGCCAAGACTGGGAACCAGGTAATACAGGGAGTAGAAAAGGGAACAGGGGTGGCTTTCCTGAAAGCGATCGATCGTATTGAATCATGAACAAGATAAAATACTACTTAGGAAAATAACGAGCGAGGTCCACGTGCGTTTCCCAAAACCCTTTGTTATTTCAGAAATAACCAACGATCTCTAAGTAGTACTTTGTTGGCTCCTCCCCCGCCTCCGCGTAAGAAAAGCACAGACTGTCGATAACAGGAACAACGATCCCACATATTTCAATGGAGAAATGTGTTATATTATTGTAACATCTTGTCACGTTGCCAAGGGAAGGAACAACCCACAATGCAGCTGTCAGGGCAAAACCCCTCGACGGGGTATGGTTTATTGGCGGGGAAGGGAGACACGGGACTCAGGACAATGCATATCATGCACAATGACTAGACAGGGATCACGAGACTAAGAAAAAATGAATAAAGGGAGCTAATCAAGGAACAAACACTAGGCAGCAGTGATCAGGTAACAAGGGAGCTGGAACACGAGGCGAGACTTAAGTAGCCACACCTGAGCCCTGTTAAGAGTCATGCCTGATGAAAACACAGGGAATAGACACAATTGGACCAATATCTCTGAGGAATGTTTCCAGTACCTTGTTGAATCTATGCCACGAAGGATTAAGGCAGTTCTGAAGGCAAAAGGGGGTTCAACCCGGTACTAGCAAGGTTTACCTAATAAAGTGGCCGGTGAGTGTGTGTGTGTGTGTATATATATATACATATAAATTTCAAAATAGGATGCTGCTTCCATTGCTTACTGCAATGCTGTGCAGAAAACTACACACAGAAACAGCATTGCAACATTCAGGGGGAAATTTTAGAACTCCCAAGGACTTGTGTAGGCACCAGAATCTTCCACCAAAGCACACTCTGCAGCAGTGCGTGTTCTTTGGTGTGTGGTGTTATACCTCAACCTCAGCCACGGTTTGGGGGTTCAACACTGGAGTTAGTAGGTATTCACTAAGAGGATGACTGGTGCCTCCCAATAACCACTCGCCAACAAATTCATCCTTGCACCATCCTTTGCCATCGGACACACCAAAGTTGGACTAGATAGAAGCATCTTGCGCACTCCCAGTTCACTTGGAGATAATGTCTCCTTAATGGACATTTAGTGCCAAGAACATTTTTTGACAAGTGCATATGGGATTTAAGAGGCTGTGAATATGAGTATGGTTGAGCTTTCCATCCACTGCATGTACAATGCCATGTATGGTTTTCATGCCACTGCAGGCAATTTTAGTGTCATGCAGGGCATCCCCTCCCACTGGACATTGTATGTAGTTGTGCACATGGCACAACAGAATGTGATTAATGCATTCACAGATGCAGGACACAGCAGCCTTGCTGAACCCATGTGCATTTGAAGTTCTGCTGGAATTCACCACTGTGTCACGATCGCCGTGCGTGCCGAGTGCGGAGCGGGGAAGCAGGAGCAGGACACGGAGGTTTGCAGGCGAACACAGGGTTTTATTCCAAGGACAGGCAGGGAAAAGCACATCACGACTATAGACGTTAATGACCGGACTGGGGAAACAGACTTAAACGCAGACTAAATACACAGGATCATTAACACACGATGAGACACAGCCGATAAAACACTAGGCTTCTCACGAGGGCAATGAGGGGGCGTGGCACACAGGAGGATCGAACGGGCAGGGCGTGACACACTGGTGTAAAGGCAGAGAAAAGTTGCACAGTGCAATGACGGCAAAATTCCAGTGTGTACATCTTTTCAATTTATCCTGCACCACACTAAGAAGGCTCATTATTTCATCGCAGGCAGGCCAGTATCACTTTATGGATAGTTCATTACTGAGATGGCCCATGGGGTTCATGGCCAGCCGCAAAACAGCAGTTAGACAAGCAGCTTGGCTTCCTGGACATTGTATTAGGTTGACTTGGCACAATTTTCTGTTACTGCTTGTCATGAGGGGGAATTTCCCTTCCCACATCAAAAGATGTGACTGAACACATAGCAATTTTGACGGGTTACACATTATGTAGCATACCAGGGTTGTCCATAATTCATGAATTTTGCCCCATTCCATTCATTAATTGGATTTTGAATTGACTGTAAGATGCTGAATTGGAATGACAGTAAGACAAATTTAAACTATTTCAATTTGAAGCAATTCAGTGTAATCATACAACACATGAATGTAATTAAATTTAGCAAAATTTAAATACATAATAGATTTACTTCCACTATGGTAGATGTATATATTGACCTTATATATATTTACTAGTGAGTGAACTTTACATGATTATAAGATATAAATTGGGTAGTTGTTTTAGCCTATTCTAACAATTTGGATTTGGGTTATGTTGGCCCACTAAGACATTTTCCATGTGCATATTTTGTTTTTGCATATTTAACTTTTTGTGTGTGTTACCATTTGTGAGGAGTCTGCAATAGTTTTTCTTTTAAGTATGGCTAGATTGTCAGATGGTTGTGAAAGGGTTACTTTGTATGGCTGTATGAAGTCCAAGTCCACCATGGTACACAAAATTATTATTTATTTATGTATTATTTAATTATTTATTCTTTAAGTAACACTTCACATGTGGCATTCAGTTACTTGCACAGACTTTTGAGTCAGGTGCTCCAACAGGATGGCATGGCCAATGGGTACTTTTTGCTTTCGTAAATATTTGTGATGGCGGGGGGGGGGGGGGATCACTGTATGCTGTTTATGTTAACATGCTGTGTAATCCATTTCAAATATTAAGTTGTATTTTTACAGCTGTACTTACACTATGTATATGTATGTATGTGAAATGACTCCCATTTTATTCCTACTTCCTTATATTCAAATTATAATCGATAGTCTGCTATATGTTCTCAACCAATTTTATGAATTGCATTTGGTTTTCATGGTCATTCTCAAGTCTGAATGGTGCACAACCCTGTTATGTACTGAAATTGCACACAGGAGTTACAACAATGGCCGCTTTTGCCCTAATTTATATTCTACATTATAATTGTATCCTGCAATATTGACCGTCTTATTATATCATCGACATTATTACGTTGTCCAAAGAAGACCGCCAGTGTGTTTTTGTGATCTGTTTTGTCCAAACTCTGCATCTCTGTGACAGGACAGCAAGCAAAAGTTCAAACAACGAACTACTTATAAAATAACGAGAGGGTCAGATCTCTTGTAAATCTACGAGTGAGATAACAAACTACTTGAGCTACGAAGGGTTTCAGGAAACGCTCGTTAATTAACAGTCAATCTTAAGTGGTAGATAACAAACTACTTACTATAGCACTGCGGTGCTTTCGGGAAAGCTACCCCAGAACAGGAAATACAGAAGCACCAACATAGCACACACAATGACTAACAAGGGGCAGGTGTGGCTAACAGAACTAGGGGCACCAAGGAGCAGGTTAGGACAATCCAATTAATAGTCACGGGACAACAAGTGAAATAACTGACAAACCCCAAGGTCTAACCAGGAACACAAAACACAAGTAGAACAAAACCAAACCAGAGACAAGCAGGATAAACCAAAAACAGGGAAGCAAAGATAATAAACACTAGGAAAAACAAAAAAACAATAAAAAACCAAAACAGAAGGAGATAGACCTCAAACCACAGGGTAACTAAGACACACACTCGGCCCACTCAGCTCTGCAGCAGTCCGAGGAGAAAGGGAAACACACTAGGGACTAGCGACAAGGAGGGGTGGGATGGGCACCCACCCTGACACAATGATAGTATGTACGGTAGATAGTCTGAAATGGCCAGTACCCATTATTGTTAGTCAGGCTTTTAGAAGTGCTTCTCTTTTACAGTTCTGTACTGATATCGTCAGCCTTCATATAAGCCTTTTTTTCAGTTGGGCTGTTAATAGGAAATCATTATCATTGTTGATACATCACAGCACCAGGCTTGGTGATGGTACCTTGCTCAAGGTACCTCAGCGGTTCATGCAGGTCAGGCACTACAAACCCTTCAGCAACCTTTCAGTTACACAGTTGCTTTCCTAACCATTGTACCACCACTGCCCCATAAGCATTTTGACTGCGGAAGTTGATTTGTAAAATGTAGAAATACATATTTGGTAGCTTAGCCCTGCTGCAACCTTTACTACACAAATGCAAACATTCTTATTATTAGCTCCTTTACTGAGTCTGACTGTGAATGGATTCAACTGCCCTTCAGAGAGCAACTGCATTGGACATTTTAACATAAGCAGTGATTAAAATAAATGGGATGTCCTTTTTGTTAGTGTGAATGACTATTGGATGGTTTAGAACTCATAAAAAATAATAGTAATTGTCTCAAAAATAGTTGAGTGCTTTCCTTTCATATTATTAGCCTTTAGCAAGAGAACATTATGCATCTTCGATTAAACCATTTTCTGTTTTTTACAGAATCTTTGCAGAACTGGCCATCAGTGTTGAAGCCAAAATTGCATTTCCTTTCAAGGCTTTTTTTAGAACGCATCTTTTGCATAAAAAATACAGTTTCTTAACTATTGTACCACCTGCCACAGCCTTTTGAAATGAGAGACTGTTGATGGCATTTAGGCCTGATGCGATTTATCTAAAAATCAGTTTGGACATGATTGTCCAGACACCCCAAGTGCTGCTGTGCTGCAGAGTGTAGTCACCAAGCGGTGTAAACGCACTCCTTCCCATCAATCAGGAGTTAGGCTCCATCACGGCACCCAGCCAAGAATAGTTATCAAATTGACTTTTCAGGGCATTTAGCGTCTGCGTTTATGGAATCAGTCAGCACACTACAGCTGTGACAGGACAAATTGCAGGCCCCTGGAAAAAGCTTGTACCGCAAAGGTCACAGGAAGATTTAAGCCTTTTTTTCCCCCTTTTCCTGACACCCCTTTCTAGTTATCGACATGCCCCTGAGGTGTTACTTTTCACTTCTATAAATTACACTCTATGTGCCAGTCATACGCCAGGCATTTCCTCCCTGTGTACCAATCGTGAAAGAAACATTTCCATTTGGAAGGAGATCACTTTAGAATAGCAGCCACCCGCAAACATAATTGTAGCAGTTACAGTTCATTTCACCTGTACAGTTTTACACCACTGTGTCACGATTATTTAGCATCCTTTAGTACACTCATATGCTGTAAAATACCTTTAAATCTTACTCATTTTTCTAAAATAAGAAAGCTACAGTCCTGCATATGATTGCTAGGAGCTGAATTTGCACTTATTCCTACTTATGCATCATTGCCACACATGGAGTTGATTACTGTTGTGATTCCTATTACAGAGCAATCTAAAGTTTACTAATTCAGAAGGATGTGAAAACAGATCAAGCTAACATTTTGCAACACAATCTACATTAGAGCAGCCTTATTTGTTTGTAATGATGAAAGAGATGCTATGGATAGTAAGTCTTTGTTTCCACAGGCTCAGGTTCACGGTGAACCAAGATCTCCCTGAGCAGCATCTCCCTACAGCACACTTACATCACAGAGAGAATGTACACAATAATTAGTGCCACCACAGGACGTCCACTGCATCACCCATCAATAACATCCAGGATTTTCCGTCACAATCGCAGTGCTTCCCATTACAAAATAGATGGAATGTGCTACAAAAAACAAAGATTGTAACCCAGTTTGATGGCCCTGAAAAGTAAAAGTTTACTAAGTTAACTGGTTAAACTGACACAACATGTTGCCTCTTCAGTTCATTCACATAATGTTTCCTTTTTACAATTATCTCTTCTAATTAAAGTGTCTGTTCTAATTTGTCTTTTTGTACTTTGGTACCATCTTTTCTATGTGTAACCTAGTGTTATATAGCTATTGAAAATATTTGGTTAATAAATAGTGAAGTTGGATAGACTGGTAATGTCCTTCAGAAGATTTTTATATATTTTTTCTATACCTTCTGAATGGAGACCTTTTGTGCTTCTGTTCATGTTCTTGTGCATATACACATCAAAGACGCACTGTGGCAGAAAGGCAATTTCCTGAAACATGCTGAGACATGACCTAAAACTGGGATCTCAAAACTTGGCCCTGACAGTGTGTTCTGTTTTTACTCATTATTAATTAGTCAAGATTAAACTCCTGATTGCATTAATGGAATAATTTACATCAAACAGTGTGGGATAGACTTTCTCCGTTATGCTATGGAAGACATGTAATTATAAAAATATACATGAACTGTACTTAGCTTTTTCATCCTTAAAATGATCTGCTAATTCATTTAACTGTCAGTGAAATAGATTAAGAATAGGATCATTTACATGTATGCTGTTAATATAACTTGTATTCCTTTCATCAAACAAAGCATAGCTAATTAATCCTGTTAACGTTAATTTAGATTAATCAACATGTAGTAATCTCATAAGCAACAAGAGACATGAATTTAAAATGATAGAAGACCCTCAACCATCAGTTTCTGTTCAACATGATTTGAATTGTTTGATAAATTTAATGAACAGTTCAGTCAGAGCTAATTAATTAACAGCTCAGGCAGTACAGAAATCAATGTATTCAAAGGGGCTCTGTTCCCGACCAGCGCTGAAAAACACTCACCTCAAGACATTAGGGGTGAAAACAGCAGGGCAATTTTACAAGTTCTAGTTTCAGTCTATTTGTCATATGTATGTTAACACAGGGTCAACATTACATTGGACAAAATGATAAACAGGAAAACATTGGAGGACAGGAAGATTAAATAAAATTAAGAATTAAAAATACTCAGAAATAAGGGAATATCTGTCTATGTATATGTGGGAGGGATGTGGGACGGGGTGGGAGGGATGTGAGAGGGTGGTAGTGCAAATGCCAGCATTGCACATTGAAAAAGTGACAAAGTATCGATATTTGCACATTGGGAATAATTGCACATATTACCCGTAATGTTTGTACAGCTTTAAGTGTTGGAGTTATGAAATCTGATGGCCTGTTGGTAAATACTGTTCTTGAGTCTGCTAGTCTGAGCAGCCATGCTACTATATCGTCTTCCAGACGGTAACAGTTTAAACAGCTGGTGTGCAGGGTGGCTGTAGTCTTTGATGATGTTGTGTGCCTTCCACAGGTACCATTGGAGGTAGATGTCCTGGATGGCAGGGAGACACTTGTCGGTGATGTTCTGTGCCGCCTCCACTGCTCTCTGTAGCGATTTGCGTCTGTGGGCAGAGGAGCTCCCATACCATACTGAAATGCAGCCTGTCAGCAAGCTCTCAATTGTGCACCTGTAGAAGGTTGAGATGATGCTAGCATTCATGCCAAACTTCTTCTGTCTCCTCAGGAAGCAGAGCCACTGGCAAGCTTTCCACGACCACAGCGTCTGTGTGTTGTCCAGGAGAGGTCCTCTGTGTTGTTCACTCCAGTGAACTTGGAGCTCTCGTCGGTGTGGCCATCTTGCAGTGCAACCGGAATATGCTGAGTAATATATCTATTTAGGTCATGGCTGTGTGGCGCTTATCCCAGGTTGCAGAAATCACAAGATCAGGTTGCAGGGTCTGTACACACAAAAGTCATAGTCCATGAGAAATTTAGAGATAAAACTAAGCCTGACAGCACGTTTTTAGAGTGGGTCTATTATTTGATAAATAATAAACAGACAATGAGGGGTCAGAAAACAAAACAGGGACAAGTAAAGGAAACAACTAGGAATGCTAGAAACTTAAACACAGCAAGTAAAGATGGGGAACTGGGTAATGCAGGGAGCAGAGCACACAGAATTACAATGGCTGACTGAAGAACAGACCAAAGGTATGCACAAAAATACACAGATGATTGGAACTAACGAGGAGGGACAGGTGCAGAACATAACACACTCAACCAATTACGGAGGACATAGGACAATCAGCAACAGATGAAACAATTAAACACAAGCGCTGGGAATCCGAGTAACTAATAATAAACAGCACTATGGAATTAACATGACACCAAACTAGCAATACCTAGAATACACTAAAATAAGAGACAAGGACAAAACTACAAGTGAACTCAAACTAAAGGCAGAACACAAGCAGGGCAGCCTAAAACAGGGAAGCAGAAATAACAGCATAGGAACATAACACAAAAACAATACAGACAGGTGAGGCTGGCCTAGAACCCATGACAGGAGAGTTCTTAGCTACTGTGTCACATGTGCAACCCACTGAGCGATATGGCAGTCTAAGGAACATAGAAGACACACTAGAAACTAAGGGTAGAGGACAGGATGGTCATCAACACCTGCTGGCCAGAAGTGGGCCAGAACACAAAAGGGGCAGGGTCAGATGACAAGTAATTGATATAATCACTTTATAAACTAATAAACCAATTTATTATATTTATTACCTTATTATTTAGTTAACACAGAACAATATACTTTTGGCAACTATTTTACCTATGTAGCACAGACAAATATAAAACCGTACCAGTGAAACTACATTTTATCCAAACTCCAGACTGTCAAACTCCAAACTTCTCAAAGTACAGCATGCAGCTCATTAGTAGTTGTTTGTGATACTAATTTACATTTGATTTTCAAGTAAGTGCTTGATTGACAGCCATTTGGTTTAATGTGCTAAGCATTACTTTTCACACCCTAAACGGAAAATTAAAAATGCATTTTTCTTTCATGTAATATGTGCCCCAGACCTTCTTGCGAATCATGTTTTGTTCTGCAACATTCAGAGGTGATAACTAACAAAACATCACATCATTTCTGTGATTCGACATGACTGTGTATTATTATTATATAGTATTATTTCTACCCTGCCTCTAGATTCACCCTGGGCACCACTTAATAGGTCCTGTGTGATTTTAATCTGCCATTCATTACATTCACTGGTGCTTTCAGGAAAAAAAAAGTTCATCTCATGATGTCAAAGTACTAAGAACAATCAATCGAGTAGCTGAAAGTACCTGAAACTTTTTGTCACAATCAATTTAAGCAACTGCTTTTAAACATAATATTTACAAAGCCTCTTAAAATAAAATGTCAGTCAGGCTTCCAGACTTCCCTTCCGGTATGTTTATCTGACTGTGAGGCAGCCTAGTGCCTCAGAAGGAACTAATGTAGCTTCAACCCTCCAGAGTTGTAGTGTTTTGTGACTTTCCCCTGGGTATTTTGTCTTCCGCCCACAGCCCAAAAAGAACCGTTTATGTTCATTGGCATCCCGGAAATACTCATAGCATGTATGTGTGCCCCGTGAAGGGTTAGCACCTGCCCAGCGTGACCCTGTGCCCTCAGCTCCCTGGGGTGGTCTCCAGGCTCTCCCACAAGACCCTACACCAGATACGTGATTAAAAATTGATTCAAGGAGGGACCATTTGACTGCCCTGCCACAAATCTAATGCAAAGTCCTGTGGAATTTCTAAAAATCACAAAAATAAATAATGTGGCATGTGACATTAAAAAACAACAAGCTAATGTATTTATGTAATTATATACAGTGGATATAAAAAAGTGTACACACCCCTCTTAAAATGCCAAGTTTTTTGATGTAAAAAAATGAAACCACAATAAATCATTTCAAAGCTTTTCCCAATTCAATTGAAAAAATACAAAACATACAATAAGTTGGTTGCATAAGTGCATAACCCTTGATTTAATTCAGTTCAAGGTATGCTACCTCTGACGTCCATACTGAATACTATTGGTATATATTATGATATATATATTGATTTCCTATATATTTTATTAAATATAAATACATATTTTATTGAATACTTTTAAAGCCCAGAATGGATTAGCACCTACCTATACAGAAGATATACTGTGTCAGGTCACCAGTACAAGATCCCTAGGGTCATGTGAGCAGTTTCTCCTGGACATTCTTTGGGTGTGGTTAAACTCAAAGGGTGACTGTGCAGTAGCAACACCGAGGCTTTGGAACAGTCCATCCATATTAGGCTCCATTTTTCATTTAAAAACTAAACTGAAGACTTATTTTTATTCCTTAGCCGTTGAGGGGATTTAAAAAAAAGAAAAAAATGTTTTTGAGTTTTTTTACTACATGTATTTTATTTTTTGTTATTGACTCTGTACAGCACTTTGGTCAGTTGAGATAATCTTTAAAGTGCTTTATAAACCAAGATTGACTTCAGAGTAGTATGCATTATTGGCCTATGTATCCAATATATCCAAGTATATGCTGGAACATGTGGTCACATACCATCTCCATGTCCACAAAGCACATCTACACTGTGTTAGCATATTCCAGCAAACCCTCACATAACCGTGAAAGAAAGAATAGTTTGTTCATTGTTCCACCATCAAGCCAGAATCCACATTATTCTTCCTGAATCTAATGTTTGGTGACTGGGTGGCATCACCACCACATCTGTTTGCTAGTCCAGTGTTATCTTATCCGCCCTTCATGGAATATTGAAGAGGTGCATCATCCACATCACCGAAACAACATCCAGTGCTTTCAGCATCCCTGGACAGATTACAACTGGGTCAAAGACAAAAAGGGGCTGTGAAGCATCAAAAAAAATAAATGTGTAATTCATCTTAAAGTGTCTTTTTTCGGTACATTAGAATGTATCCTGTTTCATTTCAATATTTCTTGAGCAAAGAAGAATGGCCGTCACATGGTTTTTTACCTCAGTTTACAGAAGACACCCATTAAAATGTCATTTAGTGTAAAAATGCATGACACCAACATGCCCTTCATGACGGCCAACATAACTTGTCAAAAGCATTCATAAAGGTTCGTTCCAACTTTTGTAGCTGTCATAAACGCTGACACTGGGAATTCCTGTGTAAAGTTGTCATATAATCTTTGTTGACTGTCACAGGTTTATGCTAGCATTACGTGTATTATGACACTTTTTCATTCAATTGACATAAAGCATTATAAGACTAACTCTACACTTCAGTGTCATAAAGTGACAATTTGTCATGTAAAGCCGGCTGTAAAACAGAATTCTTTTTGAAGAAGCATTACACATGGCCACAATGAACAGCAGCATGGCCTCACACCAACAGAGGCTGGTGGTTTGTATCCTGTGTGGTTCTGTGTGTGCAGACCTTAAATGTTCCTTCTGTGTCTGTAGTGATTTGTATCTTGCCTCTGGTTCTGTGTGTGCAGAGCTTACATGTTCTTCCTGTGATTGTGGTGGGTTTGTACCTTGTCTGCGGTTCTGTGTGTGCAGAGCTTACATGTTCTTCCTGTGTCTGTAGTGATTTGTATATTGCCTCTGTGTGTGTGTGTGTGTGTGCAGAGCTTACTGTACATGTTCTTCCTGTGTTTGTGGTGGGTTTGTATCATTTCTCTGCTTCTGTGTGTGCAGAGTTTACAGGTTCTTCCTGTGTCTGTGGTGGATTGTATCTCATCTCTGGTGGTGTGTGTGCAGAACTTACATATTCTCTGTGTGTCTGTGGAGTGTTTTCTCCAGGGTCTCTTGTTTCCTCCCATGGACAAGATTACAATGAATCAGCAATAATAAATTTTTCAGGTTTGAGTGTATTTGTTGCTGTATTCTGGGCAACAACCCAGAACTTTTCCCAGATTATCACCCATATTGTGATCGATCATGATCAAAATGGAACACAGCCTTTTAGTTATACCTATTTTAAATGACTTTTATTTATATTAAATTTATATTGTTCCTTCATTTTCCACAGAATAAAAAACAATGTAATACTATTCCAGAAATAAGTGTCAGCAAGTTTCATCGTTGGCACAGGCGATATTAGACAGAAGGATGTCGGTTATAGACTGAATTTTCCTATGCAGAAATATGGCAATGCAAGCAAAAATATTTTCATTAAGGCATTAGATTTAATTGAATTACAAAAATAATTCCATCTGCAAAATTTTTGCTCCACTACTTTTATCTCTTTTCCCTGCACTTCCAAGTAACTTCCAAGTTAATGCAGTGTGGTCAATAAACACAAAGTTTAACACTATAAAACCAAGACATGCACATGAGATCAAGGGTTAGACCAGTGATCATCAACTGGCGGCCCGCGGGCCGAATCCGGCCCACTGAGCCGTTCAATCCGGCCCGCGACTGGATTCCAAAA
>JAODKM010000099.1:8266388-8280734 GCA_026780845.1 Petrocephalus sullivani | reverse complement strand
TTCTTGGTTGTCCGGCCCCCAAGGAGACTGTCTGGTAAAACTCTGGCCCTCTGACAAATATAGTTGATGACCCCTGGGTTAGACAATTAATGCGCAGACTCGCCACCAACTGGACAGGAGGGGGAAATTACAGTAGATCGCCCTCAGTAATATGTCAAAATGATGGACGGCTTTCAAATTGTGACAAAATATTTGGTTAATGGAACATCTGGTCATGACACAAAGTAACAACATCTTGGTTTCTGTAGGATTTACAGAAATGACTTTGCAAAGACGTAGATTAGCAATGATAGGCACCTTGCAGTGTGTAAGATTTTACAAGAAGTAACTCATTTTATGTACAGTAAACATATATTATATGATTGCATGTAAAATAGAACTGAACTTCTAGTTATTAATTTTAGGCCTACAATTGTACAAAGTCTATTTTTGTCACTCAAACGATATATACGATAAAGCGTTTTAAAAGTGGGGGGGTTCTAGGATGGGAAAGTAGAACTCACCTTGAAATTATCGCAGCCATATAATATAATATTATTATAATCACAGCCAATTATATATTACTTCCTACATTTCTACATTTTCTTTACATCTACGCTATGCAAAAAAAAGGAGTCTATCTTGCCCCACCTTTACCTTTTATGCATCTTAATATTGCATGACAAAAAGAGAATGATTACTTCAAGACACAGCTCTTTGATAGGAACATACGATGCTGCACCAGACAGACTGTTTTTCTTTTTTTTTAAGTCTGTCTGGTGCAGCATCATATGTTCCTATCACACCACAGCTAAATCTTTTGGTTCTCTCATCTCAATTTATGGCCATACCTCTATAAGGCCTATAGCCTGGTTCTTCTCTGCTTCTCATTGATGAAGGGCTTCTTCCTTGCTTTAAGGGACTTCAGTCCTGCTTCTAGGAGCCTGTTACAAACTGTCCCAGCAGTGCACTTCACACCACTTATTGTTTCCTATTCTTTTTGAAAGCCACTTGATGTCATCCTCCGATTCATTAGAAACTGTTGGATGAGTTAACGGTAATTTCTGGCATTAAAAAGTTGCCTTTGCCCTTTAGCTGGCTGGTTTCTGGCCATTCCCAGTGTCTCGTGCTTCACAATTGACATGAGCCAAAAAGGAAGGACAATCCAAAGGTACCAGGATCAGGGCAAACAAACAGAGCACATGAGGTCAAAATAAAAGGCACAACTAGCAAACAGGGCATACACTTTTTACATTTTTTAAATGTAAGGTTTCCCTGAGTTACTTAGGTAACTTAAGGAAATAATAAATGTATGCATATTTACATTGTTTCAGTTGTAAGTGTAAGGAAACAACCTGTACCCAATTCATATAACCAATGAGGTGAGAGCACAGTTTCATCCCATAATTAGCTAAAATCATCATCATGTATCTTAACAGAAGTTTTTTGCTTTTTAATCAGGGAAAGGGTGAAAACTACCAAATCATTCTATGAAGTGGTCTAAGAATCTGATGCCCAATTTAGAACTAATTTAGTTAACTGTAATGACATTTTTCTATTTATAATGTTAGCTTTGGTAAAAATTACAAACCTACTGGAAAGATACTCAAATAGCTGTTATAAACCAGTTAGGGTGCAAGGCAAGGAATTCTTTGCAAGTTGCCTATAGGACAGGATGTACCCTAAAAACACTTTTATCCCATGACTGCTCGTGTACAATCAGAATGTTAACAGATCATCACCTGCAAATTAACATATAAAGAGGAAGCCTTGAACAAGTAACACAATTTCAAAGCAGTATGCATATACATTAATTCTGTAAAGATTTTTTTCATTTAACCTTTATTTAACCAGGCAAGTCATTGAGAATGATTTCTTATTCTTATTTTCCTGAGATAACAGAGGTTAAAGCAATTAAAATGCTTATATCTTCAGGACATATTGTATTCAGTTGTAAGTATGAGGAAACAGCCGAAATTTCCTTCTGGATAAATAAAGTATCTCTATCTATCTATCTATCTAAATCATAAGAACAATAAGGTGACTAAAATTACCATCATGTATCTTTCTGTGGAGTGGTCTGAGAATCTGATCACTATTTCTTTTTGAAAAAAAGGATTTGTCCTGATTCATTAAATAACTGGTTGTGCCACGTTTAGCAGAAATGACTGCACCCGAGCACTGTAGTCATTTACTTAATATGAAAGACTGAGGCACAGCCCTCCTCCGTGCACAACTGCTTCAATTCACTGACATTTGTAGGTTGTGTTTCTGTTAATTCTTAAGGGAAATTAGGTTTAGGTCTTGATTTTTGATTTACTAAACCATAAAATTAAGTTCCATGTTTTTGGACCATTTTGATGTAAATTTGCCAGGGTGTTTTGCTTGCCTACCAGCGACCGGAGGAGTTTAGTTTTCCGCTTAAGAAGTTTATCCTCATTGAGAGCAAGTGAGTAGAGGGATTCATTGCAGCCTTTATCAATTTTTTATCAATCCCTAATGTTTTTATTACTGGAATTGTTTTATTTTAATTACTTTATTTAACTTAACACAGTGGCGGCTTTTGTGATGGTAGTTTTATGCGTCATTGATCTCTGCTAATTTTACCCTTCTGTACATGGGACTTTCCGGAAGCATTTTACTAAGGGTAAAAAAGTTGTTGAGCGACACACAAACGCGGCACTTAAAATGTGCATTGAAAAGTACAATCGCTTTACCATGTTCGGGTTGCTAGAGAGTTGTTTATGGTTTATTAGGTGTATGTAATTTTTGTTAGAATAAATACATTTTGGATTCAATTAATATATTTCCATTCTTTTCTTTGTATGTATGGTTGTGCTCAATTACAGTTTTTTATACAAATATAGTGAATACCGAGTAAAAAAAAAACGCAAATCAAATCGCAATCACAATATCTATTATAAATAGATAAATCGCAATTTTATTTCTTTTTAAAATCGTTCCCTCATTCATGAACATATCTGTACATTTTTAGATCGGGTGGGGGGCTGTGCCCCAGTAAAGCTTAACCTCTAGCAACACCCCTGGTCGTGGGGTCCAGAAGCTGTGGGGCTTCAGTTGGTGAAGAAAGACTTACTGATTTTGACTTTGCCGACGATGTTGTGATCTTCGTAGATTCAATGGAGGCTCTGTTCTGGGCTCTTGAGAGACTGAGCGAGAAGTCTGAGTGCCTCAGCTTGCAAGTGTCCTGGTTAAAAACTAAGATCCAGGCATTTAATGACCTCTTAGGCACAGCCATCCGCAGTGTGTCTGTCTGCGGGGAGAGTGTCGACAGTGTCAAGAGGTTCACTTACCTCGGCAGTGACATTCATGTCTCTGTTGACTCTTCCTATGAAGTCAGTAGATGGATTGGGAGAGCCTGGGGGGTCATGAGGTCACTGGAAAGGAGAGTGTGGCCATTTGCAGATAGTGGGATTAAACCACATGTCTACCTGGGGGTCACCAACTGGGATCCCAAGATGTTTCCTCGTGTGATGAGTCCGGCAACGTACTGCACCAGTGCATGCTCCCCAACCTGATCAGACCTGACCTGTTCTGTTTCATTTTCATTATGCTTCATTAAGCATAGGGCTTACAATGCTGTTTCCAAAAAAAATGATTCTGCTTAACATGTAAATAAAAACAGAGTGCAATGATGTGCAAATAATATAAATTCATATTTCATTCAAAATAGAACAAAGACGACATCATGTCCAAGCTGAGAAATGTTACTGTTTTATGACAACTAGTTTGAATTTGATGCCAGCAACACTTTTCAAAAAAGTTGGGATGGGGGCAAAACAAAAGACTAGAACAGTTGTGTGATGCTAAAACAAAATACCTGGTTGAATATCTCACAACTAATTAGGTTAATTGGCAACAGTGCAGTGTGGAAGGAAAATTTAAAGTTGTGGTAGGCCAGGGTTGGGAGGCATTGTTATGTCCCAGGTTCTGTTGTTTTGGGGATGGAGCTGTGTGGCCTTGCCTCGCAGCTGTCTGCACGAAACCAGCTTTGCAGGACACAGACCTTGGAGAACTAGGCTGAAGGGAACATGGCCGGGGGAAGAAAGGGGATCTGCAGGAAGGCCTGGAATGTAGCTGCCATACTGTGCTATACGCAGTTTGTTACATGGTAGTGTTTGAACATATAAGCAAGGGTTGTATATGCTTCTACAAACGGGGTCCCATAGTTTGTCCCGGACACCTGCGTGTGTGTGTGTGTGTGTGTATAACACAGAGGCTTTGGCAGGCAAGGCCTGTCTGTGTGAATTTCCCTCAGATGTTTGAGTGTGAGTTTGGCCTGGGGGTTCTCTTTTCAACTTTGTTAGCAGTGAGGCCTATTTTGCACCCTGCAGAATGCTACATTCCTGTCAACACCCTTACTGCAGGACATCCACCATGGACGTTTTGACTGGTTACACACTACAGATGCCTGCTTTTACTTCACTGGAGCTGCTGTTGTTTATCCAACTGCTTTACCGTTTAAAAGCTTTATGCCTTAACTATGGGTTTGCTCCAGACAAAATGAACAAATACTGCAGTTTTGTCCAAAAAATAAAGTCAAAGCTATAATAATCTTATAAAGTGATGCCTAACTGCAAAATAATCCTTAGAATAACGTACTACCCCAAGAAAAGTTGGGGTGATCTAGAGAAAAATTCAAGGGGGCAAAGTTAATAAGCCAGGATAGTCATGTACACACACGCAACCATGTACAACCACAAAACAAAGTAATAGCAAATTATTGGATTGGGCAGCATCTGTTTAATCTTTGGTGAACCAAGGTGCAAAGTGGCACCTGAACCTAGTTGCCACCATCTGTATCACAGCTGGCATAATGCAGTTGGGAGCTGTTTGTGAATGCTTGCAGAAACAATATATATATATATATATAATTATTATTATATTATTATTAATTACAGTCATACCCCGCCTTACGTCATAAATTAGTTCTGAGAGCCTCGTCGTAAGCCAAGTTTTGCTCATTTCAATTGACGTAAATGCACTTTTAATTCATTATAAAAGTCAATGTTCACCTAGTATTCAGAAAAACAGAATAGAAATTTCTGTAATAAAAGTGACTATTAAACATTTCATACTGTATTTCATTAAAATAAATTACGGAATTTATGTAAGTTTCAAGCCCATCCAGTACTGATTAATGCTCATTTCAATTGACGTAAATGCACCTTTAATTCATTATAAAAGTCAATGTTCACCTAGTATTCAGAAAAACAAAATAGAAATTTCTGTAATAAAAGTGACTATTAAACATTTCATACTGTTTCATTAAAATAAATTACAGAATTTATGTAAGTTTCAAGCCCATCCAGTCGTCTGCCATCGTGTATTTCAACATAAATGGACCATGTTAATCTAAGTAAATTCTGTTCATTATTTACTTAAAATCATTTAAATTACTATAGACAAGCAATGTAAAGTCGAGTTTGACATATGCTGAAATGACGTATTCCGGGGTACTACTGTATATACTCGCAGTATAATTGTCCCAGTATACATGCAGTAAAAATATCAATTTTTATCCCTGTGTATTTCTACTGACCCTTTAAAAGTAAAATCTTTTTTTTGTAGGCGTATTTGTAATATTATTTTAATTTTTGCACTGACACTGTAGTAGTAATTGAAGAAACTTTAAGAAAATTAATATTGTTGAGGGGAGCCTAATATTAGTTCATTCAATGTAAACTTCTCTCTCCAGTAAAAAATACTGGCCCTCCATCTCAAACAGGTCACATTCATTTGAGTGTCACTCCTCATAGTCGATGTTTGCCCCAGAACCTCAGGAAGGCCGGGAAGTGGAAAATATAGCCTTGATAATGCATTTGACAGGCAGAAACTTTAATTGAGTTCTGACATATTTTTATCTTCAGATGATACGACCTAGTGGTGCAGTGAGCATGAGAATGAAATGCACAATATAGTATAGTAAAATCCATTTAAGTTATGGAATTTCTCAATATTGTATATTCTATATATTTGTTTATTTAACACAAATCATTTTTAGAGAATACATTTCAGAGATCATACATGACCTAGGTGTATTTAGAACTAGGATACTCCTTTGGACACATCCCTACCATCCATATCCAAATCTATGTCCTTGCACCATGGGGTTCGGCAGCAAGACACCAGCATGCCTTGTATGGAGTGCCAAAATTAAATAATAAATATATCAATAATTCATTAAATGTGTCATTATTTGTTTAAAATGGGAAATATAAAATTACTTAAATGTATCATGGATTATTTAAAATGGGAAATAAAAACATAATTAATTCAATAAATGTCATGTCCTGCCCGTCGGATCCTCCTGTGTGCCACGCCCCCTCATTTCCCTGTTTTGTGTTTGCAATCAGCGTTTCATTGTATTTAGTCCGCCCTAGTCCTGTCTCCCCTGTCGGTTCTTGTCGATGTCTGTGGACGTTCGCGTCACGCTCGCTCTCGTTTCTCCCTGTATCCACCCTATTTTCCCCTAATAAACGCCCTTGGAAGGGTTAAACCCCACAAGCTGCATCCATAGGTCGTTCCTCCCGCCGCTGGCGTGACAATAAATTATATATTAAATAATATTTTTCAAAATTTATTTAAACAATCATTTAATTATTTAAATGATTGATTAAATGACAATTTAAATGATACCAGCAACCTTTAAAATTATCTGTCGAAATCACCAATCAAACTCAGTGGGCGGGCTCTAAACAAAACAAAATGTCTAGTTAAATTGCAAACTAAGTCACAACATATTCTCATGTCTCACTGCAGCAACATCCTAGGAAAAGACAGAAGAAATAGTTACAGAAGACCTGACAGTAGTTAACCTCTAAAATTGACACTTTTGTATGGCATGAGTGGAATAGGTATTATGAGCCACGCGTGTAGAACACACAATTCCAAATCACATTCATGTAACTATTCAGTGTTAAGCTCTTCAATGTTAAAAGATCTCAGTACCTTCTGAGGTCCACAACTTGGACAGTCCTTCAGTGTCACTGCAATTTAATTATCCATGATAAGGTTGGTTGCTTCAGGATGGGCTTTACTGCATGCGGCTACAATATCTACAAAAGAGAGAGAGACACACACACACACACACACACACACACACACACACACATCACTTGATATTTATATATGCAAATATATAAGTACAGTCAAACCTCCCTTATCCGGACCTCCAATATACGGGCACATCCCTCTACCAGGCAGCTCTAGGCACGCGGATGCGCAAATTAATTTTACACAACCAGCAGCTGTTGTTATGAGCCCCAGTGTAGGGTTGGGGCATAACAGAGCAAAAGGGAAAGGGGACGTGGAGTAAGGGAAGGATAGGGTGCGATGGACAAGGGAACACACGAGGACAAAGGAGTATTTTTCAGTTTTAATTGACATGCCACTGACACAGAAGAAATAAACCTGGTGCAAAAGGACTCATGAGTGACTATAGCAAAAACAATAAACAAAACTCAGCTTCTGAACGCAACCCAAAGCTAACTTACCTAAGTGCAGAGAAAACAAAAACACAACAAGAAATTCTACACCTTACTCCCTATCCAAACAACAGCATACAACATAAGCTCGCAAAACAAAGATTGCAGTCACACCCTATGCATCTGACACACACACAGAGCATACACACAGATCAAAGCGTCAAAGTCCGAGGGGTGCGCGAAGACGGTAACCAAAAACCGGGCAAGAGTTCGGAACCAAAACCAAAGCAAAAGTCTGCAAAAAGCTACTGGTTAAAAACTGGATGACCACTGCAAGAATAAAACAGGGTGATTCACTAGCTCAGACTGAATTAACATCCCACTATACAGTAAGCCTTGCACCTCATAAATATCATGTAGTTTGTATGTGTACACATGTACGTTGTACTGTACTGTTCATGTTCTAAGTTATGGGCATTTCTTACTTACGGGCACCCCTTGGTCCCATTCTGCCCGGATAAGGGAGGTTTGACTACAGTATGACCTCATGTTACTACCCCTTAAGATGCAAATTTAGTAATGTAGTGATAGTACAGTATTAATTAATTCATAAGAATAAAATTTGATAGGCCAAAGAGTGTTGATAAAGCATTCACAAACACAATGCTAATGTTTTTCCACATAGGCGTGCTCATTGCAGGCTAGTGTTTATGTACAAAAATAATTTTAATGAACAAATCTCTTTGGGTTTTCATGGATATACACTGCCCATGCTGGATGTATCCTAATCTTACATTTTAGAGTAAGCATTAATTAATAAAACTTTAATGATAGTAATTGTAACATGAGTACCTGTATATATATTTTTAAATGCATAAAAACATGTAAATGGCCTACATGCATCCTCTAACCTTAATAGTTGCAAGCTGACCAATTGTTAAAAAATAAATAAATAGAAAAATAGATTACCTTCTCAGCACTCATTTTCTCCTAAAAAATGTTAGTCTAAATGAATCAAAAAGTAGAGAACTTTACAGTCTAACATAAAAAAGGAAGACAAAATAAATATATAAAAATAGCCCCACGTTGCAATATCCTTAAACAAGACGTGATCTATTGCGGTCCTATAGAACCACTTCCAGCGCTTCTAATCCAGTGTACTGTCTTGCATAAAATGGGTCAGATGTGTTGAAGCATACAATAAATAGAACTCAATTTGTGCTCTTTGTTTAGTGTTAGACACAGTTATGCCGTTCTTGGTATATGTACGCACTCCAAGCTATGATTCTGTGTTATGTATAGCTTACATTAAACTTTGGAGGTCGGGAGGTCTTCGTTTAATCGTCAGCAAATCAGATTAACTAAGCTTCTACTTACAGGTTCAGAGAATATATTGAATATATATTCAGAGAACTTATATCCAGATCGGTATTTTACAGGAAATGCACAAAATCATCTTGCATCTCGCATTCCTGTTAACGAGGCAAGATATTTCTGTCAATAATAATATTTCTGTCAATACATTTAGCTAACTAACATTAGCAAAAACTGGCGCCCTAATTAACCAAACGTTAACAGACGCGTGCGCGCACACAAACAAGCACAAGCACGCATGATGGCAACTGATAAAATGTTGACGACGTTAACGTTAACGATGTTAATTCCATTTTGGGATTAAATTAGTTTCTCATGTATTACGATTAGGTTGCTAACTCAATTTATTGTGGCAAGCTTTTTTTAAATATTTTTACTTTTGATTTTCAAAGGAACCATTGTACTTACAACGCCTGACCTACCTTCCCCGAAATCTCATCCGAGTGTTCAGCGAAAGGCGGGGAACCGTACCGCGCAGGCGCAGTGGGTGTGAGGGAGGGGAGGGGCAGAGCTGCAAACACGATAAAGCAAAAACGCCACACATTTAGCAGCAGCAGCAGGTTGATAGCAGCACAATATATGCAATATATAATAAAGGTTAATGATAAAAAAGTTCGAAAAAAGACCTTCCAGAACCTCGAATATTGAATGTCTTGTGAATGTCACAAATGCAGCATCATTTCAAAACAGAGCACATGTGTGTAGCATTCATAAAGTAACGTTATTAAAAACGTATTTTGAATAGATGAATTAATGTATTAAATAAATGGGTAAAATTATTTCGAGTTATGTGTTACACTTGATTAAAATTAGACATCAGAGAAATGTACCCTGAACATCAAATACGTGCAGGACCTGTTTGTAACATTCATGAATCTGCATCAAAAGTTACCTGGAGGACCCAAAACAGACGTCCACCTGACATTCTGTATTCAATGTTACCTGGCGGACCAAAATCGGACGTCCGCAAATGTCACGGTGACGTTACTTGTTAGCTGGGAAGCTTCCTTACACAAAATCTTCCCAAAATCTTATATGAACTCTTCTAACTTTAGTACTACATAACCCCGATCATGACATAACGATAAAAGTATGTTTATCATGGCCACGTTTTACATACATTAGTCCCCCTATCCGCAGGTGATAAGTTCGAAGATCTACCGCGGATAGCTGAAACAATCCGCAGATTGTGATTTTCGTACACATGCATATGGTAGTTTCATTGATACATTACGCACAGTAAGTAAGACATTATCAACATTAAGTACAATTATAAAAAAGTGCATTGTACATTATTGTACAGTATTGTACCCTCGCGAATGAAAGGGATTCTGACGTTTTAGCCTAATCCTCAAGAGATGATGGAGCAATGAGAAATATCAGGCATTAAGGGATAACCGCAGTATAAGTTATGCTTTTATATATCCATCAAAGGACAAAGCAACCATGAAAAAAATAGTTACACATCTTTTTTCTGATTTAGGTAAACCGTGGTTTACTAATACTGCAGATACAGGGGAAATACTGTAATTCATTCCCACAATAAACATATTTTTTATCACATGGCATGAGCGGGGCTCTGTGCATTTTGTTGGTTGTGTAAAAGCAGCCATACTGAATAAATAAGTTTAGGTGTTGGGCAGCGGAAGCAGGAGCTCAGTTGTTTTGCACCAATAATGCTTTCATAGTATACAGCCCGAGGACGTACAGACAAAATGCAGTAATAAATGAGAATTCAATTGACCACTTAAGACCGATCTGTTCTGACTTGGTTTGCAATGTAACCAATCAGATGTTTTGTTTTGTTTAGAGCCCGCCCACTAGGTTTGATGGGTGATTTTTACAGATAATTTTAATGGTTGCTGGGATCATTTAAATTGTCATTTAAATTATCATTTAAATTGCAATTTAAATGATTGTTTAAATATATTTAGAAATATATTATTAAATATATTTTTTATTTAATTAATGATGTTTATATTTCCCATTTTAAACAATTCATGACACATTCCAATAATTAATTATTGATTGTATTTATTTATTTGTTGGCACTCTTTGCCCTCCATACCCTCCACCACCTACCCACCCCCCAATCTTGCTCGGCGAATTTTATCACCAAGATTTAAAAAAATACCAGAACTGTACTGCAAAATAACATTGTTTTTGAAAATATTGTATACCGTGGTAATGTCTGGACAGCACGCAGGTGTGAAAAATCCTGATCTATCGCCCATCGCCCAGCCCTACCTCGCCTAGTGTTGTGATAATATCATTCCGTGCCAGTACCACATTCTCACACCCATGGAAAACGAGCACAAAAAGTACCATTAATTTTGGTACCTGGCGCAGTGGAAAAGCACGTGTTATCGTTCATCCAGGCATAAACTATTTAGCTTTTCAAAATGGTAATTAATAAACATGTTGCTAGACAATTCAAAAATGTACTCTGCATATATAGTTTGCACATTATTATTATTATATAAAGTAGAATTGGATAGATGATGAATGTTTTAATTTTAAATGTTATTGCTAATAGTTAATCCTAAATGATGCCAGCTGTTACAATAATTTGGAAGGCTCTTTTTCTAAGACAGTGTGTCTATGGAAGGGTCTTTACTCGCTAAAACGCTCTGAGAACCTCTCGGCATATAATCCATTGTGCCTTACCACAAGCCAAGCTTACTTTAATTATGTGGCCCTAAGAGTGGTGTCCATGGTGTGGGAAACAATTATCCATCCTGGGCTTAAAATCTACACAGGATATGATCATGTGATCACTGCCCCTTAATGATTAAGAATACAGTCTTCCTGCTTCCTATTGAATAAATATACTCATTGCATGGGAAAGGACTGATTATGGGCAGAGAATTACCATTGTGATATGTGGTTTCAATGAATTGCAGATACTACTGGAGACATCTTGAGTGAGGATTTCAGGCTTATTCAAAATGACAGAATTGTACTAAAATGCCAGAATGAGCATCTTTCTAAATACCATTATACGGTCTGTGGATGTATTGAACTAATACTTCTCACTGCACCAATCATTTATTTCTTAAATTATTCATACTTTTAAAATTGAATCTGTCCATCATGTTGAATTAATTATGAACAGAAATTTTTAGAAGGAAATGGGGTGTAATTTCAAATATATATTGTAGCAACAGAATGTATTACTTAAATGATTCACTTAAGTAGGTTTTAACATTATCTGAGCAATACATATAATATGTATAAAAAGAGTGTATTATTAGATTGTTCAAAGAACAGTAAGGATTATGCTGCGCAATAACTGAATGACAACAGATATATTTGGTGAATCACAGTTAATTTGCTTTAAAGTTCTCTAAAATTCTTTCATTTAATTGATAAAGAAATTATGTTTCGAACCACATTATGAACAAATCTGTCTGTTTACTAAAGCTGATTTTCTGTCAGTTTTAACAATTTACATTTCAAATGTTGAGCAATAAAATAATTCCAAGTATCCGTCAGTAAAAAGTGATGTATTTGTTTGTTACAATACATTGTCCATGCTGGAATAATAATGATATATTGATTTGTATTTGTGAAACTATTTACACTATTATATAAACCCTCCTTGTGCACAATGGTGTCACCAGGTGTTGTTCCTCTCACACAGGCCAGGACTGGCCATCAGGAGTACCAGGAGATTTTCCAGTGCTCTCTCTGCCATTCAGAGCAGACGTTCAACTAATCAGATGGTGAAACAAGCTAGATGTTTTACTGCAAAAAAATGTGATTCTGCTGCAGGCATCTCAGTTTGTGGTATGATCTGCTCGCGATGATCCTAAAGTGCAAAGAGACTCATGTATCAATATTGGACAGACGCTGTGTCTAGATAAATAAAGCAGTGTATGTATTTTACATAAGTAGCTAATTTGCACAGCTTTGCTGAAGTGGAATGAAATAAGAGGAAAGGGAGAGAGGGGAAAAGACAAGCCCTGAAAGAGGAAGCTGAAGAATGTTCTAAATTACTGACTTTCGGCAAATTACAACAAGGGGTCACGTAATGTTAACAAACATGCAGATAATCACAGATGCTTGCAGCTAGAGTGGCCAGATGTCCACCTTTAGGCTGAATAGTCTGGGTTGTTAGCCTGATGTTCTCTGCCCAGCGAAAGGTCGAGACAGATGCTTATACAGTATGTCGACTCTGGCTCAGAGCAGTCTGCACTCTGGTACCTTATACACTACACCCTTAAGCTTAAAATTACTTTGAGTTAAACTGGAATAAATGAAAACTGAACTAAAGAAATATATATTTATAACATCATTTGTGCTATATGATTTTTCTGACATTCATTCAACTAAATTAGGATGTTTTGCTTATGTAACTTTCGATTTGACATGCGGTTTGAAACTTATGGACTGTTTCTAAAATTTTTGAACTTTTTTTTTGAACTGCGGGTAACTGAAATGGGGGTCCCATTTTTCTTTTTTTGGCAAAGCAACAGACCCATCAGACCCCAAGAACAGCTGAAATGAACCAGAAAACCTGCCAGTAGAACAAGCAGAGACAGTGAGGAGAGGAGCAGCATTTGTGGATGCTAATGCTAATGAGAACAAGCAGAGATAGTGAGGAGAGGAGCAGCATTTGTGGATGCTAATGCTAATGAGAACAAGCAAAGACAGTGAAGAGAGGAACAGCGTCTGTGGATGCTAATGCTAATGAGAACAAGCAGAGACAGCGAGGAGAGGATCAGCGTTTGTGGATGTTAATGCTAATGAGAACAAGCAACGACAGCGAGGAGAGGATCAGCGTTTGCGGATGCTAATGCTAATGAGAACAAGCAAAGACAATGAGGAGAGAATCAGCGTTTGTGGATGCTGATGCTAATGAGAACTGGCAGAGACAGTGAGGAGAGGATCAGCATTTGTGGATACTAATGCTAATGAGAACAAGCAGTGACAGCGAGGAGAGGATCAGCGTTTGTGGATGCTAATGCTAATGAGAACAAGCAGAGACAGTGAGGAGAGGATCAGCATTTGTGGATGCTGATACTAATGAGAACGACTGCAGGAAGGAGTATGAAAACTGCATTGCCTTTAGCATACAAACAAACTGCAAAGGTGAAAAGCTACTATACAACATGCCCCCCGCCCACCCCCAACTCCACAAAAGCTGTTCTGTCCCTAAAATAGAGTCATCTACATCATAAGGGGTCATCTACAGATTTGTCCGAAACTTGAGTTCAGTGTGGGAGAGTAGCTAGACATCCCAGCCCCCAAGGAAAATATCACTTTGGGCCCCCTGCTTAGGTAGGCACTTTCAATCACTCAGTTGATTTTGGGGCCCCTACAAAGTGCCGGGCTCCTGGTCACTTTGACCAGCGTTAGGGAAGTTACTCACAAAAGTAATCCATTCTCGACAAGTTCAAGTTCAGAAAGTACAAATCCAGACCATGGTTTCATTTCAATCAACCAGTTGAGTATTCAACTAGTTAGCTGAAACAAAAGATTGGTCTGGATTTGTACATTGTGGATCTGAACTTGTCTGTAATGGATTACACTATGTAACAAA
>JAODKM010000099.1:8250921-8266288 GCA_026780845.1 Petrocephalus sullivani | reverse complement strand
GATAGGCTTCAGACATAAGCAGCTGAAATATAACACTTGGAAGCCAGGAACAAAAATTGTGTTACATTGTGTTATTTATTTGAGTAACTTCCCTGACGACCTCCGACGCCTCTGATTCAGTGGGTTCAACTAAAATGGGCCCTCTGTTAATAAGTTTGTGTGGAATTTCAACTTTTACTTGAGGACTTTAGTGATATTACTAGTACCAAGACATTAAATTATTACTTTAATTTTTAGCAAGAATTACTCTATAAAACTTTTAAAATGATAAAAGTTGCATATGCCCCATTTGGTTGGAGATTAAATTTGAAATGAAATTAAAAACAGAGGACAAACGTTCTACATATATGATGCTTATGAAAGTACTGTTAACTACTGTTATATCTTTGCTTTCCGAGAACGTGATTTATGTCCTTGAAGTTTCAAGCAGACTTTAGAAGTTTCCTTTTCCTATCATGTCATTATTATACTGAAACAGGAATGGTCCAACCAGGACTCGAGTCTCCGTCCTAAATAACTATCAGAAGTATATATCAAACACTGACATAGCATGTGATTAACTGAGTAAACTTTTACCTAAGCTCTGTGTGTCATCATCACCTTACCAAACACACCTAGCCTCACATAACCTATTTCACCTATAGACAATAACAGGGATTTGCTCTAAAACATAATCCTTTCTCCACCGTTGCAGCTAGATTCAATTTATGTCAGGTCCAGTATTATCAAACACACCCCCGATCGCACAGCTTAAGGCATGTTTCCAAATAAGGTAATGTGGAGCACAGATAGAATTTAGAGAGGACTTGTACGATCCAGCATTTTGTAGCACGAGCTAGAAGATCTAATGAAGACCTTGAGTACTTTTCATCTGTCAGAGGTGAGACTAAAAATGCAGGAGTGGGGTTCACAGGCTTTTGGGAGTGCAAGCTAAGGATCAGAGACCAGCAGGGAGGATTAAACAAAGCGGCTTAACCCCTTTTTGGGAATCACCTAAATTAACATACACAATGGAACCTGTCCCATTCAGCCAAGGTTAATCAAAGCATACTGACGCCTCAGAAAGCAGATTCTGGGACCATAATGCTCAGTTTTCAGGAACAATGTGTTGCATAGTTATGCCATTTCAACAGAGAATGACTATACTCTCCATTCCCCCCAAAATAATCCAAAACACTGACCGATGTCACATTTTCTTAAATCTGCACTAGCTGAGAAAAACATTTTATTGCTTAGCTGTTCCACTCTAAATAATTTTGCTTCACAGAGATGCCTTAGAATGCATGTATGATAATAAGGCACAATAGAATAGATAATTGATAGATTAATCAGAATTCTTTTTATTGAAATTTGTTAATTGCAGAAAGGGTTATGTTGCTAAGCCTAGTTTACTTTTATTTGTCCTTCACTGATGTGAATAAGCATGGCTTATTGATCAATGATGTTTAATCTAATTGCTCTATTTTTTTTTTTATCATATATTTTATAAAAAGAATTAAAATCTGGCAAACGAGTCATCTGTATACATAGAAATCTGATTAATGAGGTGATGCCTAGTTCAAGAAAATAAAGAACAGATGAAATCTTGCATGGGAAGCGGATTATTAAGTGAATACTGGTGCTGATATGTAGTACTCTAGCAGTTTGACAAATGGATCTATGCAAGGAGTTTTCAATTATTTCTTTAATTATTTCTTTTCTGTCTACAGGTATATGATTTTTATTGCTATGATATAATTTTATGGGGATAAAATGAATAAAAGCTGTAGTTTCAAAGCACAAGTTGTAATCCATTCATTAAAGACCTGACACAATACCCACTTATGGAACTCAAACTGACATTATTAAAATTTTAAAAAATTTAACATATACTCACCAAGCATCCTAAACTGCATGCTTGATGATGCTTATGATATTAATAACTTATTTTAATAGTCAATATTTTATTTTACTATATTTTATTGTATACATTATATATTAATACATTATATTAATATTTAAGTATATAAGTTGATGTTTTCCAAACAAAATTAAAGAGAGTTAGACCCCCCCCCCCACTACACACACACACACACACAATCACAGCTTCTCCATGGGTCACTACCTTCTTAATCATTATACCACCCACTGTTATTACACACTACTGATTATTATTCAGCTACTATCTTTAGCAAAGAATGTGCCATAATTCAGTCGTCCATCTCCGTCAGGAACTCCCCCATCTCTCCATACTTCTTTCATATCTTAATTCCACATCCTCTCTCTCTTTCCTCCACTTCCTTTTTAGGGCTTCGATGGAGACGGTACCCCCATCTGCAGGACCACATTGTGTGTGCGTGCTGTGTCTCCTTTGAAAAGAAAATCCAATCTTTAAATATTCTACACCACAGTACTGGCACAACCCACTTCCAGAAAAGTGAGCTCAAGCTTGCAAGGCACAAATTACCGGTAAGTCAAGTCAGGGTGGCTCAGAAAGTTTAGGACTGTCGGAAAACAATTTAGGAGAGTTTTGAAGAGACAACATTTAAATATCAGAAGGCATCAGCCTGTATTCTGATTCTGAATCTATAATTAAAATAGCTAAATCTTGTTTTCTAATAATCACAACATATGTTTAGATTAGTTTGCAAATTGGTGGAGTAACCAAGAGTAATTAAAATATAATATTTATAAGAAAAGCTAATCCAGCATTGCAGGATTACCCTGTACATTGCATTTTTTTTCTTAAGCGTTTTGAATGAATCTGTCTTCTTAAGTGTTTTGAATGAAACTATAGGATATTCTGGCATCATTCATTATTTGGATAGTGAATATTTCTTATCTCTATCTTACAGATAACTAGTATAAAGTTGCTCATTTAAATCTCAGCGGCACATGGTAATAGTCCATCCATTTTCTGAAACCGATTGTCCCATTCAGGGCCGCGGGGGGTCCAGAGCCTGTTCTGGAGCCTGTTCTGGAGCCTACGGGCACAAGACAGGGAACAACCCATCAAAGGGCACATTCATTCACACATGCTCACCATTGGTCAAATTGGCAGCCACAACTAACCTCACAATGTTTTGGGACCGTGGTGGGGGAGGAACCAAAGTAACCAGAGAAAACCCCAGGATGACATGGGGAGAACATGCAAACTCCATACACATGGAGCCACTCATGGAGACTCAAACCCTGGTCTCAGGGTGAGGCAACATATATACACTATATTCCTAAGGGTATTGGGACACCCCTCCAAATTATTGAATTGAGATGTTCAATCACTTCCATGGCCACATGTGTATAAAATCAAGCACCTAGGCATGCAGACTACTTCTACAAACATTTGTGAAAAAATGGGTCACTCTCAGGAGCTCAGTGACTTCAAGTGTGGTACCATGATAGGATGCCACCTGTGCATTAAGTCCATTCATGAAATTTCCTCGCTACTAAATATTCCACGGTCAATTGTTAGTGGCATTATAACAAAGTGGAAGCAATTGGGAACAACAGCAACTCAGCCATAAAGTGGTAGGCCACGTAAAATCAATAGCTACAGATATCCAAATTTTGAGTGGCCTTCAGATTAGCTGAAGAACATTGTGTAGAGAGCTTCATGGAATGGGTTTCCATGCCCGAGTAGCTGCATCCAATCTTTATGTCACCAAATGCAAGGCAAAGCGTCGGATGCAGTGGTGTAAAGCACACCACCACTGGACTCTAGAGCAGTGGAGATGTGTCCTGTGGAGTGACAAATCATACATCTGTCTGGTAATCCAATGGATGAGTCTGTGTTTGGCGGTTGCCAAGAGAACGGTACTTCAAATGATCTCCTGAAAGAATGATCAAAACTTCCCATAAACACACTCCTAAACCTTTAGGAAAACCTTCCCAGGAGATTTGAAGCTGTTATAGGGTGGGCCAACTCCATATTAAAGCCTATGTATTAAGAATGGGATGTCATTAAAGTTCATGTTTGTAAAGGCAGCCACCCCAATATTTTTGGCAATAGTGCATTTACTTTTTAAATTAATAGTTCAGCACAGAACCGGTGCACAGAACTTCATAAATTTCGTCAGAATATTCAGTTTATACCACACACTGTGTCAGCAACCCGTTTGACGTCCTGCAGACCGCTGTGCTGCTGACACTTTCCTTGCTGTGATCCCTACATCCGGAGCACAAACTCAGACACAAATGGCATCAGGCTCCTAAAATGTTGTATTTTGATTGATAAACACTCGCTGCTTTTCAAGTGTGAAGCGACAGCTGAGCCTCCTGATCCACCGAGCAGTCATGAGCCTTATGTCACTCTGCTACAGACATATATTACCATTCAAATGAGTCAAAACTGTCACACAGATACTAATTCAAATTTGTTTGTTTTTTCATTGCGGAAGAAACTAATGGCAATCAATAAGGAAAATGGAACATTTGAAAATTATCCTGTATAAGCCGGATAAGTGATTAGAGGATTACAGTCAAGCAAAATGTTGAAATGTTGAAAGTAGTAAGGGTATCTGTGCTCAGAATGAAAAACAAATTTATGAAAATTAAGATTAACACAATAAAAACTGACAAGACTTTCCTCTATACTCCATGATTATCTGATAACTTGTTGGATGGTTAGAGGAACACCATTTCAGTTCCCAAACCTCTCCTCAGGGGCACCCCAGCCATACTGCATGTGTGTTACAGTTCACATCCAGCTTAATTAATTAATGTCATTCATTTAATAAAGTCAGTGAGGTACTGATTAACTATACAAGGTGGGGTAGTAGTTCAGCCAAAAAACACATGGGTGTTGTGAATGGTTGTTGCAAATACTGGGGTGACGTTAGGGGAGATTACAGTTTTACACCACCAATTTGAATATTAATTGAGCATCATTTTCTTAAACTGCCTAAGACTTTTTGCACAGTACTGTGTACACACACACACACAAATACATACATTTATATATATATATATATATATATATATATATAAACTCAGTGATAAAAAATGTTAAGCCCCCAGATGGAGGGCAAATGGCATGAATCTGCATGTGGTGAAAGGTCATGTGACTGTGTCATAGTGATTATAATTTCAGATCAAATGGACAACAGAGTTGGCAGTATGGGCACACTGCTGGTCCCATGTCAGTAAGGCGTGGCACGCCTTCTAGCCCGGATACGGAAGGGAGTCATTGTACCCTCCCCTACGGCAAGTCGGCCCACAGCTGTTGTAACTGGCCCTTGACATTCTGCAGATTGGCACTGGGTCTAAGTTGACGTCCAAGCTGGTCCCACACGTTCAATTGGGGGAAGATCGGGGGGCCTGGCTGGCCACGGGAGGACCTCAACATGACGCAGGCAGTCCATAAAGATACATGCCATGTGTGGATGGGAATTGTCTTGTTGAGAGACTGTACCAGGGTGCTGTCTCAGGAGGGGTTAAGATATGCGCGTCCCCCTAATCACTACTAGAGATGGCCTGAAGTCATCGCTGAACATGGGACAATGCCACTCGTCATCAGTCCATGCCTCCCGGTTATGGCACCACTCCAAACGCAGCTGTCTCTGCGCTGGTGTTAACAGCAACCTACACATAGGACAAATAACCCATAGTCCAGGTGATGCCAGTCATTGAGACATGGTGCAGGACACAGGATGTTGCAGAGAGTCCAATACCTGTGTCTGGATGATAGGCAGAGATGTCATAGGCTTCTGTAATGCTTGGTACACTAGACGACGATCCTCCCTTGGTGTGGTCTGTCTTGGGCGACTGTCTTGGGCCCTAACGTTCCCATTAATTCCTGCATCGGGCGATTGTGACATCTGCATGCTCCACATGCAGGGCAATTGCACGATACGACCCCCCTGCCTCATGCAAACCCACAATGCGTGTAGAGCAGGTGTGGGTTAATCTTATCCAGAAACGGCTATTGGGTATGCAGGTTTTTGCTGCAACTCCCTAATTAGATTACTGAATAGAGGACTGATTGACCAAAGAGTCCTCACACCTGGGTTTGAACAGCTGACCTAAAGGTTACCCCAAAAACCTGCATACGCACTGGGCCATTGCAGATAAGATTGCCCACCCCTGGTGTTGAGACAGAGAAAAGTGCAGAGAAAATGATAAACCAAACTTCCTGCAAGAACTGATGGCACATCATGACAGGAACATGAATGGGAGAGCTCCTGCTGGTTACCACTACTCCACTGCATTCCACTGTGCTGGTGAGGATTGGGGAAAGGGGGCAGAAGCCGGGATTTGGCAGCAACCTGCCATCACAGACAGGCTTTCCGCAGCAGGCACTCTCTGGGATAAGCGTTGTTTTGACCCTGCATAGCCTGAGCACAGATAGCAAGCATTGGAATAGAAATCATGATGGTGCTTTCGCCTCTCGTCGTGGTGGAATCCCTTCAGTAGTCCCGGGGCCCGTTATTAATTCAGCATGTTCAGTACCCCCCATCACTCTTTCACACCTGCAGGAAGGGGAACTTGCCCGGTCCCTGGATCATGGTCAATTCACATCATTACTAACTGAAACCCTGGTCAGTTCTGACATCTTGCTTGCAGCTGAACTAGGTTTAATACATTGATAAATGTACTGCTGTGATGTATGAAATGTAAGATATACCATTCCACTCTATTGAAGTAGTCTTTTTTATAAAACAAAGGGACAGCATTGATTATTTTATTTCATCTGGAAGCATGACACAATATGAATAGATGTAAAAGGTTCATACCTTTCATGTGGACTTCTTTCATTTCAAACTAAAATATACATGATAGATCTGCACGCATCAGGAACACGTCAGCATATGGTAAAACAATTAAGATTGTTTGGGCATATGTATCATTATTTAACCAATAAAAACAGGTACCATTTTACAATAAGACTGCCCTTACAAAGGATTTGTAAATGGTTCATAATCAGGTTATTAATTAAGTTGAAACACTGGTAACATTTTTTGTGTTAACTCCATGTTGTCAGCTGCCATATCACCTACTGCTCAGCCTAGGTGATCTATTTGAAGTCAAGCAGTTTTGGGCCCTGCCAGTATTTAGATAGGAGACCAGCAAGGAATGCAGGGTTGCTGCTGGAAGAGGTGTTGGCATGGCCGCCAGGTTAGCCCATCTTGAGGTTTGTGGGGACCCCAGTGCAGTGATGGGGACACTGTGCTGTAAAAATGGTGCTGCAATCCTGACTCTCTGAACACATTATAAAGCATTCATAAAGCATTATAAACATGGCTATATATAGTGATAAAGAGGCATAACTCATTACAGCTATGTTTATTATGCATTGTGAATGGTTTATGAAGCTCTCATCTATAATGTGCTATAGATACCTTCATAATGCAGCACAAAGCAGCCTTAATGCTTATACCGACCATTATAATGCATTACAAAGTTATCAATAGACCATTATAGATAAGAGCTTCATTGCAAGTATTATAATTACCGTAACATTATAATGCCTTATGACTGTCAATAGAAGATGCTGAAATGCATTATTAATTTTTATTCCGACCATTATAATGCAATATAATAGAATCTGTAATGCAATATAGATGACAGCTTCTAATATTATCATATCTCTTTGTAAATCATTAATAGACAATTATAAACAAGTCAAAACAGTTTCTCGTAATAATTAATTATTTATTAATGAGTTACTACCATTTATAAGTGGCAAAATGGAGCCTTATTGTCAAGTGGTACCCAAAAAAGGCAGAGCATAATTGAAAGGTTTTTAATATGTGTAAATTACTCATACCGAAATCTGCAGGTGTTTTAAGGGGAATTAAAATCCAGCCATCCATTTTCCATTGCTGCTTATTTAGGAGAGGATCACAGTGAGTCTTGAGCCTATTCCTGGAAGCAGAAGGCAAGAATTGAAGGAAAACCCTGGATGAGATTCCAAGCTGATACTGGGCACACTTTCACGTATACTATGAAACACTATGAGCATATTAGAGTTAACAAGGCACTTAACCACATGTTTTTGCACTGTGGCAGAAAAAAGGAGTATCTGGGCAAAATGTTTCTAAACACATGGAAAAACACCAGCATTTTAAATGCAAGGCCACAGTGCTAACCACTGAGCCACCATGCCCAGAATGTAAATTTAAATTCAACTAAATTACCATTAGGTAATTGTGAAACATCGATATTGAGCAGAAGGAACCTGACAACATTAAGACGGAGATCAATGGCTTTCCAATTAGTCTGAAACTGACATATTTATCTAGTTATTCATTACATATTATTAATTACTCAGCCTGAGCCCCACATGGAGATGACGGCTATGCATGGTCTGGGGAGTCACGATGATCCATTCTCTGATGTTCTAAGCATGTACTTTTCACACTGTGTGATTCATTGTGTGACCAGACCGCTAACATCGCCTTCCATACACAACCTGTCTGTTGCATACCAGTGACAAAGCCATGAATAATACAAAAAAAAAATCTCACGACAGTGTGTTGCGCCAGGGGTGTTCTGATGCGAAAAAAGATATTGTAACGTGTGTTAATATTAATCAGCCTGACACTCAGATGTCTATTATCTCATGCTGAATATTATGAAATTTCATGTTTGCCTACTAAACTAATCTTTCCTTGATTCAGCATCCCCATCAGATATGAATGGCAAGACTGAGTGCACATCCTTCAACAAGTAAAGCTACTCTCCATAGGTTTCCATATCAGGAATATCTTTTCATTACTCTTAGTGAAGTTCTATTCACATAGACTTCAGTAATCTTTAAGCCACACAAGACCAGACATTTCACGCTGACAGAGAGGTACCTCACATAATTTTCACCCTGCACTTTGTGACAGCCATTTAAGAACAGCCTTGAACAGTGTAATGATCGAATCCCAGCTCAGCGGAGGGTAAGGTCACTGTTTTCACCCGCTACTTTTGCAGAACCAGAGTCAGGGGCACTAAATGAAGTTATTCTGTAATAAGAACTCCTGGAAAATGAGTCTTTCCACATCTGCTCCAAGATCATTTTTGCTTTTTTCCCACTCTCTGGCTCTTACACAAAAAGCCCCTGTTACTATTTCAAACAATGAGACACAAAAGGAAATGACTGGAACTCAGGGAAAGACATTTGATAGGGACCCTTATTGTGAACCATTAGTCAGCAAATATGATCCACTACCACTGCTAGTGACAGGTCTTCATTTAAAGAGATGGCACGTGCTATGTGTCGACAAAGAAGCTCTACGATGGGACCCCATCATGTTTGCTAAAATTTAACGTAACAACCTCCCTATAAAATGGCAGCCTCTTGCCCTGCCTTTTTTCAGCTGATGGGTGTAATTTTATGCTAACCTTAAGGTAGTCAGAAAAGGTCAATGAGAATACAAATGAAAAAAATTCACATGCTATGCATGATTACTGATTAGAATTTAACAGCATTTTGGGGAGAAAAAAGTTTGAAATGTGTGTTGACAAATATGAGAAATTTATTTTCAATTTTTAATCAATACAGCTCGAAAAAGAAAAATGCTCAGCCTTGCTCCAGTGAACATTTGTACAGAAATGATCTTCCACTGAAAGGAGCACATACAGTTTAGGACACAAGAGTTTTATGAGCTTCTACAATTACTCTGCCATAGCTGTTTCTTTTATCTACGCAATTTCACCCTGTTCTGTGGTTAGCACTTTTGGCTCACATCTCTGGGGCCAGGATTTGTGATTGTACCCTGGCTGATGTGGAGTTTGGCAGAAAGTCTTTGTGGCTGCCTATATCACAAATAAGTTGTCTCTTAGCTTCTCACTGAGAAATAGCATGTCTTGTCAGCAACTGTGCAATGTATTGTATTGTACCCACATGTCATTAAAAAGGAGAAAAAAAAATCCAATAGCCAGGGGCTGATTAACTTCTCTGGGGGTTCTAGGCTGACATGGCAAGGAATCCCCCCTCCTCCACAAGCAGGTCACTTGAGCTTTTTTGAGCTGAAAGAGAAAGGAGTGAGAACTTTAAAATGATTTAAAGTTGATTGCCAGCCAATCAACCAACCACTATGAAGTTTATCTGTAATAAGTTTGTCCATTCCATTTTTCCTGAGACAGGGCATCAGGGCCCTCATTTTTGCCAGCACTCTGCCTGCAATATCCCATGCATTAATCTGTTCACACCAGTACCCACTGTATGACTGTTAACGCAGTTTTCATTCTTCTACATACTAAATGCGAAAATATGTTTCATTAAGACATTATAATTAGAGTTAAAATGTAGTCTTTTTATTCTGTAATGAAAATAATAAAATAAATATGCATGAATAATTATTAGGCATGTATTTTACTTGTATCTTATCTTCACACCAATATTTTCAGTCCAGATGAATCACCAGTTAAGAATGGACAGTGTAAAAATAGAGCATAGTGAGTATTTTATCTGAGTACTTTTTATTTGGAAATCGTTAACCATTCCCCTTGCAGAATTATGGTCTTCTTAAAAAGGACTTTACAGAGAGTGGAAAAAGAAAAGAAAATAGTCAAGTGTCTATAAAAGGGATGCAAAACTTTGAAACTGCCAAACTTTAAAAGGTGATCACCGTACAATTGAGTGTTTTGTGGCCAACAGCCAAAGATGACAGAAGAAACAGGCAGAGAGGAGAAGACACAAATTAAATGCCAAAGATATGTGTCAAATTAATGGGGAGACTTCCAGAAACTCTCTAGTATCAAATGCCACCATTATTCAAAACTACAATCTGTGCGGAATCTACAGACGTACTGGGTACAGAATGTCACAAAATCACTAAGGTTCAAAGACAACCTCGACTCAATAAGGCACCCAAGCTCAAACGTCACGACTGGGCATGGAGACACCAAAAACTGATTTTACAAAGGTTTTGTGGACAGATGAGATAAGTGTGACTCTTGATGGAGCAGATGGATGAGCTGTTTGAGCTCAAGCTGGTTGAGGAGTGATGATGTGGGCTGCAATTATTGATGAACTTCCTTTTGGAGTTGCATTTGGTGTAAAAAAAACTCCAAGATCTACCACTAATTTCTAGAAGACACCTTTTTTAAACACTGGCAGAAAAAGAAATCAGCAGCTTTCAAAAAGGTTATGATATTCATGCAGGATAATGCCCTTTCCTATGCATCAAAGTGTTCCGTAGATTGGCCAAGAACGGCTTGAAAGGTGCTCTAATGATCACCTGACCTCCTTCATTGCCTCACTAAAGTATGAGCATCACTGAGGTGGCAAGCAGCACACTTCTCAGAGCAGCACCTGGGAGGCAGCCCTAGCTGCCTCAGCTAATATAGGATGGGATCAAATCAAAACCTAGATTGGTTCAATGGATAAGAAACTCATGATGGTTATTGGTTAGAAAGTGGGCCATGCAGGATATCAAATTTAAAATTTGGTAGGGTGGACTGTATAGAATAGCCGATAGTATGTTATTTTTAAACTGTTCACAATTTCACAGAAATTATGATTTCTGTGGCTGGGGAAATGAGGAAAATACCCTAATAATTCTGTACAATGTATCAAGTATTTTTCTTTTATGGTTGTTTGTGATGGACTAATGTAATATTTTCTTTCTAAATAAATAGAGCAAAAACATTATGAAAATTATCATAAGTAACAGCACTTGACAAATTCTGCACGTAATTGACATTTGCTGAACTCACGAAATGGGGAATAATGGCTAGTATTTAGAAGTATTATTTCTGAGGAAAGAATACTAAATCTACAATGAAATGCATCTTTTAAACAAGTTGTGAAATGTGGCAATCGTGAATTAAATCTCATAACGTCATCCAACATGGCATGGCCTTTGGCTGGGAATTCCAAACAGAACGTCCGATGAACTACACTGAACTATAACCAATTTCCTAATATTCAGATCAAAGCAGCCAGTCAAGAATATTTATGTATTTCATTAAACAGAACAGCAAGGTATCCAGCTGAGAGAACATTCTTTGAATATTCATCCATTGTTCATGCATTTGTCTGATGTAGTGTCAAAGTCGTTTCACAAAAGAGGATTCTGCTGAAAACTAAAGAAAAAGCGTAAGTCATACATTCATTTAAACTGCTCCTTTAAGACAGTGTTGTGCTTATGTATAACATGATGAAAGTCAAAAAACAAATGAATAGGACAGATACCTCATAAGAACATAAGAAATATACAAACGAGAGGAGGCCATTTGGCCCATCGAGCTCGTTTAGGGAGAACTTAACTAATAACTCAGAGTTGTTAAAATCTTATCTAGCTCTGATTTAAAGCAACCCAAGGTTTTAGTTTGCACTACACTAACAGGAAGGCTATTCCATACCCTAACAACTTGCTGTGTAAAGAAGTGCTTCCTCAAATCCAGCTTAAAATGTTCTCCTGACAATTTCCAACTATGGCAATAGTTCTTGTATTGAACTATTTTTTTTTTCTTTTCTTAGTGCACTTGTAACAGGTGGGGGCTGAAACTGGCCAAGAGTTCCAAGACAGCCAGTGGCTCTCATGTCTATTCTGATTTCAAACACGTGTTCACTTTCTAAGGCCGCTTTCCATCACTCCTGGTACCATACTTTTGGAACTTCAAGAAAGTACTAATAGTACTTTCTTGGTTTTCCACTGGCATAAAAACTGGTACCAGGGCCGAATGACATCACCATGCAAGGCAAAGTATTTAAATACATTTCCAACATAAAACTTAATACTTAACAAGGCTTTTACTGACAATCCTAATTAAACAACATAAACCTGAACAATGATTCCCAAAAAATGCTAAATCCCCATTATCCCAGTGTAGAGGAACTTGTGTACTATGGGGGAAAAAGATGTCACTTGGGACACAGCACATTCCCCCACATTTTCTTCAGCCCAGTGCTTTTAATTGCAAATCCCATCCAAATTATTAATGTATGGTACACAGGTAACATGCTGAGACTCAGCACTGTTCACCAGTGGGTTTAAACTAATCAATTGTATCTCCATGGCAATTGATTGCCAGCCACAGGCAAATCAGTGCCTTGGGTAGCAAAATCCAATGGTGATGCTACTAGCTCATTTTGAGGGAAACTGAACAGTGTGAAATATGCAAGGGATTGAAATCGATAGTGTAGAATGCTGGATTTTAATACTTTTAGCACCCAACCCCCATTCCCTAAGGGGAACTTGTCCTGGTTTTGAAAAGTAGAGTTTTTATTATTTTTATTTGGACCTACTACCCTGTGTCTCTTGTGTAACCCACTATACTTTATTAAAAGGGTATGTTGTAGGTGCCTTAAATGGCAACTCCTAAACTGAGTTATGTAAATATTACCAGCCTAAACAGCAGTATAATAATAAAATGGACACCCATTCCCTGAATGTTACAGAATAGGAGTAGCTTTGGAACCTTGCATTTTAGTCTTATATGATAAAATATCTCATTGTTTTGGCATCAAGCTCTAAAAACAAGATTTAAGGTTTTGAGCTTGGTAAATGCTTTTTGTGTAATCAAAAAAAAATCCTGTTTAGATGTAGTGTATTAAGCTATAATGATGGTCATACGGTTAGGGTTAGAAGCCACATTAGTGACTTGAGCCGCCTCTTGTCCATGTTCTCTCCTTTCACTTGTGGGAGTTTTACTTACACAAACATTCTGAAGGCAGAAAGAAAATTTTTGGTTCAGAGAAATAACCAATCAGATTGCAGAGCAACTGGAGGTTGAGGGACCAAGACATCTGATTGGTTGGTCTGACATCTGACAAGATCTGATTGATTATATTTTGTCGTTCCGCCCTCAGAACACGTTTGTGATTCACTCTAATCATCTGGGATTTTTTTTTTTCAATTGACCATATCGAGAAATATGGATGGTATGGCATACAGGGTGGAGTAACGGCGGCAAAAAGTCAAACAACTGTAGCAAGAAGGGAACAGCACACTGAAACATACTGAAGAAGGAAATAATACTATTATGTACCCTGTAGCGAAAAAGGGACCATTTTAAAAAGCACACCCCTCTTGGGAAATGCCAGTGCTAGCTACAGATAAAAACCAGCTGTACTTTTGATCGCTTGCCAAACACAGTTTAATTAATGTCATTGGGTAATTAGAAACAACATATGGAGAGTGGCTACACAGTCTGACATTATTGTTTAGGGATATGTGGAGGATATGTAAGTGTTGCCAGCTTGCCTTGCTCAGCGACGAGGGAAGCAGGGGGCCGGTTAGGGCCTGGTAATGGCCCATTACTACTTTTAATTGTCTTGTTCATTTGCACTGCTCTCACCCCCACCCCCGAATCTGCGCACTCAAACTGTAAATTGAAATGACGTGGTCCTTTTATTTTGGAATTTCAAAAATGGGCAGTAAATGTCTACATAACAATGTTCACGTCGCCTACCCGTGCCCCAGTAACACCAAATGTCTTTTAAAAAGGTTTTTCCATGACAATGGCGTCCAATGATGAGGTGAAATAATTGGATGATAATTAATACTCTCCAGTCTTCACAATGGAGAGCCTTATATATCCCACCATCACATTCATGGAATTTCACCAGTGATGGCATTTCCCTGATGGAAAATTATACTATTTCTAAGGTATCAAAAAGAAAACTACAAATATTTGAGCTTAAATTGATAGATTGGATATAAAAGGAAGGTGTTTCTAAGCCCTGATACTCTTGGCACGTGTGCTATAATAGTACAAACTGCATAATGTTAATTTTTTTCTGCTATTCTATGCTCTAAAATATGAACCAAAGCACGGAAAATGACAGCACTCTCTCTCAATGGTTTTAGAGGTGGATCCCTGATAAGAGAATAATTATAACCTCTTTGTACTATATACACAGGTTAAATGCCAGACATATTTATATGTATACAGAAGGCAAATTATATGAACAAATGAATAAATGAAAGTGAATTAGGATATATTTCGTAATCATTACCTAAATGGCAAACACAAGATAACATTTTAGTGGTGAATTTCTTTGTACATGTTTTATAAAATTCTGTATTTATTGTGATCTTTGAGAAAGTTTTTCTTTCTCAGTCCTACATAACTTTCCTGGTTGTCAGACAAATCTGATTACTTATGTATCCATTAAGGGTCTACCCATGTCAAGATTTGATTCATTTTGAATGAATTCTAGCACCCCGAGGGGAGATGTCACCTCTGGCATTGCAGCAGAACATATTACATATTCACAGACCCAGCAGTGGAGCCTAGTTCTGAATGTGCATTACAGTTACACTGCAGTAATTTTTGTATTGAATTTCACATACCTTTCAGTTTGAAAAATATGTTACACATATGTGATAGTCATATAACAGCACATAACCTCTTATTATTAATTAAAACATATTAGAAGAAGAATTATACTTTATTGATCCCCTTGGGGAAATTGACTTTTCACCTCCCCCAACCTTGCTCTCCATGA
>JAODKM010000099.1:8231159-8250047 GCA_026780845.1 Petrocephalus sullivani | reverse complement strand
CGGCCAGAGGCTGGGCTTGAACCGGCAACCTTCCGATTACAGGCGCAGAGCTTAACCTGCTGAGCCACACTCTGCCCCGTATTATTCAAGTTAGTGTCATTTGAATAGTTAATGCTAATTTTGTACTTTGTACTTTGACGAAAACCTTATTCTAGCAGTTAAAACATGTAACCTGCTGGCCACAACTATAGATACATAAAAATTATGCTACCTGTACCCGTATAATATCCCATCCATCCATTGTCTGTAACCGCTTGTCCTATTTAGGGTCTAGAGCCTCCTGTATAATATGTAGCTTTTAATTAAATGAAATGTTTCTACCTTTAACATATTTGTTCCATTCTTATATACAGCAGTCATTTTCTAATTCCAGTAATTTTACGAAAGATATCTACACAGAACAAACACCCTTAACCATAAATATACTTAATGGTCAACAAGTATACATGAAACGCTATTTTCAAAGCAGGTAGGGAGATCTGTAAGTACTTTGAGAGACTTATTTTTGCTGGTTACGTCATGTTGAAACCAATCACAGCACACCATATGAAATAGGAAAAGGAAAAAGTGTTAAACAGTGATGGACACCAGTGTAAAGAGCAACATCCAGTCCATCAGTGTATCTACATTCACCAATAAACACCATTAGCTGTGGAGCTGTTACGAGTACAAGATTCACACAGCGCTAAAGGGCTATAAAAAGATCCTTCTATACTCCATTCCAGTTAACCTGATCTTGCTGTGAGAATACACTGAGGAACCATTTATTATTGACTTCCATATAGTTCATATGGAAAATGGATTCATTCTCATCTCCACAGGGTGATTTCCTCCCTATCTTTAAACAGCACTGGCAAGTGAAATAAGTGTGGTTCAGAAGGGTCACATACGGGGCGAAACGGTTTTCCATGAACTGTTGTAGAACGTATGTCCATTTTCTAAATTACAGGTTTTAAAAGAATATGTTTATACAGAACCATGCCATGTGCCGTACATAGGACAGAAAATCCCTAAAAGTGGTGGAAATCAATAGTTTTATACTGTTAGATACATTTACATAATGGTCTGATTCAGCCCAACCCGGTCTCTTGACTTTTCGTGCAGCCATCATGACACAAAAATCTATTCAAATGTGCTGCAATCACACTTTAGGTCATTTTTACGTGCTAGGACAGCGCGTCACTACCCTATGTATTTTAATGCGCAGTGTGTAACATCGCCACTATGAGCGCTAACTGGTGACTGAGGGAGGTGATATGAAAATGCTGTCAACAATGTGTGATGCGACCGTGCAAAACAGCGCCTGGTTTTTACTTCTGTTGCATGAATGACTGAATCTATGCAATCGTGTGAGAACTTTCACTGCTTTCACAAGTTCACTTAACAGCCAGGTGCTACTAATCAAATGCTAATCAAATTAGTTAATGATCAGGGAGCGTAGCTGTGTGGCTACCTCTACAAAAACAGTGTTCTAAAGCTGCTCATTAGCCTTACACGGCCATCACCAAAAATCTGAAATCTGCCACTCTACAGCAAAAAGGCCTTTGTAAAAGCAAAGCCTTCAAGACAGGGGCAGGCATCCCAGCAAATTCAGTCCAAGGACGATTAGAAAAACACTGAGCATGTGCGACTTTCATGGAAGGGTGGCCGGGCAAAATCCCCTTCTCTCCATGGAGAATATGGCAGTGTGACTTGCAAAACTGCATCTGAACGAACCACAAAAGTTCCGGAACTTTCCTTTGGATAAGCGAGACCAGGGTGCTGATGTTTGGTCATCATGCACAGCACCATGTATGGTGAAAACCAAGTATAGCACATCCCCACAAACACCTCCTCTAGCTGTCAAGCATTTATTATCCTGCCTACTGTATGTTCAAAATTACGGTTATGGTCATCTAATTCTATATGTGTGCATCTCTGAGCCCATATCTTGATATTAATGCATAGTATGCCTCTCATTCCATATTTATTCGCCTTACTTTATTTAATGGATAAAAAACTGCACTTTGTTGTAATTTAATTATCATATAACCATTATTACCAAATTAACAAAACATAAGCACAATTTAATTAATTTGAGAGATCAAATTAACAAATTAAGAGCATGAAAAAAGCAAATCATGCAAATGTTTTAGGCATTTTGTGAGCTCGATTTACTGTTTTGTGGGAACATATAAACTAAATTGTGTGCATAATTTAGTACATTGTGTGCACCAAATAAAAAAAAAAAAACACGCTCCATGGACCCTCCCAAGGCTCCATAGAGAGCTGTGCATAAACGACTGCCCTCAAACATCAGAGAAGAGTGGGCCAAAATTTCTCTGGGAAAATGTGAGAGACTGATAAACTTTTACATAAAATGTTGACTTCAAGTTATTGTAGCTAATAAGTTACTGAATTATGGGGTGTACTTATTTAATCCCATTTGGTCAGTTTTGGCTGTTTTTTCCGGAGTTTAGGTTTGTTCATTCATAGAAGCTGGTCAGGACCATACAATTTTTATTGATAAATAAAAACCTAGAACTAAAGGAAGCTGTGCTTTATTTTCACACGGAAGCTAGATCATGGTATAAAGTCATCATCAAGAAAATCTATGCACAACCTCAAATTATAAAACCCTTGTTGCCAAAATGCAAAAGACCAAATTAGAATGACAGATCTTTCCATGTCTACCATTTTTTATGGAATAAAATGTCTTTCATGCTCATAGAGACTTTCAAAGAACTTAGAAGTTGTCAATAAGCATAGAGCCATAATATTAGTTAAAAACACACAAATACTTTTGAGCTAAATTTGCAGAAAAAAAGAACAATTATCTATTAACCTTCTCACCACATATGCTGGTGAAGCCCGTCCCAGGCAGCACAGGGCACAGCACACTGGATGGGATGTTGTTAAGAAGAACTATATTTTCTGGTAAAAAAAAGATAAAAGGTACACAAATGTGCATGGTTGCAGTAAGTCAATAGCCTATCCTAAGAAGCACAGACCATAACAAAGGAAACATCCTGCATGGGCTGACCACCCATCACAATGCACCCACTCTTGCATACAATCACGCGGGTTGCAATTTAGGGACACCGGTTCAGAAGACGGGGAATTGGGACTGAAAGTCTTTCCAGCCCTGCTTCCCTCATGGGGTGTTCAGTCCTTTTATCTTGAAAGGTAGTTGCGCCTTGATCCAGCTACCACTAGCACTGCCTTTACTGTAGGTGCTGGAGGTTAAAGTGGAAAATTCAGAGAAAGCACCATCCATGAAAAGTGTCCCTCTCCTTGAAGAGAAGTCATCAATAATGTAACCTATCTATAAAATAGCATCCCAAAGACTCAAAAAAGATCTTGCCTTACAGGCAAAATTATCATACTGATTATTATAATGATCAAATCTAATTCAGGTGGAAATTCAACTATGTATAGACATTTTTCTTCATTACTTTCATTTTACATTTAAACTAACAGGTTTGCTGCTGATGATGAGACCATTGCTTGCCTTTGGGCAGCTCACACACACACACACACACACACTTGCGTGCCTATCGAAATGGGGACCTTCCATTCATTTCTATGGGAGAATCCCTAATCCCTGATCATGACACCCTTAACCCCAACATAGCCCTAACATTAACTATAAGTAACTAACCCAAATACTAGACTTTTGGCATTTTCACTTTTTTGATTGCATTCACAGATTTTTATAAAATTGACTTTATCTAAATGGAGACCTGAAAAAATATCCCCAAAAGTAGGAAAATTTCAGGTTTTACCACACTCTGGGGACATTTGGTCCTCAAATGTGATCTATGCAAACCGACACACACATACACACCATACAGGATACAGCATAAATGACTACATTCTTTATGCAAGTTAACAAATTCAATAATCTCTCTTACAAAATGACAATTATGTCTGGGTTTAAATAATACAGTATTTTGTATTATCTTTCAGTTATCTATCAAATGTCAATGCCAAACTGAAAAGTATATATATTTTTCAAACAAAATGATTAAAGGCTGAATTGCAAAAATATCTACACCCACCAAGAAAATTGCACAAAAAATCCAAAATTTGTCTTCTGAGGTTAGGTAAGGTTAATTGATAGTAAGAACTGTTGAACTCAAATAGGTATAATCAGTTCACCCTCACTTACTGTAAGAGAACTTAAGCCATTTAATTACTTCCATATTTAATGCTGACAATGGCACCATATGAGAGAATTGTCTGGAGACTTAAGACTTTCCTTGCACACAACAGAACAGGGATACAAGAAGATTAGCAAATCACTGTTAAATCATGGCCAAAATACAGTGTCAAAAGTGATTCAAAAAGTACATGTGAGAAACACCCTGAAAGGTTCAGGCCACCATTGTGAGCTTACACCATGTCATACACCGTATCCTGTTGACCAATGCTGAAGCCAATGCACAAGGCAGTCCACTCAGCCCTTTCCACCAACCACATCAACAGAACTATAGGCTTTCAGGAATCTTCTGTTTGGACACGACCAAGATCATCGTTTTGGATCCAATGGCACCCAAAAGGTACAGTGCACTTCACGGCAGGATGACAGTGATAACTTCCCGTAGTAAAGCACGGTGCTGGAGTTCTATGGTACTGTTCAGTACATAATTAATAGAATTTTCTTCTATCTTTCAATTAATGATTATTTATATACAAATGTATCTTTCTGTTTTTGTTTCTGCATGTATACTTAGTTATATATGCATCCCTCATATTCATTTTTTTGTAGTAAAGTATAATATACTTGAAATTGCACTGCATGTACTTTATAATACTAACGATCCAGGGTCTGAACCCAAACTTTTCATTCATTCTAAAAAATATGATAGAGTTCCTCCCCACCCAGACACGCTTACAATATATAGGTCAGATTGTGATTCGTTTATGTGTGTTGTACTCTGTCGTGTCCTGTCAGGCCATCTGTCAGTCCTTTCCTCAGCCTTCTGCAGGCCACTCTTCATAGAGCTGTGTCTGCTTAATATGTACGGTATGAGCTCAGTGGGCACCCAGCGCCAGTATAGGGAACCTGGAGGGGCAGCAGTGTGGCATTCTAGCTTCCCTCCCCAACAGCTCTAACAGATACTGCCTCGAGTAAACAGCAAACAAGCTACCCTCAGATACACCCCCCCTCCCCCCACTTCTCTTTTTCATCTCATTGCATTTCCACTCGCTTCCCCGCCAGCAGCGCAGCTGGCCCTCTCATTCTCACTGCTTACGGAGTGGGATGAGAGCCAGCTGCGTCGCATTAGCGGGGAGTGGAGTCACTGGAAGTACTGGTGAGGAGACAAGCTGCTCCCCTCTGAGCCTTGTGGGAGAGGCATTATACCCCTGTAATCAACAAATCTCATTCATTCACCTTCTTAATGAAAAGCCGGAGCAGTGAGCACTCTTTAGGATGCATATATGCGGCATTCAGAGTAAGAGCCAAAAAGTTGCCAGGCCAACAAAGCTGCTTCCCAGCTATTTTACTAAGGACCTTCATATTTAACCTAAATTGCTTCAGAATCAAAAAAGAATCAAGCCAGGCAAAGTATGTCTTCTAAAATGCAAGTATATCTGTCTCTCAATGAAATGCACTCTGCCTGCTGGAAGGTTAAAATCCTCACTCAGAAATATTGTAAAGGTTAATTAGTTTTCTATATTTAAAGTAAAAGCCTCCAGCAAAATACTATATCTACCATGAAGAATAGTGAATAATCAATTATAAGCATGTTAACATGAAAGGTATATTGTACTACATACATCTAAATCAGTACAGTCAAGTTTCAGGATTGTTTTTTTTTCAGTTTGTCTTTGTTTTAGCCTGGCAGACTTTCTGAAATTCTTAAGCCTGAGACATGTATTAGAGATTGTTCCTAAATTAACAGCAGGTGTCAGTTTTTCTGTGTGCCACAGAAATGTGTGTATCATCAACTTGTGTGGACAGAGAAGGACACTGTGGAAGCACCATTTCAATGGCATGCTCAAATCATGTATTTGACACTTACTAATGACTTCATCTGTGTGCTCCCAAACAGCCAAGGAGATAGTCTCCATTCACAGGTCAATAATTCATTAGCAATGTGTCAGAATGACTTCAAGCCAGTGAGTAAGAACTGTGAACTGCTCAAAAATACTCAAGTCGTGACCTTGGAGAATACTGGTTTAATTGGGAACGATGGGGAGAAGTAATTCTTCTGCATTATTTCTTTTATTTGCGCAAAAAATTAAAAGTTAAATAAACTTAATATGATTAATTTCATGCTTGCACTGTCTTCAACTGATCTGTCCATGTACTTCTTTTCCTGCTCAGAGTCATGGGAGCAGCGTGAGCAGGCCAGCATAATTCCCTGGCCCGGGACATTATGACTCAAACCAGATCCCCATGACATGCAACCCTCCCACATGGGTCCTCTCCTGGGCCCCGCCCCCCAATTCCCCCAACTGACCACCAGAGGCAGCAAGTCTGGGATACCATTTATCAAACTTTGCATAAATTTCTTTCTGCACACATCAACAGAAAATATCATACCCAAAAACTGAATGTATTAATCCTGGCATAGTCAGGAATGTATATAATTTCCTCCTGATAAATCCAAACTGTCCTGTAAATGTGCATATGTGCACAAGTCTGAAGTCCATCCCAGTTGCCATTCACACATAACCATAAATGGTCAATGCAACTGACCTACAAGCTCAGGTAATACATAAATCAAGTCATTCTGGGAGCAAAGTAAGTCTGTCTCCAAGCTTCTGTAAATATGCATATTTTTTCCCATTACGTTAAATTTGATAAATCCCAGATTATGTGTGAAAAGTCACATGCACACATTTTGGGTTTTCTTTTGTGCTTACACAACTTTGATAAAGAGGGACCCCTGGACATGAGTCTTGCCCAGATTTTTTTCATTTAAGCCCAGGTAACTATAATATCAGTTGGTATGTTCAGGAACATGACCTCATTGCATTTGTTGTATTTTTATTCATTTGACATATTACTTGTGAAACTAGAAAAGTCCATTTCCTGAAGATAATGCAAGTGTGATTGCTCCACGGCAGCAAACAGGTGCTGTAGGTTGTTACTATGCAAAACAGGGAGTAGCCAAAGCATAGTGTGTTTCACAATAAAATATTCTACCCAGTTCAATCCTCCGAAAATAACAACCAAAACATTAAGGTGTTGCAATGCTTCTTAAGGTGGTTGCTAAAGTTTTTATATGACACTTAAGGTGGTCGCTAAGCTAGCTGCTGATTGCTAGCTGATTGGTATGATTTTGCTAAGGCAATTAAGATGGTTGCTAGGGTGTTTCTATGTTGTTGCTAGGTGGTTGTTATGGTACCTAGTGTGATTACGAGGTTGTTGCTATGCTATTCAAGGGGGTTGCTATGGTGTAGATAAGGTAGGTATGGTGGTTGCTAGGTGGTTGCCATGGTATCTGTTAGGGGTGTAATGGTAATCAAAAATTTTAAAATAAGTCTGCATCTTAACAAATAAACAAACAGCCATAATGAAATAAATTTCATGTTGTCTGCCAAGTATAAATGCTTGATCTGTAGCAATGAACACCCCTATAGCCATACAGCTGGGGCTGAATTTCCTGTCAAAAGTGCCACAGCGAGACTAACTTGTAGAGATTGTGTCTGCTTTGCTCAGTTGCACACACACTTGGGTGATGTCATCTGTGTTAGCATGTTGGATGTATTTCCAGCAAGATATCCCTGTTTGGTATCACAGAGCCGACAAACAGTCTTGGTCTTAGCAACTACTCTTTCTCTAGTGTTGGTGTAAACTGCCTGTTTACGACTGACTGTAACCAATATTAGCTGTAACCAACTCACAGCCACAATTAGCAAAATATCTTGAACATATTGAACATCTGATTTAGGTTCTACCAGTGTCAGGAAATGTGTCTTTTCATTTTACTGTGTGTTCCGAACAGGCAAATGACAAACATGTACCATTACAGCCCTAGATACAGTATACCTATCCACTTTTTATGTATATAAACTAATCTGGCTTCAAAGCATGTTGGGAGTTAGCATATCAAATCTGGTGGCTGGGGCATGGACAGTGACCAGGTGGAAGCCTCTTAAAAACTAGATGCTGTCAGAAAGACAACAATGTATTCCCAGACACCATCACGCTAATCTACGGGTAGTACAAACAGTCCATACAGTGCATAATAATAATAATAATAATAATAATAAACAGTCGGGATCATTAACTTTATATATGTTACTATGAGTTCATTTGTATTCAAAATGTGCATTAAACATTAGCATTTTATTTTCAGATGAAAACTGCTCTCTGAAGTGACTTGGACTAAAAAAACAACACATGACACTGGTTTTCGGTATAGCCTGTCCATACAGTCCATACAGTATCTTTCTTTTTCCCCAAAAGCAATGTTCTTCCAGTGTTTTTAAATCTTTGAAAGCAGGGGGGAGGGTGCATACTTTTAGAGTTGCTGTGTTTACAAGATGAAGTGTCTTCTACAGCTGTCCTTTCCATCCTTTGCCATCATGACTGCTGCTTCCTTTTTGGGGCAATTTGACTCAAAATGTACTCAGGTGTAGATGTTCATCTATATAACCTTTTTGTGAAATAGTACAAAGATCAAAGAAATATGTTTTGACTTACATTCACAAGGTCAAATGTCATCTGCTTCCACCCTTCCCTTTGCTACCTCTCTCAAAATTAAATCAAATCCCATTTGTGTCTCCATGAGACCAATCCCAAAATGTTTTGTATTCCACGTCTGGAGATTACAATGAATGGGAGTCAATGGGAGTATGGAGGGATGAGAAACAGAAGTATGAGTGCAGGCCAGTTCAGCTTTCAATGCATTTTGTGACAAATGACCTGAGTTAGGATACCAAGTTTGGTGGCTGTGGCACGTACAATGACTGAGTGGGATGACTGTGAAAAATGAAGGGAAGTCAATGGGAGGATGCTGGGATGAAAAAAATGACAAAATAATGAGTGTGGGGCATTTTCAAAGCATGTTGGGAGGCACGACCTAAGTTATTGTATCAAGTAGCATGGACAGTGACTGAGTAGGTTACCTCTGAAAAATGGAATGGAGGTCAATGGGAAGATGGAGGGATGAGAAAAATAGTGGAGAAAGACAAGTGTGGGTCAGTTTTTCTTTATGAGGCTTTTGCTTGACCTGGCCTGAGGTAGACTATGAAGGTAGCATTAGGGAATTTTCACACCTGTAGTGGGGTTTATCTGGTCCACATCAGTTGATGAGTTTATAATTAATTTTTGCAAATGCATTTTCCCTCGGTTAAGTTCGCTTTCTCACAGAGAGAAGTTGATGTATTGTTGCCTCAGTTTTTCTTTTTACTTTCACATAGCAGTGTTCAGTCAACTGCTCCAATTCCCTCTCCTTCAACCATGTTCATAGCTGAACATTTTGAAAACTTTTTTACGAGCTACGAGATGTAGTCATCTGCCTAGATTTCAAGAAGGCAACAGACCTTGGTTCATTTCTCCTTCACCACCTAGCTGCTGCTACTGGTTTGTGTGATCTGTTGCATCCCAGAATGCAATGCATACCTGGCTACAGAAGCTGTTTAGCTCACGCTCGCAGAGTACACATGGAAGTTGGGTCGAACTGAAGTCGAATCACGTTCACACCATAAACGAACCGCTCATTTGGGACTGGGCCGAGACCATCGTCTCTCAAGAATCACAGAATGGTGATTTGGTCTGCACCAGTGTATGATTACTGTGTGCACGTTTGCCCGAAAAAATCACACCAACACACCAAAACGCACCAAATCAAACCAGAATCTGTTTTAACCAGACTGAAAACTGCTGGTGTGAAAACAGCCTTAGATTCCAAAATATCTTATGGGCCAAAACAACAAAAAAATGAATAAGAAGTGCACATATCCCTAGAGCTGCATACAAACACACCTGTCAGGTATAGGACAGATGACAGGAAGTTTTGTTTGGGGTCAACAATAATAAGTTGAAAAGCGATGGATTACAATGGTGTGTTTGGAGGCCAAAGCATTATGGACCACCCCAATGTGAGGTGAATAATGTTGACTATCTCATATGTGGATGTGTGGATGTGAAGCTCTGGGATATATTATATGGCAAGCTAACATTTCGTACTCATAGTCTACATGTTGATTGCAGAAGAAATGGGCTAAGACAAAGGTCTGATTGACTTTGTCAAGGACTAAATCATTATGGTCAGATGATTGATTCAGAGCATATTGGAAATGGCAAGGCTTGTGAGATGCTCACAGTCAGCCGTTGTGAGTACCTACTGAGAGTGGTCCATGGAGGGAAAATCCATAATACCCATAGACAGCTCAAAACAGGAAATAATTACACATTGAAATGTAAAATGTCTTTCTTGGGAAGACCACTCATTTAAATAGGATCATTGCTATTGTACATTCTTTATGGCACCCCTCTCATTTACCATGTACATGCCAATAACTGAATTTTTTGGCGTATCACTGACTTGGAAATTAAATAATACATCATCAATAATGAGAATGTGTCAGCTTAACCATGTCAAAACCTGTCCTGAAGAATGTGCAGTAACCATCTAATACACCCATGTATTTTTTGACTCGACCACTAGCACACCTTGTATGGCTAATCAATACCTCATTGGCTTTATTTTTAAGTAATGACCTGGCAGGGTCATTAGCCATCCAACAAGATATCAGTGGAACAGAAAAAATGTTTTTATCATGTTAATTCGCACACATTCTGAGAATAAATGTTTTGTTTTTATTGAGCAATAACTACCCAGATAAATAGCTTTACACATTTTCTTTGACTTTTGCACAGTACTATAAAAATACACATTCATGGACTGTACTTGAAGAGATTGCAGCCTACTGGTGTGGGAGGGGAGGCTTCTATACCTCTTTTCAGATGGGAGAAGACTAAGCAGTCTATGCTTTCGGGGGGAGGAGCTTCTAGTGATGTAGCATGCCCTTTTCAGGCATCGCTTATGCTGAGGCCACGAAGGAGGAGAGCTGGGCTCCCGCGATGCACTGGACAATTTTCACCACCTAGTTACAACTGGTCAAAATGCTCTCAGTGTTACACCAGAGAAAGTTGCTCAGAATCTGAGGTGACAGATAAGCTTGAGAACTGATCACATTCATCAGGCTGACCCTCTGCCCAAAGCTGTCTGGGGGCAAAAAGCCAATGTTTTCAGTTAAAATATTCTGGAAGGGATGATGCTGAACTGGACTTAATTGTAGGTTTCTAATAATAGCCTTTTTTGCATTTCTTATTAAAAATAGGACATTTATGAATATGCATTAGTCATTAATAGGCTAATTAGCAGTGTTGACAATGTATTCTTTTACTCTATTTCGCACTAAAATTACCATTGTGATCCAGTACTACAAGAAGAACAGTTGTGTCACAATTCCTAACCCAGATGTTGATGGCGTCAGTCAGGTGTGTTATGCGTCCCTGTAAACAAAAGTGGCGTAATAATAGAAATATTTAATCTGTGGTCCTTCCACTCTTCTCCAAGCATAAGTTGCAGCAGAGCTTGATCACTGGCATCAAAGCTACTTGCAGGATGCTGTGTGGTAACGAACAGTTGCTTGGTTACTGGGTAAGTCATTTCCCTTTCCCAGCCCTCTCTGAGTGTTTTCTATGTAATGCTGCACACGCCTGAATTCAGCCATCCTGCCTGGCACAGCAGGAAACAATCAGTCCATCCTTAAGTGCTGCCCATCCACACAGATATCTGAGGGGACCTGGCCAACCACACTGGACTATTTGCCTTGACAGAGAAAAGATGTGTTGAAAGAGCGGAAATTAAAACATGGTCAAAAGAAAATTAGCTATGATGATTTTTCACTTGTTAATGTACTTGGGCTTTGTAGGCACTGACTGGAGGAGGATCCAAGTGCAGGAGCAATAAATGTGGCTGGATGGATATATGGATGCTTGGCTTTATGCAAGCATGATAGACCTGAGAAGTTTGCATAGTCCCACCAGGACCAGCTAGGCTGCAGACAAATCTGTTTTAATGCAATTGCATATGCATGTATGCACACTGTGAAGGACTGACATGGGTCCAGGGTGTTTTCCAGCTTTGTGCCCCATAATGCCTACGGTAGGCTCCAGGCCCACTTATGACCTAGAACAGGATAAGCTGCTGGAAGATGGATGAAGGAAATCAGTTTCTCCAAGAGTTTTAAACAGAGTACATGTATGCCTTTTCTCCCCTCCGAATCTTATTCCAATCATGGCCCTGTGTGTGTCTCATGATTCCCACAGCAGATTAATAAATAATCAGTGATGACTTAAATGTCCTTAGTATTATGAATCAAATTGCCAGTAGATGAGTAAACAACCAGTTTTACATCTGCTCATCTATATTGCACATTGGCAAAAGCTTCAGCGCGTAAGGCTACACAACACTTGAATTAGAATGTAGTATTGAACTTTGGAAATTTCACCCAAGTCAAATTTATTTCTAACTATCCTGTGGTAGAACACATACGGTAGGTGGCAATGTATGGCAGATGGTTATAACCAGTCCCAAGGAGATATGGTATAAAGCAGGACTACTCAAATCATGGTCCTCAGGGGCTGAGCCTATTCCAGCCTACCTTTACCAGTCAGCCAGGTGTGAAGCTTCGATGGCCAATCAGCATCAGTAATTATTAAAACTACCTGGGAAAACATGGCCTGGATTTGCAATTGAAAGCCAGATTTGAAGAGTCCTGACATAAAGATGACATAATCAAACTAAGGAACTTCAGTGCCGTTAACTGGTAGTTCTTGACTGAGGTTGATTTCAGTCACTCTGTTGTAGATTTGCTGGTGTGCTTGGGATCATTGTCCTGTTGCATGACCCACTTTCAGCTAAGCTTTAGCCATCAGACAGATGGCCTCACATTTGACTCTACAATACTCAGAGTTCATGGTTGACTCAATGACTGCAAGGTGCCCTGGTCTTTTGGGTGCAAAACAGGCCCAAATCATCACCCCTCCACCTCTGTGCTTGACAGTTGGTATGAAGGGTTTGTGCTGATATGCTGCGTTTGGTTTTCGCCAAACGGGGCACTGTGCATTATGGCATCTCCACTTTGGTCTTGTCTGTCCAAAAGACATTGGTCCAGAAGTCTTAGGGTTTGTTCCGATGCAACTTTGCAAACCTAAACCTTGCTGCCATGCTCTTTTAGGAGAGAAGAAGCCTTCTCCTGGCAACCCTACCAAACAAGCCATACTTGTTCAGTCCTTTTCAAATTTTACCGTCATGAACTTTAACATTCAATATATTAACTGAGGCCTGTAGAGCCTGAGATGTAGCTCTTGGGTTTTTTGCAATTTCGCTGACCACTGCACAGTCTGAACTTCCAGGCGAGATTGGCATCTGTTTTGAATGTTTTCCACTTGTGAATCTTTCCCTCTGTTGAGTGATGGACATCATATTGTTTGTAAAAGGCCTTATAACCCTTGCCATTTTGATGGGCTGCAACAGCTGCCGCACTAAGCTCATTGCTGGTGTCTTTCCTCTTTGGCACTGTGTTAACACACTCCAGAATGCTGCAGACCAGCAAACTACCAAAGCATATGCTTTTATACAGGTGGTCACACTTACTGATGATCAATTAATCAAGTGCATTTGATTAGCGGCACCTGGCTGCTACTTATCCTCTTAATTCCTATGGAAGCAGTGATTAATTCTTCACACACTGCTTCTGCATTTTGGCTTAGTTTTTGTTGAATAATGACATGACGATATGTCATGTGTTGTTGTTCATCTGAGGTTGTATTTATCTAATTTTAAAACCTGCGAAGGACCAGTTGTTTTTTTATTATGTCCTGATACATAAAACCTTAGAACTGACAGTGTACACTTTTTCCACATCACTGTATATATTCTTAAACGGACAAAAATCAATTAATATGCGCTTAGCTATAAACCAAGGGTACTCAGTTGGTGGACTCAGGAAACAATTTAATCTGGAACAGGACTGTGCGATCGATGCCGCCCCGGATCGATAATCCAACCCCCAGTCTGCAAAATACCCCACCAACCCCCCAGAAAACTATTGGGAGCAGTGGACCATGTATTGCTGATGGAATTTGGACCTCTGGGAAAAATTATTAAATACTCCAGCCTTAAATAGTAATGTATAGTTCCATTTAAACTCCATTAGATATATAATGCTGTACAATCTGACAGAACTAGGCACTTGCAACAAGATAAGTATCCTAAATACTTTATTATTTAGATATAATGAATGGTATGTAATGTAACTAAAACATAGTGAATCAATTACATTATCATGTGGAAAGGTTCAGACAGCAGCCTTTAAAATTATTGCATTGATACCATAAGCCTTTGTAATCTGAAAGTAATCTTTGTATAAAAAATAAGCCTCTACTAAGCTACTACGTACGAACTGATTTTTATAATGTTTTCCTCATTATAATTTAAGTATTGAAAAGCTGAGACAATTTGATTTGTTAGCCAAGATACCAGATAATGGTTAGTTGGTATCTGTTGACAAGAAAACTATCAGGAGCAATAAGACCAGTTATGTCAGCATTTATGAAAACATGGCTTGCTTGAACAGCATGTGTTTTCATAAGCTGAAACCATTTAATGCATGATTTGTGTTAGAGTGCATGATGGGAATAACTGGACTGAGCTCAGAGCAAAGCTCACTGCTCAGTACTTAGCTACTCTGGGACTTCTGGTCTTAATTAAGTCCCAGGTGACAGAGGTGTAACACAGGGTATCATTTTAGCCCGTGATAGCTCCATGCAATAAGAATTGAACAATGCTTAAGCAGAAACAGTTTTGTGAGATTAATTGCATACAGTTCAACACAATAATTGTGCAATTTGTCCATTCCAGCAATTGGAATTTGATCAATGGGTATGGCAAGGTCAAACAAATTGGACTTATGTACCGGATTTCAAGGTGCTATATGTATCCCATAAATATCTCTTGACTTTATTCTATCGAGGGTGTTGATCTTCATGGGATACTGTTTGCAAGTGCATGGTATTTGTAATATTATTTTGTCTAGCAGTTATTCCTATTCCTTCCTTGATGATCTGTGAAGTATTACTAGGCAATTGTTCTGCTCAATTCAGTACATACTTATGATACTGATGATACTGGTACTAATGCAATTTGGCTATGTTACATCATGTACTGATTGGGAAGTATTCAAAACCACTGCTTTGCAAGTGGACAGTACTGTTGATTTGGAGAATACACTAGTGGCAACCAACTACATTAGTATTTGCACTGAAAATATTGTGCCCCCCCCCCCCCCAAGACCATCCAGATTCATCCAACACAAAAGCCATAGATAAACTGTGAGGTTCGGTCCAAGCTGCATTTGTCTGTATTGAACTCTGAGAAGAATAAGCCCAAAGACATCGGTTAGTCCAAATAACATCCCAGGCCATGCATTCAGAGCTTACTCCCCATTTCTTTTAGTCCTCTCAAGTATAGCATAGTCTGTGTACACACATGCACACACACACACACGCACACACACCAAGGTTTGTGTCTCTGCCCTGTGTGTGGTGTGTGCATGTTCTCCCTGTGGGGCTTCCTGCAGGTACTCTGGTTTCCCCCTCACAGTCCAAAAACATGCCAAGGCTAATTGGAGTTGCCATATTACCTACAGTTGTGAGTGTGCCCTGTGATGGACTGGCACACCAGCCTGGGTTGTTCCCCATCTTGTGACTGTAGAGAACGCATCAACATTTAATATACAGCAGCCACACACAAGGCTAGGTGGGGGGATAGGTAGTGATAAGAGTGAAACAAAGACTGCTGGTGTTTTAAGAATCCAACATGCCCCACCCTCCTTCCCCTTCCTCACACTAGAGCATTAATTAACACAGGTGTGAACCTCTATGTTGGGATGTCATTCATGGTGTCAAAATAATAGCAAATTCTGCAAAATCCAAATGTGACTGTGGATTGTCACAAAATTCTTCGTATTTAAAGTTAAATGCTTTTATTTGAAGTCGACCAATCCAATAGACTGCTACAAACACCCCTTGACCAGGCCGTCAGTCAGATGGCCCAGGCCATTGGTCCTAGGTTCGAATTCCCCATAATTAATATTCATGGACCTTAGACCATAAAACCCAGCACTTCGAGAGAAGGGAAGCCTACCCAAGAAGCGGGGGAGACAAACTTAAGTGAAAGCTCCATCACCAAGAAGAAAATGCTTCAATAAAGCTTCACCCAAGACAGAATCAAAGAACCAAAGAAATGCTCCAGACATCTCTCCTTCCATAAAGAGTTCCATAAAGATACTTCACTGAACCATATACTTTGATAACACCCTCCCAGCAAATGCAGGACGATGTAGGAAGGCCCAGAACAAGGGACAAGTTGATCAATTTGTATGTGGATGCTCATTCAGATAGCCTGGGAGGAGGATGCCATTGATAAAGCTCAGTCTACCAGCAAGCAACTCATTAGTGACTATATCATGAAGGAATTGTAAACTTTCACACTAAGCATTTGTTATGTTCACCATGCTATGTGTCTTCCTGGGCTATCTAGGAACCATATTCCATAATTCACATTTCCAGACCATTGTGTACCTAAATTGGTTGCATATCCCACCTAAAATAGTAAACAGATTCTGACCCATACCAGATCTTCCTCTTGAAAGAACTTGACTTTCTTCTTTTATTGTAATACTTAGTCTCTCTTGTTTCTCTGACCTTCTGGACTAATGTCTGCTGCTACATCAGTACATATATGCATCTTGGTTTGGCCTTGGCGATATGGGTGTACTACTGGACCTTTGAGCTTTCTTCTCAGACTCACAAATAGAATGTGATCTGTTATATCCCTTACGGAAATTCACTATGGTTTCCTATGGTTTTTTGGGTTTTGGGTATGGGTTTTTTACAGTAACCATGGTTTTACTATGGAACCTCACAGTAATCATGATTACTAAGCTCCTTCCCATAGTATCACCATGGTTTACTTATAGCACTTCATAGTAACTGTGGTACTACTATGATTTACTTATAGCACTGCATGGCAAGCACAGTGAAACCATGATAAAACCATAGTCATAAACTCATGGTTACCCAAAAAACCATAGTAAAACCATGGTTCATTTTCGTAAGGGATGTGCAAAGGTCACAAACACCGGAGTATTCAAAATCAGGCTGAGGTAAAAAATGCACAGAGGTAACAGCAGAGTTAGTAGACAGGTAGAGGTTCAATGCAAAGAAGGCAAACTATCACAAGCAAAGTTATCTAAAACACAGGGCAAAAGTCAGAAACAGGAAAACAGTGAAGGATTAAACATGGGACCAGGAGGAGCAGAAAGAAACAAACACAAAAGAGCTTGGCAGGGGCACACACCACTCTGGCAGTTGGGAGATAGGAAACGAGATTGAATTGACTAGGGAAGAGACAATTAAGCAAGAACAGGTGAAAGTGCTTGACTAATTAAACAAGCAGTTTGGTAGTTGCAGTCAGGTGATCTCTGGGAGCGGGAGACTAGGGACACACCTAAAACGCAGATACAGGTAACAGTGAGCCAGGACACCACTAGGGGGCGGCAGAAACACGAGAACCCCTGACAGCAATCATCACCTTCAACGTTGCATTCTGTGAGGTTAGTATGGGGATTGGAGGCAGTTGTCAGTTTCTGGATGACCCCCACTGCTGATGTAGAATATGCAGGAAGTATGAGTTCAACTCACCATGGGCTCAACCCAACCACTTGATAGTAATCCACCACCCCATATATGTGTTCATTCTGCTTAAGCATTTTAGGAAGAGGTCCCATGATATTTATTGACAGCATGAAGTCTGTTTCCATCACATGGCTAGGCTGGAGGTATCCTGGCAGTTTTGAGATAGATATTTTATACCTTTCCACAGACCAAGCATTTTTTTGCAGTACACCCACTACACTTCTAATCCTTTTGTCATACTTGAATCCAGTATGCAAAGACTTCATCCTACCTAGATGCTTGTTCAAGGGTTTATCCTAGCATCTTGGTCCCTCTACATCTTGGTACACTGCTGAATAATTGTCCATTTTCTACTATATAATAGATTGTGCTTTAACTTCTTCAATAGCTCAGGATGTCTGTGTCATCTTTCTGTGCCTTTACTAGTCCACTGATCACCTGGCTTGCTTAATTGTGTAAATGTCTACTGCTGATGTTCCTGAGGGACTCCATCTAGCACCAATAGCACTGTCCCTTTTCAGTAGATTATACTGTCAACTTACTGAAGTCTGATTGCCTAACAGTGTTGAAGACCAAGGCTGGTTGAATACCCATGGAAGACCGAGGGTGGTTGAATACCCATGGAAGAACTATACAGTTGATTACCATTTCAATGGCCCAAAGTACTGCCAGACACTTTCTCAGATGCAGAGTGGTCACATTCAGCACCCTACAAGCTTGGAAGACATAGGACATCACATGCTCTTCTGCCCCAGAATCTTGGGCACCACTCCTAGCCCAAATTCACTCACATCTGTCTACACTCAAAAAGACTGAGTGAAGTCAAGTGGAACCAGTATGGGAAATGCTAACAGCACTGTACTACTTTGATGCTTTACATTGTACCTTGAATACTTACTACTGTTTCAAACATCTCCAAATTTTATTTACGCTGACAGTGCTTAAATGAAGAGTTAAATACATGGTATAGAGATAGCACCATTGACTTTTATACACATGTGGACAAAATTGTTGGTACCCTTCTGTAAAAGAAAGAAAAACCCACAATGGTCACTGAAATAACTTGAAACTGACAAAAGTATTAATAAGTAAAAAACATACTTAAAATTAACTAATAAAAATCAGACATTGCTTTTGAATTGTGGTTCAACAGAATCATTTTAAAAAACAAACTA
>JAODKM010000099.1:8215810-8231059 GCA_026780845.1 Petrocephalus sullivani | reverse complement strand
ATATGTGCAACTGTAGTCACAGGAACATCAAGATGCTTGGAGATGGTCTTATGGCCTTTATCTTTAACATGCTTTTCGATAATTATCTCTCTAATGTCCTGAGACAACGCCCTCCTTAGCTTTCCGTGGTCCATGTTTAGTGTGGTACACACCATGATACCACAAAGCACAGTGACTACTTTTCACCCTTTAAATAGGCAGACTGGCAGATTACAAGTTAGAAGGCACCTGTAGAGGACACACCTTAGTTTAACATGTTCCTATGGTCAAATTATTATCTTTTCCAGGGGTACCATAATTTTTTTCCAGGCCAGTTTCAATAGTTTGTTTTTTTAAAATGATTCTGTTGAACCACAATTCAAATGCAATGCCTGATTTTCATTAGTTAATTTTAAGTACATCTTTATTTATTATTACTTATGTCAGTTTCAAGTTATGACTTTAACAGAAGGGCACCAACAATTTTGTCCACGTCTGTATAATTCAGGTAAAATGTCCTCAAAAAATCAGTTCCTGTCTATACAGCAATGGTGATATTTAACGTTTCTTTGGTCCATCCATTGATCTACCACACCAGGGTGTATCACCTCAGTCATACTTCAATACAGAGGACACAAAGAAGAAAATTATACCTATTCCTTGTTGTTAAGGTACCACAACAAAAACACCCATTATGGTAATACAATGGTAACAATAATGGTAGTATGCCAGACAATTTGAACTAAAACAGAAGGAATGCAATACAATGTAGTCAGAACAATGTAGTCTTGTAGTTTTTTTGGAACCAGTTGTCACGGGGGTGTTCCAAGCACATGGCACTGGCAATCAGAATTAAGCCACACAAATACTTCACAGGAGGCCTTTGATGGCTGAACAGCCTGAGAAAAGCAGGCACCTAAAATACATACCTAACAAGCAGGTAGTTCTCAGTCAGAACCTGAAGGTTTCTGGAGGACTACCATTTCTGGCCAGCCTTTGGTGGCTCCAGCTGTGCCTTGTCCAGAAAATGAGACCAATTTCTGTGACTTTAAAACCAAAGCCCAGATACTAACATTTCTAGAGATCTTTCAATAATTGTTCTTAAAGTCAAGTCAAAGCTTTATTTGTTGCATGCATCGTTATACATGGTTGCATAGCTCCATGACTGTGAAACAGGGGACATAGAGGGCATAAATAGACATAAGTATGTATACTTATATATATATAATAATAATCAATATCCAGAATGTGCAATTAGCAGTAAGGTTCTAGACCACAGGTTTTCAAACTTTCTGACCAAAGGTGAACATCAGATATTTGTTTAAAGTCAGCAGTCAATAACAATAAGTTTCGAAATAGACATCAATATATAACGATAATAGGGACTAAACGTAAAGACTGGTTTAATGCTCGCTGATTATTTCGACTGACATGGGGGGATTATGATCAGTTATATGCATGCAAAGTTTGGTGGTTCAGCACTGTATTTTTGTGCTTCAAACCACATTATGCCTTTTTATGCTAACCATATTCATTTGCAAGGTGCATTATCAGCTGGTCCGGATTAACTTGCGGTTTGGACTTTGAGAATCCCTGTCTTAGACACACATTAAGGATCTGAATTTTTTCATATTTTACCACCTGCACTATTGCTTTAAGAACAATATGAGTCACTTTGCATAAACCTGAATGCTGAGAGATAAAATATAAATGTAAAATGTAATCATCCGTTCTATACAAAAAAATTTCTGGTACGTCTGATATTTTGCTTGTTATATTCTCTTTCTTTTAGTAATGGTTAAGCCTTAAGCATTACTGTATTTCCAGTCATTAGAGATACTTTTAAGTTAATTCATATATTCTTTTGTCCCCCAGAAACTACCAATTTTGTGTTGGTTTAACTAATATTGTCATTTAACAGTCAGCATGTGGGCCTTCCTGAAAATGTCTCTGCCAAAGCAAATTAATTACATTACTTTCCAGCCCCCCTCCTCTACCCCAATACACAGCCCCATAAAATCAATCAGAGCAAATATCTACATCCTGCTGGCCAGGTGGCATTGTTCTCTGGCACTAATTAGGTTTTCCATATTCCTAACTCATTTCTCATCGGCTATTGACAAGATTAATTGCCGCCCATCGCATGCCGAGTGGAAAATAAACATGACTGTAATAAAAAGGTTGAATTATTATGTCTTTAAAGAAAATCAAGGATAGCCACTACTTTTAAGGAGGAAGGGAAGGAAAGAAACAAATCCTGGACATTCTGCTCAGCTTATGACCTTAGACCCAATCTACAGGAACTAGCTGAACTGCTGTGCTGACTGCCTCGTAATGGATACTCATATAATCACAATAAGCTAAAAACTCTATACATTACACACCATCTGGTTGCTGAGTATCCTGAGCAAATGACAAGACCAGAGTGTGAAATGGTACTGACCTGCTATGACTAGGAACCAGGCAGGGAATATGGAATGTTCCCAAATCCTTAGTCAACATTACATGGACTTAATGAAGAAGTGGGCCCCATATATAATCCTGGACTTGTGGAATGGGGTTTCCAAACAGGTGAAAGTGAATCTTGACACTGAGTTCCCTGTTGTCCACATAGAAGCACAAACCTCCATCCTTCCTCCAGTCCATGACTAAGATCCCTGACTTACCATATTGTCAATTTCCCTTTGAATTTACTAAGCCTTTACAAGGAGACATGATCTTGGAACTGGGAGATGTTTCCGGATTGAAACTTACAGATTTTCAGGCTGGGCAGTTGCCTCTTTCCTTCAGCTTCTGTTATATTGCATTGGTCCTGCTGGATAAGCTGCTTTTGTCTTTCAATGAGCTGATAGGTGTCCTGATCTAGAGATGACAAGCATGGTATCAACAATTCCAAAAGTCTTTCAAGGCCATTTCAGTGGGAAAAATATCTTGTGGACTCATACCAAGTTGAGTTGCATAATTACATAATGGAGCTCAGTGATCCACCAATCCAAATGGTGTTGCCTCTCATCTGCATTAATTTAAGTTGTAGTTGGCCCTTTGTAATAAACCTGTGTTGTCTGCCACTAGGTCCCCTCCCCGAGTTGTGTTTGTCACATGCTCTGTCAGTGCTAGTTGGTCTTACCTCTTGTTCCTGCCCTCTTGTTAATCACCCCCTGCTACCGCATGTTTGCGTCATTGTAGATATTATATTTAAGTGCTCTTCAGTTCTGTACTAATCAGGGGTGGGCTGCCCAAAAGCAACGTAGTGCAAAGTAGTTTGTTATCGAGCACTTATGATTAATCGTAAATTAATGAGGCCGCCCCAAAACCCTTCGTAGTAGTTCGTTATCTCGCTCGTAGAGAGCTCCGACCCACCCGTTATTTTCTAAGTAGTTCGTTGTTTGAACTTTTGCCTGCTGTCCTGTCACAGAGACGCAGAGATCGGCCAAAATAGATCACAAAAACACACTGGTGGTCTTCTTTGGCCAACGTAATAATACCGATGATACAATAAGCAGTCAAAATTAATAACATGTACAGTTAAATGTACAGTTAAGACAAATATAAAACTATAACGTAGACTTTAAATTAGCACAAACGGAGCTTGTTGTTGTAACTCCTGTGCACATTTTATGTTCATAACAGGGTTGTGCACCATTCAGAATTGACTTGGGAATGACCATGAAAATGAAATGCAACTCATAAAATTGGTTGAAAAAACGTTGCAGAACCGCAATTAGAATTTATAAAATTAGAATTGTTTCCTTAGACTAGAACATTCACATTGAACACAACAGCTATCAATGCAACTGTCAAACAAAAGTACAAAATCAGAATGTGGCTCAAACAGCCTTTACATAACTAACCACACCACTCCAACTATCTATAAAAGGCAGAGAGCTTATGTCTTATTGTTGCAAACAATTCAAATAACCAATCAAATATGAAGAAGTAAATGTAAAAGGTGTTATAAAGGACAACATTGAATGTTTCCGTACTGTGACATTTTATTTTGTAATCGTCACAGTACTGTGACAATTAAGCAATCATTAAATGTTATTTTTAATTAAATTATTGATTATCACTTATTTAATCATTAGTGTGATTCTGTCTGGTACAAGTGATATAATTTTGTCTCAGAAAAAAACAATATGATGCAGTTGTAAAAATTAAGATTTACTTTAAACGTTGCAAAAACTATGACTTCTTTTTTTTTGACAAGACAGACTTCTGAATAAAGGCCTGCATAATGCAAACTCATGCTATTATGTGCAGTACAGCAGGGGAGGATGCAGGCCTAATGGCAGGGGAATTGTGGGAGGCTGATAATGGGGTCACTACAACCCAGGGACAGTTCTTTAGTACCTCTGTGGAAAATGGCAGTTACTCAAAAGCATGACCAGTTACTACTGGAACTTGAATATCAGATTATCAGCTACAGTGGGAAACCAACTGTGAAATCTGAAAAACCAAGATGTTTTTTTTTTTTTAAAGAATTGTGTTAGCACCCCATAATGGGTTGTTCCCTGCACTTGTAGCTTCTGGGAAATGCTGCGGATCCCCGGTATACAAAATGGATGTATGGATGGATGGAGAAATGGATGGATGAATGGATTTATGGATGGACAGACAATGGAGAATATCAGCCTGGTTAAAGAAAATATTCAACAGTATGAGTCGATACAGTATTTCCCTTGTCACAGGCTAGGTGGTATGCATATTGTATTTACAATGCACAGTTCCTCATGGATTTCTGCATAGGTAATTGAATACAAATGAATGTGTTTGTAAGATGAACACCTAAATAATAAATATTGTTTATGAAGGAATTTTAGGTGCCATAGTTACTGAAATAGCACATCTCTCCATCTGCCTTCCCTATTTGTTGACACCACAGGTGTGATTTGCAGTCTTTTTTATTTTTACAGATTGCAATTCGCTATTCTGTTGTGTACCGCATGCTTCGGCGTCACTAATAAGGCCTTTTCGTCATTTTAAAAAACAAACATGAAATCATTTGTTGATAATTATTTGGTATTTCAAATTTTAAAGCATATTATTTAAATGAAACTTACTGGGCCAAGTTTACCAAAACTTTTATGAATAGTAATAATAATAATAATAATAGAACATTATGAGATGATAAATTAGAGTGATGCAAAACAGTATCAACATAAAGGATAGTCTCACTGAGGAATATACCACCAACTATGGGAGAAAAATCCTAAGTGATATTAGGTTAGAGATATCATTTGGTGAATAAAATATTTATTTTGTGAAGAATGCAAGAAAAAAGTAAGGTAGGTGTATAGCCTTCATTAAAGAACAACTGGGAAGACTGATGTTAAAGACGAATGAGTTTCAAGTAAATCTACAATCAGGACCTTTCTGAGGAGTTTTTCTTCGGTAACTAACTAATCATCATGGCATCTGATAGAAATAAATATGACACGTGCATTAGTAAATGATTTGTCCAACAATGATGGGTCCTTTTGTTTAATCTGACAAAATGAGGCACATGTAATGAGTTTTGACACAGGCTGGTTGTTGCAAAATGAACATATGGAGCAAGGTGAAAAGACTGTCAAAAAGGAAGCCCGAATAACTTTGAGGATAAAAGAGATTACATTTGAAAAAGGCAAGCTGAGGCTGACAGAGTACATCACATCCAGATGCTTGATTACAGATGAACACTGATAGATTGGAGCAATTGCCCTTGGTCACCCTTATCTCAAGATCTCCATCAAAACTTGACATTTATCGGAGAAGGAGACTGCCTTTCTACTGGTATCTGAAAAAGACATGACCCATGGCAAGGAGTGTGTGACATGCGGAATGACGAGCATCAAAAAATACCTAATGGTATCCACTTCAGTGTTTAAGCAAACAGAAGCACAGGGAAATTATCGCACTCTTAGACCCTAAAGACATCCTGCTATCCTATTTACTTTCGAGTAAACTGAGGTAGTAACAGAAAAGAAAATGAAAACTACTGAGATCCAGTAATGTGTATTAGTTTTGAAATATTTAAAATTTCATTATGTTGCAATTTGACACACACACATACCATGAAATGTGAATGTGTGTGTGAATGGTCTTTGAGCCCTGCAATAGGTTCGCGCCCAATCCTGCGTTATTCCCTGCCACTTGGAAACCCAATTTTGAAAACAGTATTGATTAAAATTTTAATTAATCACTTTCACTTGTACGGAAAGATTGCAGTTTGAAATTGCTTTGAAAATATATCAAATTTTTCACTTTCCTAGTTTACAACCATTCCTGAACATGAGTGCTTCTCACTATTTTGATTTATTTCATTCGTTTTTTCTGGTAGGTGTAATCATTTGGAAGACTGACAGTTTTGAGGCAAAAGGAGATACACGTGTGCAAGGGGAAAGGAAGACATCTGTCGTGTAAAACATGGTCATGATATATTTGATACAAATATAATCCAAGACACTAATCTGAAGCAACTACTCATATGGAGCAGGCAGGTGGTGTAGTAGTTAGGGACGCAACCATGTAGTCAAAAGACTGCCAGGTCGAGTCCCTGACCTGCAAGTACCGCTGAGGTACCCTGAGCAAGGCACCGTCCTCAAGCACTGCTCCCTGCTGTGTCACGATGTCGCATGGGTTACAGTAAATGCAGAGGACACATTTCATTGTGGCGTGCTGTGGTGCGTCAACAATGAGGATTAATAACCTTCACTTCAATATATAACTGGGTGTTTCAGTGTAGCCAGTCACCTGTCTTGGAGGTACAACAGAGTGTCTCTTCAAAGCCGGCACCCTTCTGCATATTAAAACATGTCGCTAACTAGCATGCTTCCAGTTTACCCTACTCACTTTCCAAAGACACGGGCCTGTTATATACTCACAAATTGAGTTTAAAATATGTGGAATTCCCATTGCAAAGAGATAAAAATAAATGACATTGTTTTCTACATTTGAAGAAAAAAACAAAACCGACACACACACAAACACATTAATACATGCTGTCATCCATCTTCCAGCCCCTTATCCACTACCAGACAGCAAAGGGCCAGAAATCTAACCTATGACACACTAACAGGTAAATGGTATGGATGGGGTGCCAGGCAACACACCCAATATGGGTGAAGCCAATTTACCTAACTGTATGTTTTTGCATTACGAGAAGAAATCACATGGCATGCATAACACCTCTGCACAGGCAGGGTGGGAGCAGAATCTGAACCCCCAGCCCTGCAGGTGTGAGGCAATTGTGATAGGCACTACACTCCTTCAGTATGCTGATGCAGGATATGTAGTCGTCCTGCTGAAGACCTAAGTCCTCAGAACAAGAACACTACAAGAGACTCCCAGCTGAACTAATTAAGAACTGAAATAACATGGATGAGCAACAAAAATCTGAGATATAAAAGAAAACTTAGTAATCCATCTAGATATGCACACTCACACGGAGGATATAGCTACCAAAAAATTGCAAATTTGTAAAAACTGAAGTCGGTTACTTACATGTATACCAATTTCCCAGGTATGTTAGATGACCAGCTGACAGAACCTGAGAATGCTCACTGTCTGAAGACCTCGGTTATTAAACCAAAGGCAGGAATCGGTAAAATATAAAATACATGTATCTGCGCTATAACTATATAATTTTGTAACCATATCATTTATTCTCGTAAATTGTGATTCTTGGATATTATTAGAAAAAAGCACAATATGCAGCATAGAACTGTTTTATTTACGTTTGATTCTAATTTGAACACGTATACAATGGGCCCTTTAACACAAAGATATTGAATTATCAATCAAGCACTAACGCTCGAGCTATTTACTACGCTTCCAAAGGTCTTAGAGCTGTTAATATTTACAGTAATTTAAAGTACGACAACATAAGCCGTAATGTCACTAATAATATCACTAACTGTTCAGTAGAGGCGTCGAAGAGCGGCAATAGCAAATATCTCGCATTTTTCTATTGTATACCCCAAGAGAATAAATGGTGGGCTGGAAACAACATACATGAAATACATGGCAAACTATGATCATATTTCAGTACGTTTCAGAAAAGAAGTGTTTGGGTTTTAGACAGCGATCGACACGCAGTTTAAAGTAAGCAGACAGTGCCTCGGTGCGTTTCAGTCGTTCTGCGCTTTTTCAGAGGAGCGCTCCGCGCAGGGGAAAAAAAGGAGGAGAAGAAGGGGTGGGAGCGTGTGAGAGAGAGACTGGGGGACGAGGAGACGGGAAGAGCAGGCAGCGGCGGCGTGAGGAGCAGGAGTACCGCGATCCCGTCCATCACCACCGCATGCAGCATCGGGCATCAAGGGGTCGCCAGGAAAGCCTGCCATTCCTGCCTCACAGTGTAGAAGGAACGGTCTCAAGCGCCGCAATCGGGACCCTTTAAATGAGAGAAGAACTCCAAATAGCCGAGGTGGAGGAAATAAGAAGTGACTGCGCTTTTATTTATTAACCTCACATATAACCGTGTAGATATTAGGCTAATAATAACTTCATTTTTACGACATCCCAGCAGACTTGGATAACTGCGAAGAACGAAGCAACAGCTTACCGCTCCAAAGAAACACTTTGCAAAGTAAGATTATTTTCCTTGGCTATTTTATTTTAGTGTTGGAGAGGGAATTTTATTGTCAATTAAAGAGCTGGTATCTCTGTGTCATATAGGTAGACTTGCCTTATTGCTGCTTTGACGCAGCAGGGCGATACTTCGTAAACTAGGGTTTTCCAGTAGCGTTTTTCAATAGCAGTATGTTTAATTAACGAAATTATCACTTGTTTTTGTTTAGATTTTTGACAAAATTAATATAGACAGTCCAGCATAGATGTTTATTTAGGACACTTTAAATCGTAAGCGTGCATATGTATACATTTTTACATTCGACACGGAAAAACATTGCTTATAAGCGTGTAAAGACGCGTGTAAACGTTAAAATACACGTATTTTGGATTTTAGGCAGAGCGTTATTTAACCGCACAATAGCCGAAGAGAGGGATGTCAACAAAACTGGTTTTAAGACTCCGCGTTTCAGTACTTATATTGGCTCAACAGGTTTCACATCTCATGTATTGAATCTCTATACTAACGCGTGTATAGTTTATATTTATAAATAAACTTAATACTGTTTTTGAAAGCTCTAAAACATATATCATTTTCGTTTATGATTTTGAAGTTACACTGTTTTAGAAAGCCAGTTCTAGAACAATTACTTAAAGATTGCTGTATAGTTTTATATACATTTTAAAAATGATTATTACAGTAACAGGCAATAAGCACTTAGCAATTGTATTAGACACTTTCCTTTTTGTTGTTTCAAAACTAATAATGCAAACCATTGCAAAATTATCTGTATAGCATAGCAGTTAAAATGTCAACGTAAATTAATCCATATATTCATCTAGAATTTTGAAATTTTAAATGAGTGTTACTCTGCAGTTCTATGTTTCCACAGAAAGCCGTGAAGTTGTACAACTATAATGTGCTGTCCATAAAAACGAAATCAATATTTGATCAGCTACTCAGTATTACTCTGTCATAAGCTTTACACCTCTAATATTAAACCTTTATGATTTAGTCTCAGTCTGCGTTTAACACATAGTTAGATTTATTTTCATTGTTTCTTGGTACAGAACATAAGCTTCGCACCATGTTGTAGTCTATTCAAGATTTAATAATACTTCAGAGGATACAGAGGCTCTGATAGCAGATCGCTTATTTGTTGGGGGGGTATGATATTGCTTAATGTTGTGTGGTGCCTGCAAATGTCAACAGCTTGAATCACTGATTAACAACTGCCTTAGAAACTTGACTTAACGTGACTTTTTTTGTATATGCTTTTTGTTTCATAGATGGTTACTGACAGGAAGATACGCTGGTTTTAAAGAAGGGTACCCCTTGCCCTTGCCCATAGCCAAAGTCATCATGGCAGCAGGAGTAGCAGCATGGCTCCCCTTTGCCAGGGCTGCAGCCATCGGCTGGATGCCAGTGGCCAACCTGCCCATGCCCATGGCTCCCACTGAGAGGAGCAAGCGGCAAGACGAGCTAATTGTCCTGAATGTCAGTGGGCGCCGCTTCCAGACCTGGAAGAACACCCTGGACCGCTACCCAGACACACTTCTTGGTAGCTCTGAAAAAGAGTTCTTCTATGATGAGGAGACAAAAGAGTACTTTTTTGACCGCGACCCTGATGTCTTCCGCTGTGTCCTAAACTTCTACCGAACTGGAAAGCTGCACTACCCCCGCTACGAGTGCATCTCGTCCTATGACGAGGAGCTGGCCTTCTTTGGCATCATTCCCGAGATCATCGGCGACTGCTGTTACGAAGAGTACAAAGACCGAAAACGGGAGAACGCCGAACGCCTCATGGACGACATGGAGGACAACAAAGACAGCAAGCAGCCTAATATGACATTCCGCGAGACCATGTGGCGGGCGTTCGAAAACCCCCATACCAGCACCATGGCCCTGGTCTTCTACTACGTCACCGGCTTCTTCATTGCCGTCTCTGTCATTACCAATGTGGTTGAGACTGTGCCCTGTGGATCCACTCCCAATCAGAAAGACATGCCATGTGGTGAGCGGTACACTGTAGCATTCTTCTGTATGGACACGGCCTGCGTCATGATCTTCACCGTGGAGTACTTGATGCGGCTCTTTGCTGCACCCAACCGCTATCGCTTCATGCGAAGTGTGATGAGCATCATTGATGTGGTGGCCATCTTGCCCTACTACATCGGCCTGGTGATGACTAACAATGAAGATGTGAGTGGCGCCTTTGTCACGCTGAGGGTCTTCCGTGTCTTCCGGATCTTCAAATTCTCCCGCCACTCTCAGGGCCTACGCATCCTGGGCTACACACTGAAGAGCTGTGCCTCAGAGCTGGGCTTCCTCCTTTTCTCCCTCACGATGGCCATCATCATCTTTGCCACCGTCATGTTCTACGCTGAAAAGGGCTCCACCTCCAGCAAGTTTACCAGCATTCCAGCATCCTTCTGGTACACTATTGTCACCATGACGACCTTAGGGTAAGAGGATCTGTTTCCAAATTTTTTGTTGCTTGTCTGTCTCTCAGTATTCCATTTGCACTTTGTCTGAAAAGTGTCTCTTTGGCTCCAAGGGAGTTGGCAAAAAAATAGCTGACTTCAGTACAGTACAAATAAAAAGAATCCACCCTGGAGATCCTAGGTTTTAGTTAAGCACTCTTTTCACCCCCTTAAACAAGTCATGGATTATGGGATGGATCAGTGATTCCAATAAACGGGCTTGACAGTCTGCTCTTTCTGCGTATTCCTTTTCTTTATCACCCTCCCTCCTCCTATCTGCCTCTTTCTCACACCCACGCACTATGTATCTCCCTCACAATGTTTGTAACCACACTGTGATCAGGGATTGAGCTTCAATCGTTTCTATGTTTTCAGGGGATAGAAATTACTTCAGACTTCAGTTTGGTTTTGAGTTTCTTTTTTTTTTTTTTTTACTGTTGAATTAATTTTCCATCATGTACTTTTTTATCCGGATTGAAGATATGAAGTTGTGTTTTGATACCTTTGCAGCACTAGATGGTTTTTAGGAAAATGAACGAAAAAACAAATGTTAATTTGATGGGTTCGTTAAGCTGATTGAGTTTTAATGAATTTGTGTGCCTAGCAAGTATATTCACGCTTCATACTAAATGTCAGAACTTAAGAAGCCACTACACTTCTGCGAGTGCCAGTTATCCCAGCCACCTGTTAACACATGAAATTATGTAACTGCAAAGGATCTGGACAAAGAAGTTTTTATTTTTTCTTCAGATTTTCTAAAGGATCACATGCAGATGCACATACTGTACAATTTCAGGTCTTTTAATTGCTTCGTATTTGCTTGAGAAAATTCTTTTGTTTGGTTGTAGATGTTACATGCTCGCATATTTTTGTTTTTACTGATAGAAACCATACAAATTATTTGACAGGCTGACAATGGAAGTGTTGCCTCGAAGTGATCTCACATTGCATTTGAGTAGCATCCAGTGCCATCGTTACATAAAGAGTCATCGATAAAGCACAAGGGGCAGAAGTGGGTGTGATCTGCTGTATCCACTGACTAATACTTCCTTACGTTCCCCGTGCTGCTTACCTGGGACTGGACAAGATGTTTCATTAGATCCGGCGATGCTTGCAGAGGAAACCACGAGGGGTTTGCTCTGATCAAAGGAGTTTGACTCCTGCGTGGGTTTCGCATCCTTCGCTAACGGGAAACAAAGCATCGCCGACGGAGAAAGCGGCAGTCGCGGTATGATGGATTACTGCACATTTAGCCCCTTTCTGGTGGAATCGCTACTTTATGTGTGCTCTGAACATATGCTACTTTTTGTGATTCCGGTGCTTTGCATCTCATGAATATGGTAGCAGTTACGCTTTGGAAGGGGGGGAAGCACAACCGTACACACCCACACAGACCACAGAGATAAAAATAGGCTTGTCCAGGAGCAGTTTCTAAGAGCCAAATGAGAAGGAGGTGTGGGCCAGTTCATCAGCATTCTGCCCTGTGTCCTCGCAAAGCAGAGAGTGTTATCATATGCACCTCGAGGGAGCTGTGGTTAAAACACACCTTCCAAGGGAGCCACATGACTCTCGAAGAAACTTCAGTTTTATGCTTCATGAAATCATCTTTGACTGTTCTTTTTAAGGTGCCTTTTAATTGTATTTCTATTTTATTTACATAATTTGCCGTGCTTAGCTGCATAAAAGCATTGTGTGAACCGAAAATAGCCTGACAGTTATACAGGTACCCTATAAACAATGGCACTGGTGCGATCTGTTCTTCCTACTAATTCCCGTTTTTTACAGAAAAGCTTATAGTGTCATCCACCATGTAATTTATGCCGTGCACTTGATTACATTTTACACGTTGGTTCCATGACCAGGGAAGAGGGGTGGAATTGCATGCAGGGAGCAACCTTCCCAGGCATGATCTCTTTAAAATGAATTAAAAGCTTTGTGAGGACTGGTTGAATTGGAGATCCATCCCAGACTGAACCGGTATAGATTGTTAATAAAATGGATTCTGACCTTTGAAGGAAGGGCATTTGTGCTCATTGTCATTTTGCTGGAAAACAAAAAAGGTTCCTGCAGGTTACAAAAGGTGGAATCAGGTGTTGTTGGCTTGTTTGTATGTTTATGCAGGGAATGTTTAGTTAGTGTATTCTATCCAAGGTAACTGATCATCAGTAGAACTGGAGATTGTACTGAGGGGCCAGTTGCAGGAACGTAATACCTAGTAGGAACGTACCTGAGCTCATATCAGTAATTTTTTTATCCAGCTTCAACGACTGCTTTTTGGATTATTTGGATTGATGCCTTTACTTTTTTTTTAATTGTAAAAAGAGACTAATCTCCAGTATTCCATGACAAAGGTACGTTGTTTTTTTTTAAAAAACTATGCATGATGCTTAGTCACTAGAACTACTATGTAAGTGTAACATGAATGGTTAATTAACATTACTAGATACATTCCAACAAAAAAATTGTGATCTACAAGAAACATCACCTATGGTGCAGTGCGCAATGCAGTCGTAGGGTGCTAGCCAGGTCCATAGGTCTCATATTAACATTGGGGGGCAGGTATATCGGGGTCAGGGTGTGATGTCACGTCGCTTTATACGCGATTCCGTAGTCGAGCTGTATGCAGTTCTTTTTTCGTAAACTACTGCTGTTATACTTACAATATTTAAAGTGAAATTTATCTTTACATTTTACTGTTATTCATCTTTACTAACATGGTCGTTTAAGTGTGGTAAGTCATGCCAAATATGCGGTAATTATTAAGATTATGCACAATTTGCGATATTCCACCACGAATGGCACTGTGTGAATTCACTGTGGAAAAAAAAACTCAGTTCGGGGTCCACTATGATGCCCCTGTCACTGTCCTGCACTCTGTCTCTCTCACAAACACATCCTATATAGCAAAAATCAAGGTAGTTGCAGTTTGCACAATCAAATAAGATAATATCGACAAGACGATTAAATACCACCATTTCACATAGCCTTTTATTGATTAACTGTCAGTAATGATACAAGTTTACATACAAAGCCGCACCGTGCTTCTGCACTCACCGCTCTCTATATGTTGTCTCTATACTCACGGCCTGTGCTGCGAACTATTTCCAACAGAAAGTTGCTAGATGACGTCATATGATTATTTGAATATTTATGATGTTATCATGTCTCTTTCACGTTCAGCTAACAGCCACCACATTGTGTTCGCTTTTCTCCTACTCTTATTTTAAAGCAGCTCAAAGTATTTCATTTATTATTATCTATTATCTAGTCGCTTTTTGAAAAAAACGTTGCTAAAGGAGTCTGAAAAGTCGCTCGATCTAGCGACAAAGTCGCTAAGTTGGCAACACTACTCACAGCTCCTGCCAGAGTGGAACTTTAGACTAAACCATTTTATCAGAGAGTAGGGGGTCTCCAAATAAAAATTGTTTGAGAAAAAGCTTTAAATTATGTAATGAGATATATTAATCGTATGTGTATCACAACACTGGGGGGGACCTTGTGTCCCCCCAAATCTATGCCTATGGTGCCAGCAAACAACATAGTCTCAATATTAGAAAAACATGGAGGACAGTGAAGAGCTATTTCCACTGCCACCTAAATTGAAGCCAAAAATATGGCAGAACTTTGGATTTTTGAAAAAAATGGAGAGTTGACAGTTGGCAGTTCAGCTGTTTAGAATACTTGTGTTATTTAGGCGTTATTCAAAATGTATCGTGATACACATCATATCATTGCCCCATATCTTGATACATATCATATTGTGAGGTTTTTGGCAATACTCAGCCCTACTGGACATTCATGTACGTCGCTATGGACAAAATCTGCTAAACAAAAGTAAGCTTAAATATAGTGCTGTATGCGATTCTTATGATATCTGTTAAATGCGTATTGTGTGTACAGTTGCAACCGGGAACAATGAAATATTGCCATATCGCCCCCTCCACTTGATTTGGAACAAAAGGAAACGTTAGTCTGCCACTTTCTGCTCAGAGGGCCCACTTTCTGTTCTCTCCGGCCCGTACATTGAGAATGCAAGATGGCGCCAGTGTTGCCGGCTTGCCGTCTTGCCGTCTGTCAGCTCCTTTATTTTGTGTGTTTTTATTATTTTTAGCTTGTTTGTTGCAACATGCACACCCGCGACTTTTGTATGATCGCCAGACCTTATTTAGAATTGGTTATTCTGCTGGTCTTTTACCGCTTGTGGCTGAAGAAGAGTTTCGGAGTACTTTACCTCCTCACCTG
>JAODKM010000099.1:8198105-8214140 GCA_026780845.1 Petrocephalus sullivani | reverse complement strand
TTAAACTGGGAATTTGCTTCACTTCAGGCACATTATCTCTTTTGTTCTGTAGGTCATTTAAGGGATATTAGCAGGCACCTTTACCCAAAGTGACATACAATCGACAAAAAAATTGCCAACCAATCCCTGGTGCAATTAAGGTTAAGGGCCTTGCTCTAAGGCATAACGGTGAAATCAGTCTGCTGACCATAGGGTGAACCTACAACATTATGATCACAAAAACAGCATCCTCTCCCGCTTAGCTTCTGTTATGTATATTAGACATCACTCTGAACTGATTTCCCTTTGCACTTATATTACATTTGACTTATAAATTAGTTTTGTGACTACCAAATAATGTATGTAAATGTAAGAGTAAATAAAAGTAGACATGAGTTTTTCAAAGCTGCTATGTTTTATTCCTTGTTAAATTAAGCCTTTTTAAAATAAAAATCTGAATAAATAGTGAAAACTTTAAAATAGACAAGTATTTTTAAGCATTGTAGATGTGGAACATTATTTGTAATGTCCTTGTTTAATCTCAAGACTCTTCCTCACAGTCCTTATGTGATAATTGGGCTGGCACAGTATAATTACCTCTGCATTAGCCCCGCATCTGAAAATACCATTTCACATGCTGCAGCCCTTGATCTGGCACTCATTTGCTCATTTTCTGCCGGGACTTTGCGGTCCCTCTCCCCGTCCCTGCAGCTTCACGTGACTCGTGCCAGCCTACGCCATGCCGAGAGGGCGGCCCAGCGGGGCTCCACAGGTCTGCTACTAAACACACCCGAGAGCAGAAGCGAGAGCGGGAATGGGAGCGAGAGAGGGAGCGGGAGCGGGAGTGAAAGCGGGAGCACAAGTGGAAATGGGAGTGATTGGGATTGGGAGTGAGAGCAGGAGCGAGAGCGGGAATGGGAGCGAGAGAGGGAGCGGGAGTGAAAGCGGGAGCGCGAGTGGGAATGGGAGTGATTGGGATTGGGAGTGAGAGCAGGAGCGAGAGCGGGAATGGGAGCTGGAGCGGGAGTGAGAGCGGGCAACAGACGGCTGCTTTTAACCTTGCTCCTTCACCAAAGGTCCTTGCGGTGGAATTTTTTATCGAGGGCCGCATCCCCCCAACGCCTGCCCCCTACTGCACACATTTTTATGCTCTGACCGGTGAACGGCAAGGCCACGGATCCTCACGTGTGCCAGCCTGCCAGATTATCCCAGCCGCCTCAATTATCTCCAGCACCTGATTATAGCTGCACTAGGCTTTGCGCTTAACATGCTTAGAAACAGGTGGATTAGCCTTAATGGGAAGTTGTCAGATGCAGCGCATTTGCTCGGGATTAACAAGAGATCTGCAGCTTTTTTAGGGCGGTTTGTGGACTTTGCGTGCAAATGTACAACAGCGTTCCTGGTGGTTTAGCATTTCTGCCTTAGCAGCCGCAGAAAAAGCCCCCTTTATTTTTTGTACATCGTTATCTTCCAGCTAGTATACGAAATAAATCCAGAATAGTGTGGCTTTCACTCTGATCTTGCACTGGCGCGCGTGAGAATCTATAGTGAGAGAGATGCTTGTCGTGTTCGGGCGCCTGAAATAAATATGACGGACATCATTAAACGATAAAGTGTGTTAAGATTGGAGCGGTGTTAGGCATCATGTCCGTGCGGGCCCATCAGTGATACGTCATGCATTTAAATAAGACAGAGTGGCACCTGTCCAACTCCCTGCAGTGGACCTGGCCAGTTCCAGCAGCCAGAATGAGAGGAGAGAGAGGCAAGAGATGGCTAAACATGGATGTCACAGACTCTGGCCCTAGTTGCAACCTACAGTGTTACCCTCTGTCATGCCTAACCGGTACCGCAGGGCAGGAGGATGAAATGGAGGTACGATAGGAGTAAGTGGGGATAATGGGAAGGATATTTTGGTTAATAACGACATAAGCCATCTTTAATTTTCAGTGGTGTCCTCTGGATATTTAGCCTCGTAAGTGGAGATGGGTTAATTTTGCATAGCCTGAAGTAAGTAGCATAGGGATTAAGGATTTGGGCTTACCAAATTCAGGCTGTTGAATGCGTGCCTTCTTCGGTTTCTGCTAGAGGTATGCTAATGAATAAAGTGTAAATCTATAGCCCGGTTCAGTTGCCTCTGAAGAATAGTGTTGACTGTTGAGATAGGCGAAAGATATGGACCGTGTCTTTCCAGAGCGGAGCACCGTGTGTGGCGGTGGCTGAGAGGATGACGTGGCTGCCTTTTGGCCACACTGTTAGCGTCGTTATTGACACAGAGATGGAAGAGGTCATCATCGCCTCCTACAGGTTTAGCTGTCACATAATAAATCACAGGGGTGACACTCACTGATGGTTGTGCTACGTGATAAATGATAATAATAAATCCAGTCATAATTTATTATAGTGCCTCTTTTGGCACTATTCGGTTTCAGTTGTACTAGGACATCTAAAGTGTATTATTTCCTATGAAAGGCATTGATCCTTTGACGTTTGGCAGTCTGGAAAAATACACAAACCAGAGATTACATGTGATTACTCTGGTGCAGCAACACGCTATACTAAGAATTCATTATTTTTGGTGTATTATTTCAATATGGTCAGGCCAATGCGATTAAGCTTTTTATGCCTGAATATTAAATTATTGCTACAGTATTTAGGTTATTATTTAGTTGTCATGAACACGTGACCTTGATGTCCGTATTGCTACAAAGGATGTAGAAAAAGTATTTGTGTTTTTATCTGGAGTAAATAGCATATTGGAATAACATGAGAATGGGGACAGTGATAGGTCTAAAACAAAAAAGGTGTGCCCCATTTTGACATAAGACTGAATCAATTAACACACCTCGCAACTTCCTTTCTTTCAAAGCTATTTTAAGCACATATATGCCCAGCGGTGCTTTCATTTGTTATCTGCCTTCTTCACTGCTCATTCTGGGGTGACAAAACCAATTGTACTGCCAGAATCAGTCTGCCGTGGATTAATGTCTGTCTGATTGTTTTTTGCTGCATAGACCAGTGCTTTGTGTTTTTTGGACAGCATCAGATGCTTTTATTCGAATCAGCCATGTCGTACTTTTTTCAATTTAATGCCGATTGAAACTGGAAGCAGTCAGGTAATGGTAACTTTCTCAGGGATCAAACAATAAGATTATCACTCTTACAGCAATAAGTCAAGCAATTCATCCCTTACAATGTGCTTCTTTCGTTTGTTTGGTGAGCAAGATAATCTAATAGGGTCAGCAGTTTGTATAATTTGGTAAGCAGATCTGATTTGGGCCCCATCCACTTTAACAATCTTTGGACCTTCCCCTTAGAGGGACATTGAAATGAAAAATTCTTTGAAAACATTGTTGCCATTCAGTTGGGAATGGATTACAAAGCCACTTCTAAAGCTGAGTAACACTGATAATCATACTTCTCATTCAGACCAGCTTGGAAGGCGTTGCCCTGGGGCCTGTCCCATGAAGTTTAGGGCATGCATGTTCCTGCTCACATAATCTTTGACACCAGTTCACCTAATGGCATGTCTTTAGACCACGGGTGCAAACTCCACAAGCATATAGCTGTGGCAATCAAACCCCGTAGCCCTGGGGTTGTGAGGTAAGAGGGCAACACACTGAGCTAGTAGAACAATATAATGCCTACAGAAAAGATGACAGTGACAGTGGATTAGCAGAATTAGTTACAGGGAGAACTGCACCATTATGCCTCCACACTGCTATGGGGGGCTAATCAGCAGAAATTGGTTGCAGTCATTGCTGTTAAAGTGGTGTGACCAGTTACTGAGCACAAGAGAGCAATTAGGTTTTATATGGGCGCATTGGGTGTTGTATAGCTATTTACTAAATAAATAGTAATAATAAATTTACAAAATTTTTTGTTATTTTTGAATTTAGATTCCATTAGTAACATTCAGTTTTGGTTGGTCTTATACAATTCAGTGATAAAAATATACTATGTACACTCAATATAGCAAATTAATATGCATAAAAGAAGGTCATATTCTTTTTTTATTCAGCTGTAAATATCGCCATGCAAAATTTGTTAGGATTACCATCATTGTTAAATAAGGATTCATGCCAAAATACAAAGACATTGAACCATGTACTCAAGGCGTCATTTTTTCAGCTGGGTGCATGAGGTCAGTTGTAATTTAATTTCATAGATATTCCTGACTCAAGCCATGGCAGGCCAAGTAAATTTCTGAATTAATGAGGCTAGTCGTGCTTCTCTGTTTGAGCTCAAATTTGTCAGTTTTGAAGCCATGCGTGAGCTAAATCTTGAGAAACCACGTTCACGTTTCCCTCCGTTCGGTCATCTCTTATTTTCCTTTCATTGCACGCTCTCTGTATTACAGAAATGACCTTGCCACTGTGACTTCGTGTTTAACATGTGTGACCAATTTTACTTGGTCCACAAACTCCGCATTGACCTTATCTTGGATTCATAGGAGATGGATGTTATTTGAGGAAAATGGGAGGTACCATATCCAAGTTTGACATCTAATACTATTAAATTGTTTTTACCAGTGAAATATACATTATCTTTAAAAACAGGATGCATAAATTCCATTGTAGGAGATGAGTCATTGTCTCCATTAATTTGTTTTATTCTGTATAACATGTATTCCTTATTGTTACATGGGGGTCTTTTGAATAAATTGAGAGATTCATTGCAAAGACTGGGCTCACTTACTTATGTTTATGGAAGGAATCCTAAAAGTTATGTATGATAGGTGAAGGGCCACATGCTCAACAGAAACATATGCACAAGATTAAATGTTTTAGTCACTGCAAACTTGGATTTCTGTAATGTTTCCATCTTGTTTACAGTCATTGTATTATGCTAACATTTATATCGGTGTTTGCTTTATTCCAATTATTTTCTGTGTGGTTGATTTATTTATTATACAGAACACTTATACAGAACTGTTTGCCAACATCACAGAATTAACTTTTTGAAATCCATGGCTGTGTTGTTTAAAGTTATTAGGAGTTTTAACTAAAATTGTTAAGAACTAGCAGAGGATGACATTTTGCAGGTGTTGTTGTTTACTATATTATAAGCAATTGCTTTGCCATTATTAAAATCTTTCAAGCAGCTACGGGCACTTTTTAAGTTGTGATGTCACAAGGCTCAGGGGACCCAATGATAAAAACACACAGAATGAAGGGCAAAACTGTGTGTGGGGGATTTTGCAAAAAATGAACAATAATGGCAACCAGGATTCTGAGCCTGCCATTTCCATCGTCTTTGCTCAGTTTAGCCCCAATCTGGAAGCTCTGGGGTAGAGTTAATCTTGGACGTTATTCTGCTGGTAGTAAACAACAGCATACCTGGCTCTTCTCACTAATAGAAGGAGATTTTCAGATCACCATGTAAATGCTTTGTGAATGAGGTCAGAAATTCGCAGCATATAGCAATAGCCCCACTGTTTGCCTGTGACAATGAATGTGACGCATCTGTTTCTGTCTAACCTTGCGTAAAGAATGTGTGGGCTGCATAAAACGATTCCGCGTTTCGTCCCTGCATGGCTCAGCAGCACTACCAAAAACGACGATTAGCACATTTTCACAAATGAACGATTGCCAAGTGATGAGTGCTGCAGTAGATAAAAAACATCCCTCGTGAGTTATTCACTCATACTCTAGTTGGCGTCATGAATGTCTTGAGTCTTATTCATTCAAAGGTAGCAAACAGGCTTTGTGTCTTTCAGCCATGTGGAGGTCAGTGTGCTACCATAGTCAAATTACAGGAATAAATAGTCTCATTTTATACATATAGTATGTCTTAAAACGTAATTAACTCAATTTAATTCTGAAGAGACAGAAGCTTAGGTGTATCTGTGCTGCTGGGTTATGATAGGAAACAGCCAACTCGCTGATAATTGAATGAATATCCAGTCCAATAAGTTTTAATAACTTTAGGCCTAACTAACTTTTTGCATTTTAATGTTTCACTGACAAAATTCCTCTTTATGCAAGTCTACAACGATTCAATTCAGTCTTTTGAGAGTGAGACATCTATCAATTGAGGTCAGCTCAGTTGGTATCTGACAACAATAAAGATTCCCTCTCAAGGCATGGTACATGGGGTACAGGACACTAGAATACGTTGAATTCATACAGGAAAGTCTTTATGAGTGAACAGCAACAAATTCAAAGAAACATTGCACTCTACTAACTCTACTAACGTGCAAAACTCGCTGTGTATTCATTGTGTAAGGCCACAATCAATAAGAGGATGAAATGTTTGTCCCAGTATCTGTGCACAATTTTCAGGTAAACTAATAAAAAATGATCACGCAGAAGTACTAGACATACTAAAAAGGAAAGGAAAAGGAAAGAATATCAAAAATAGTATCAATCAAATATAACTATTTATTTCTCAACCTCAGCCTTGGTTGAATGAGAATAAAATTAAGTGGTGTTGAGGAGAGAAATTGACAAGAAAAAATGGTAAATCATATGAATAGGCTTGTAAGACCTCATTTCCATTACATATTGAATCTTACAAAACAACAGAAAATTCAAGGCATCTTCTCTCAGTCACTGTTTGTGTTCCAGGGGAACAGAACTCAATGTCTCCGACACTGATTTGAGTTTAAAATATATGCAAATGAGCAGTGCCAGCTATAATTAGAAGACGGCGTTTACGCCTTACACTTGCGTGTGCAGCACTGGTGTTTTTAACAAAATGCTAAGGAAACAAGCATGTTAGTGGAGTCGTGGCTGGGTGAATCATTCTGGAGATACTGTGTGTTAGCTGCCCTTCTGCACTCAGCATGGTCTGTGACATATCAGGAGTGACTATGCTGCAAATCGCCCAATTCCATTCTGTAGAACTTCCGTAGTGTAAGTGTTTTTGTGTAACACTGTGACCTGTACTTGGAAGAATCTTCGTCTTCTGGCTCTTCACAAGGATCTACACACCGGGCACTCAATATCGTGCAGCATTAGGCCTGTCCGTCTTCATCATTGTTGCATTTTAGCTGATGCCCTTTCCTATAACAGCTTGCAGACCTTTCATTGCAGACATCTAGGTTTGTTGTGAAGGTAAATGACTTTGCTCCAGGGCCGTTGAGTCACTGTTACTGTGGCACAGATGGTAACAGAACCCTCAATCTCTAACCCATGATATCTAGTTCTTAGCTGATCTGTGGAGGCCCCATTCTGGCATTGATGAAACAGGAAGGTATTCTTCTGGGGGCAATGGAGATGCAGTGAGGTGGCAAGGGGCCACTTGAGTTTGGCAGCATGATGAGAGCCTGTAGCATTTCTTCAGGGGTTGCTGCTGTGCCCACACAAACAAAGGAAATACCTAAAAGCGAGCAATAAGCTATGGGTATGTTATGTTCAGGTATAAGGTTGCAATATCTGGTAAAAAGGCTTTCCCAGGATGACCAGGCGACAAAGCAGGGGTCACCCTGAGTGGGATGCCAGGGCAGCACAGGACACACATACATACACAGTGGTCAGTTTACAGTCATCTTTGGACTACATGAGAAAAACTCATGCAAAGCCAATAATAAAGCAGGTCATGTAACAAAGCCAGTGCGCTACGCGGCACGGTGCTGTGCAAGACTTTGTATGTGCTTAAAGGGAATGCGGTGTGCTGATAGACGCAGCCCAGCTCGTCTCAGTGATTCCCCCAGGATGGTAACCCAGAACTACTCATACCAAAGGAGGGACACGCAACAGTCTGGCTTCATCTGCAAACTGTTGTTCATGTGGCTGCACTCGGGCACAAGGAGCTTATAAATGGCTGCAAGTCATATAGGAAAAAATGACTACACCACTCCCAGTTATTGAACAGGATAATCATAGTGTAATGACAGCTCAATTAATAAACCGGATTCCCATGCCCTTCCAGCAAAGTTGAGCACAGCAGAACTGATGCACATATATAAAACTGACATCCTTAATCACTTAAAAATGTATGCCATAACAATAAGGCTATTGGATGATGTTTTCATCATCCACTCATCTTCTGCTGCTCTTCTAATGTCAGGTTGCGGGGGCAGCAATCTAAGCAGGGATGCCCAGACCTCCCTCTCCCCAGCCATCTCCTGCAGTTCCTCCTGGGGGGAATACCAGGGTGTTCCCAGGCCATGCGAGAGATATAATCTCTCAAACGTGTCCTGGGTCTACCCCAGGGTCTCCTCCTGGTTGGACATGGCTGAAGGACCTCCCCATGGAGGCATCCCGGAGACATCCTAGACAGCTGCCCAAACCACCTCAGCAGGTTTCTTTCGATGTCGAGGAGTAGTAGCGCTACTCTGAGAGCCTGCAGAACTGTTTTCCAGACCAGAGTCTGGTGAAAAGGTTGTTGTTCAGGTGGATTGTGTCCCTGCTGCCTCAGGCTGCCTTGTTCCCGCACTGTCTGAAATAAATGTTTTGCAGGGGGCTATGAGTAGAGCAACACTTGCCTGGCACCTCTCACCCGGGCATTTCCAGAGTGCAGTAGCGTCCAGCCCCTCTCCAGGAGTTTGGTTCCAGAGTTGTGCATTGAGAGAGCCTGACTAGGCGTTATCTCTCTACCTCCCGCACTAGCTCAGGCTTATGGGTGTATAGATACATAAAATTTAGTGTACAGAGGAGAGATGCTGGGTATATTGGGAGCAGGATGTTGAGGATAGAGCTGCCAGGCAAGAGGAAATGTCTAATAGGTTTATGGATGTGGTGAGAAAGCACATGCAGGTAGTTGGTGTGAAAGAGAAAGATACAGAGGACTGAAGGAAATGGAAACACATGATCCGCAGTGGCTCCGGGAAAAGCTGGAAGTAGAAGATTGGCACACTAAATCCCGTGTTCTATAGTCACATATCTGTAGCAATAAACACTTCTATAGTTGTAATTTTTTTTTCAGATTGGTCTGGCAAGAAGCACCTTAAATGCCATACGAGAAAGCAGAGTCTTTTTCTGCCATGCTCCAGTAATACAGACACTCAGTAACTGAGGATCGGCCCACCATCGCCCCCTGCCTTTGAATGTAACCTCACCCACATCATACTGAAGCACCAAGGCCCTCCCTGCAGGTGGTGGGTCCAACAGGAGGCTAGACCCATGAGACTCTTTCAGGATCTGCCTGGCCTGACCCCCCAAAGCAGGCACTTGGCCCTCCACCAGGGAGAAGTGCCAATTCATGGAGGAGTGCTCTTTTCTCTTTTATTAATATACAGTAACTATAGGTTAGACTATATATATTTAAGAGGCGGCTAGGACCCAAAAACCAGCTTTAAAATTATTATTAAGCTTTAGAATTATGTACAACTGGTCTTTCACCACAAAATAATTATGCAGTGTCTTACCAGAAATAGCTTTGATATAAATATATCCTGAAGAGAAAAAGCATTGCCTTCTTGCAGACAACACCATACTCATGATGTATCACAAACCACAAAAAAAAAATGAGTAAGACCAGCCTCTCCTATTCACCACTCTTTTTCTTGTTGATCTCAAAAATATTGCTGCTGTTGGCCTCAGTTCTAGCACACTAACATGGGCTGCAAATAACTAATAGTCGCTTCCATGGTCACTTCAATGAAAAATTAACAATACACAATATACGCATTAATTAATTTGTGGTTTATATTGCGGCATCTTTAGATTATAATACTTCTTTGTGTCATATGACAGCACAAGATGTTCAGATGAATTCAGTTTTTTACCTGATTTTTCCTACCAATACCATTTCCTATCAGTCTCTTTTGGACGGATATTGATCCCCCCCTCCCCCCAACCATTATTCTTGCAGCTACATCAGAACACTATTGGTGCCCTTTCTTAGTAAGGAAAACATCACATGTGAGGTATAAAATAAATTGTAGTGTGATTACAATTAGCCTGGGGGTATTGCTATATCGGTGCTGGAAATGTGATAGACAGATACCACAGCAACACAGCTATGGGTGTAATATGATTCCGGCAGCAGCGGAAATGCACAAGTCTAAATTTAGTCCTCTTTAAAAGCATTTACTGAAATAAAATGACAGAAAACATTCTGAACAGAGATAACCAAAATCAAAGTATGATTAATACAAGTGTGCAATAGTAGATTTCAGTAACTAGGTACAAGCCCCTGTCTGCAGGCAATAAAAGGGTAACATAAAAATGTTCTTGAAAGCTTTACAAAAATCAGCATGACCCTTTTTGCAGTTTAATAAATCTGTTATTCATATGGAGTGACAAACGGCACGAAAGCTTGTAATTTTTGTGCATTTTGCAGTAATGGGTTCAGTGCTCATAAACACACACAAAATAATTTATGTTATACAACAAGTGCCTCTGTTGCATGTGATGAATGTTTGTTATTCTGGATCATTCAGTCTACATCCCCCAAGGGCTCTCTGCTGATAGAATGTGAGGATATCAGATGTTCATTAACGCCTGCATATTTTTTTTACTTTAAGGAACAAGTATTGGTACACAGTCAGCCCATAAGCATCCGGCCTTCCCAGCAAGCTCATTTTTACATACACGCCCACATGTACACATATATAAATTTGTAGATATGTAGGGATTTATGGCTACATATTTTAATTCTAAAAATGCTTGTTTTTTAAAAGTTAAATCTCAATATGCCTACTTTAATTGGTGGCTTTTTTAGAATATGCCAGTCACCTCGTGCATGTTACTGTGGAAACAGACTGTAAATGAGGGTCGTTCTGCAAGTGTTGCCTATTGTTAGCCCATGCAAGGTGAAAGTGGCTTCTGCAATGTCAGTGTATTTGTGCATCGGCATCATTTGGAAAGACAACATGCTTTCAGTCCTTAGAAGGTGCTAACCTTAAATTTGCACTCTTTGGCACTCTCCAGCGTTTGTTCAGTTTGGTGTAATTAGAGGTAGCCATGATTACGGTACTGCTGCTGCACTCAGGAGCTAATCGACAAGTTCACTTATGAGGCCAGCGATTTGAACTGACTGCTTCTATTAGTGCAGGAGACTCTAAATGGAGCCATTTTCTCATAAACCACAGGAAATCCAAACAGACAGTGAAGGTAAGTGATTCCAAAGAATGCTTTTTGCCGATTTTGCAGACCATAAGAATCGCTTTGCTGTGCCAGCATTTTCCCTTTGATATTTAGTTTATTTATTTATTATTATTTACATTTATTATTTTACTTTACCTCATTAGTCACACCTAATGCAGTTAAAGCCTTCTAAAAAGCCTATATTCTCTCTTCTTGATCAGTGTTTTTTTTTTTTTAGTTATACTCTCCCTTGCAATCAATAGTTTGCCTTCAGCCGCGAAAGTCGAAGCGCGAAGCGGCGAGGGACGACTGTATTTTATTATCACTGACATAAAAATAAACAGAACGAAACACTTTTCAATTATAAACTCCTATTGGTAATGAAATTAGCGTTGACGGACGATATCAGTTGCTTTACACCAAAACTTGAAACGTGCATAACACTTAAATTAATATTTTAGATATACAGTCGCCCTCGCCACTTCGCACTTCGACTTTCGCAGCTTCACTCTATCGCGTTTTTTTCCAATACAGTACTGTGCTCATTAAAACATATACAGTACTGATCGAGACAGTTAAAATGAAACAGCACGCTCGGTTGTCTGAGTCACTTATATCCTCTTCCTATCCTAGCCACTGACTGGCTCAGCCTCACACAAGTTCGCTTCTCTCGTACACGCTTCTACATCGCTACAAATCGGGAGCATCTTTGAAGTGTTCGCGATTTCTGAGAACTTTTATCTAAGCCCCACGATGGCTCCTAAATGTGTTGCTTCTTCTAATTTTCATAGGTTAGTGGTTCTGTGTAAGAACTGTGTGTGTGTGTAATTAAGTGTACAATAATAATAATAATAATAATAATATTACATATTATTGGCATAGGAAAAGCATGATTCCAGAGGAGTTCTCTGAGTTTAGTGCAGATCCAGGAGACGTTCAAGTTCATGCACTCAAGACAAACCAATAAAGGGTGGGTAAAAGATCTAAAAATCAAACCAAAATTAAACACAGGGATTACAACTTAAGTATATAACCTAATATAACCTAGCAAAGCTTACTGTTGATTTTAAATAGCCCCTAGACCCAGTCCTTCTTGGATAGAATGCAGGTGGCGATACCAGTAGGTAAGTTGGGAAGAACAGACAAGTTTTGCTTTTAAGTTCAGCTACCATGGTCTGTATTTTATAAGCCACATAAAATTTAACAAGAATTAGAAAAATGTTGCATTCTTGTACTTCAGGGTTTAATTTATTTACTTGCAGCTATGCTTCCCCAAATGGCAGGTGAGTATAGGGGAACACTGACATGCAATAACGTATGCCAGCGTATGGCGGCCTCCTGGTAAAAATTGAATAGGGCAGCTTTATTGTTTGTGGATATCATCAGTTTGAAAGCAGCCCAGGAGGTGCAGCAGCAAGCAATGTCTAGAGGACATTAAAGGCTTGAGTTTACTCAAAATGTCTAGTTGTCTTGACTTGACTTGACACAAGAATCTAATTCATTTTTCCTACAGTTACTTACTGTTATTATCTCTAAAACATTATAATAGGAACTGTGCAAAAATATGGCTTGAATGATCTCATACCCACATTCACACTTTCAAATATATAGTAATGGTTTAAAATAGGGTTTTTTGTGAGTTTCAAAGATGGGAGAATTACACACAGACAGAATTTCACAATAGCCATCAGAGACGAGTATGACTAATGAAAATCAAGGAACCAAACTGAACATAGCCGTCAGGCAGCATCAGGTCTTCTCATGGCAGAATAACTTCCCTTTTAAGGGATTAATGTCGCATACATTTCTTTTGTCCAAGCAATTAATTTTGCGCTAATAATATTGAAGATGATTGCCTGAGCCATCCACTTAAAGTCAATACAAGACAGGGAGCAATGGCTAATTATTTCAAATCAATTTTTCTGATTTACTGATGTGCTGTTTAATCTAATTTACAGCTAGTGCTCTGTCACTGTCCTTGTCCTCGAGCACTCCCCCAGGGCCCGCCCCCCCCCACCCCACAAACTAGTGGCATTGATCTGAAATATGATTTGGGGTCAGCTAGTTATAAGGAATGAAGAGGCCATCTTGGTACAGAAACTGTTAAAGGCATCACTCTGCCGAGGCTCTTCAGTGCTGTGCTGCATTCTGGCTCGTTCTCACTACGTCACTTTTCCCCTACAGTGTAGATGTTGATGTAAGGACATGCTTGTCCACGAATTTGTCTTTCTCTCTCAAGCTCAAGTTTTTGACAGCTAATAATAGCAGGTGTCTTGGAAACAGTGTCTTCTTGCCATCAGTAGCACACAAGCCCAGTGAGTGGCATATCATACCATAGAGGACAGGTACTAGTTGGGTCTTGAGTTGAAAAAAAAAGTTAAATGAATAATGTTGGCTATCTCATACAAACTATCTCAGAAAAACAAAACAGTGCATGTCAAGGTCTAGGATATATCAGATGGTAAGCTAACATTCGGTACTCATAGTCGACATATTAAATGCAGACTTTGGGCCAAATCATTATGGCCAGAAGAATGCATCAAAGTCCGATGTGCACCTGCCTTTTGTGGGTGCTGTCGATGGTCTAGTATATTTCATAACTTGATATGCAGCATTTGTACTAGATAGTGAACACTTCACTATGGTCATATTGTATTGGCTTATTGGTGTGTTTGTGCGTGAAAATGAAATGAAATTGTGACCACTGGTTTCTGCTGTGATAAGCAAATGATCTGGGCAGCAAAATTGCCCAGGGGAAGGAAAACCAATGCAATATGCCAGCATTCTAGTCCCGTTAACCCATTCCAGTTGCTTAATCCATTATCCTCCGGGTATTCCCCTGCAATTCCATTAAGTACCTATCTCAAGTGCGCAGTGCAAATGAAATGCCATTCCCAGGACTGAAACATGTGCCTATCTCTTTGGGTCCAAGCCCTTGTATCCTCTAAACCTCTATATTCATAAAACATAAAGTTCCATTCTTTGATAAGAATGAAAACCTTATGGAATTTTAAATTAAGACTCACAATGACCTCAGTTTTTGCACTTCTTGGTATCAACCTAATCTGTGAGCATACTGACTGCTTGGAAATCCAAAGACATTCTGAAGGTGGCCTATGCACAGTGCACAGGTTGTATGACTATCAACAGATGACATTTTTGGTTTTGGCAGCGTTTCCCTGTGCACGGATGCCGATGTTATATTTAGAATAATCAAGTCAGAGAAAAAAATGTTGCGTGCGGTTTTGAATTAACACCCAGATCCTGATCCCAGACGGGAGGCCAGAGGAAACTGCCCATGGTTCCCTGCTCCGAAATGAGACGAACACTTGCACGCCCTTGGTGTCTTGGCCTGCAGTTTGCCTGATGGTAATGTGCCAAAACACACATCAACAGTTTGCTTTTGACCCCTGCTGCTAATCCACAAGAACAGAAGTGTGTCTTGACAGAAGCTCAGAAGGTCTGTACTGCACTGCAAACTACAGTCTCATTTTTTGTTGCTGTTTAAGCTCATTTGAATTACATTCAGCATGGACAATTTTAAGCAACCAGAGAGTGGTCGCTAGAGCCAAGTCCAGGCTTTAGCATGATATTAAACAATATTTGGCCTCCCGTATGAAGACAGATGGGCACTAGGCCTTTTGTCAGATTGCTAGGTTAAGTCTCCAGTCGTAAGCAGCAGGTGTTCCTGTAAGTTCACGCTATGAGAGATAATAGACCAGGTTGGCCCATGTGTTTCACAGCCCAGTAGGAACAGAAAGGCGTGTGAGACTGGATGTAGTGAGGTGAGACCAGAGCTGTCGGTCGCATCTTAGCCTGGTGGGATTATGCCAGTTCCTGTATTATTGCTTCTGTGTTTGAAAGGCCTGAATTTAAAATAAGACTAGCAGGTATTTTAGGCCTCTGCTTTAATAGTTATTATTAGTGAATATTAATATTAATGTATTATTACAACACTGTAATTTGACTTCAATTGTCATATTGATTTCATCATCTGATATTTCTCTATGTGAATGCATTTGGACATCCAGTAAAATTTGCATACCGATGCATCCCCTATTTTTTTATCAGCCAAAATCAGAGGTGTCAATTTCAGGTCCAAAAAGTAAAAATCCAGATCAGGATTTTGTTTCAACCAACTAGTTTAGCACTCTGTGACTGTGACTCTTTATGCGCAACTGATATGTTGAAACAAAATCCTGGTCTGGATTTTTACTCTCTGGACCTGAAATTGACACTTCTGGCCAAAATACGCTTATGCTTTATTGCCAAAAGTATTGGAACACCCCTCCAAATCACTGAATTCAGGTGTTCTAATCACTTCCATGGCCACAGGTATATAAAATCAAGCACTTAGGCATGTAGACTGCTTCTACAAACATTTGTGAAAGAACGGGTCGCTCTCAGGAGCTCTGTAAAGTTTGGTGGAGGATGGATTATGGTGTGGGGTTGTTTTTCAGGGGTTGGGCTTGGCCCTTTAGTGAAAGGAACTCTTAACGCTTCAGCGTACAAAGCCATTTTGGGCAATTTCATGTTCCCAACTTTGTGGGAACAGTTTTGGGATGGCCCCTTCCTGTTCCAACATGACTGTGCTCCAAAACCTAATAGAACATCTTTGGGATGAACTAGAGTGGAGACTGCAAGCCAGGCCTTCTCGTCTAACATCAGTTCCTGACGTCACAAATGTGTCTGGGAGAATGGTCTAAAATTCCCATAAACACACTCCTACACCTTTTGGAAAGCCTTCCCAGAAGAGTTGAAGCTGTCATGGCTGCGAAGGGTGGGCCAACTCCATATTAAAGCCTATGTATTAAGAATGGGATGTCATTAAAGTTCATCTGTGTGTAAAGGCAGGCGTCCCAATACTTTTGGCAATAAAGTATATGTGGTGTCATGAATGGAAAACTGAAGGAGAGAGTTAGAACTCATCCACATCTGCTATATCCATCAAAAACGAGCACTCGTAACCAGCATCAGCAAATGTGAACATTTCAGAGCATTTTGTGTTCCTCTTGAATTTCACTTGCTTCTGACCTCATCTCTCTTATGGGCAAATGATGACATCAGTAAGAATGGGAAGATA